>CM034148.1:132762549-133362549 GCA_019776745.2 Taxus chinensis
GGAGATCCAAGAATGCAATAGGGGAAACCCAAGCCAGAGGCCATTAAAGTGAGAAATCAACCCATGACTGGAGAAAAAAATCTCATCTTGAATCACAGACTCCTCGAAAGAAACTCAATGGGAAAGCTTGACAGCACAAAGTGGTTTAGAGGGCAAAGAGGACAAAGCCGCAACCTACAGAAAATAACAAGAGGGAGCATGAGGAAAGAACCCAACCAATCCCTCCTTCCCACCCATATATCCACTCGTAGAATTGCTCCTAGATCCACAATCTCTCACACCAAAACCAGAACCAACATCCAAAGCCAATCCGCTAACCTGGTGAGGAAAAAATGAATCACTTCTGACTACTCTGCTGCCGCAACCAGGCAATACAGAACTAGGTTTATAAGACGAGGAAGAGTGGGGAGAGGGTGGAGCCATCGAGCTGAAAAAATAACTCTAAAATATATTACTAAATTGTTGTAAAAATATTTTTAAAAGGATTTCAGTAAACCATGGTGAGAGTCGAACTGGAGACGTAGCACTGGGATCATAAGCCTAACACTATGCCTCATAACAAACCTTCATCACCAACTCGGCTATCCTCCACCCTTAAAATGGTTTTGGTAAACCATGATGAGAGTCGAACTAGAGATGTAGCATTGGGATCATAATCCTAACACTATGCCTCACAACATGCCTTCATCACCAACTCGGCTATCCTCCACCCTTGATGCAATATTGTTATAGAGCCTAGAAAAGAATTTTTTTAGGAATGAAAGTAAATGGTTTATTAGGTTTGTGTCTTGTTCTCTTAGATATTTTGTGTGGTTTTGGGTTTTTGTTATCACATGGAATCTGATCTCATGGAGATGATGGAGGGGATAGTGATGGTGATAAAAAAATTCTTTTGGAAATGGTGAAATATGTTCTTTTGTCAGTCGTGTAAGATTATCGTTATCATGAACAATCAATGATGCTACACTACAAGAAAAATATTTCTTCCACCTCTTAAAAAATTTCATCATGTTCATCAAATTCATATCAAAGTAATGAGATAATCAAATAAATGATTTTGTTGAGAAAACAACTAAAACACACCCACGCGCACGCACACGCACGCCGCACGCACGCACGCGCGCGCGTGCGCACACACACACACACACACACACACACACACACACACACACACACACACACACACACACACACACACACACACACACACACACACACACACACACACACACACACACACACACACACACACACACACACACACACACACACACACACACACACACACACACACACACACACACACACACACACACACACACACACACACCCACCCACCCACCCACACACATTAAAAATTAACCTATAGAATTAAACTCCAACATAAAATTATTTTCTAACAATATCAATGTAGCAAAATAAAAATAGTATGAAATAAAATGCATTTACATTACAAAATAAACCATAAAATATTGACTATCATTTGGAGGATGACCTTCATTGGAATAAAATACTTTTGAACACATAGTAAGATTAGTATCATGTTGAATACATTAAAATTTGGTTATAATTTATAGATCATATTGATTTGGACAATTTCTCTTATGCGGTCCCAAATTTCACCTTAATTTCTCCAGTTTTATAATAATTTCCAAAAAAAATCACTGATTCCCTCAATTATATCCCAACTTCCCTAATTTCCCCAATTTTTCATTATTTTCCAAAACAAACGCATATTTTCCATTTTCACTAGTTTTCTGTAATTTACCCTACTTTCCCCCAAGTTTTTACTAATTTCCCCAGGCTCCCCAATTTATCATTACTTTCTCAATTTTATACTATTTTTATTATAAGTTCCCAAATTTGACCCTAATTAATGCTTTTTACCACTCATGTTTTTTATTATTCTTATTGCATGTCCTCTAAAGTTTTTTATGCTAAGTTGGAAAATTTTATTAGAGATTTCTTATGAGACAATTCTTAGAGGAGCAAAGGCTTTCACAATCTCTTGAGATATTTTTCATATACTTAAGGAAGTTATAGGGCTTGGTATCATTGAATTTGAGCTTCAATGACATGACTTAGTTGTCAAGTAAATTATCAAATGTAATGAGGTATAGAAAATCCTCTTGAGAAATTACAATCTCTTAAAGTTTTGCTTTAGGTATAAAGGATTGGAATTTCATCAGGGTTCATTCTCTTCTTACAACAAATGTACCAATTAAAATTCACAGAATTTGTATGGTTACAAGCACTTAGAGGGATTAGAGTCTTCCAAAACTCAATCTCATATGGATAAGGGATAGATTCAAGAATGGTTTATCCATAATTCTCAATATCTTTGGTGGGACTCACTTATTCTTAACTTTCACAATGTCCCTTTTGTTATGGTTCCTTCAATTAAGTTCCTTAGGATTTTAATTAAGGTAATTAAGACTATATGTGACATATTTTTCAAGTTAACTCGCATCTAGCTACCTTAGAATACATTCAGGAGAAATTTTCATCTTAAAAGTGAGAATGTTGAATTTGTTTATGAGATTCAAAATCTCATACATGATGAATGCCTCCATAAAAATTGGATCTTTGCCAAAGTTATCTAGTTTAAAAAATAAATAAAAAATCCATTTAAACCCCCCTTCTTCCAAGTTTGGTTATTAACCACTATCCCTTAACATATCCAAATGGAAACCCTTAACAATTTTTGGCAGTTAAGGTCTCTAGATTTTACTTGGGCTAGGTGTTTTGCAAAGCCATCATCGAGCGCAGAAAATCTCATTATCTATCATGCATCCTTTACAAGGGTGTTCATATCGGTAATGGAATGAAGCATATGGGGGTCTCAAATCCCACATTCCCTATTTTTCACTAGATTGATACCATCAAGCATTTTTTATAGTTTTTCCCTCATGCCCATTTTACATGGAATTGATTTATACCTTGTTTCAACGCTTATTCCCAAAATTCTTCACCTGGAAAATGATCTTAGTAGGGGACTCAACCATAATACCTACAAAACTCAACCAAATTTGGCATATTTTGTTTTACTCCACATTTGGAAAAATAGGATTCATGTCATTTTCAATGAATTAGATATGGATTAAAAATTTCTAAGAACAACAAAGGTAGGAGCTCCATTGTTACACTTCATATATAAGTTCAAGCTAAAAATGTGTGTTTGGAGGTAGAATCCTTCAAACCCTCCCTGACCAGTGAGGCAATGCCCCCTACACAATAAGCTAGTTGTGGTATGATTCCCCATGTCATCATGGATTTCCTTCATAAGGGCATGGCTCAAGCTATCATGGGTATCACCGCTTTTGGAGCTGGGGAATTTCCTCGCCTTGTTTTCATCATCCTTCACCTACCAGGGACAATGGAAAAGGATTTCTTAACATAATTGGCGGTGGAAGTGGTGGGTTTGGTCTAAAGGAGTCCATAACTATCACATCACACTGCAACATAAAGTGTTTATAGTGATATTTTTTTATTCAATCCAACATTCAAATATTATTGGATGTGATTCTATCTATAATTCTTGTCAAAAAATGTGATGCAAGTTTGACGCGGCTAGGCATTTTTAAATGTGTCGATTTTGTGCCACATTTATGTCATTTTTGCGCCAAATTTGTGCCACCTATTGTGTGGCATATATAGGACACAAAACTCTGTTGACAATTTTAAATATACATACATATATATATATATATATATATATATATATATATATATATATATATATATATATATATCATTTTAAGGGTGAAAACACAATAACAT
The DNA here is from genome assembly GCA_019776745.2 of Taxus chinensis. Classification (NCBI taxonomy): domain Eukaryota; kingdom Viridiplantae; phylum Streptophyta; class Pinopsida; order Cupressales; family Taxaceae; genus Taxus; species Taxus chinensis. The sequence goes on from CM034148.1 coordinate 132,766,330, forward strand.
GTCCCACTTTTTTGTATTTTTTGTACTTTTATAAACATGAATTTTTCAGTTTCATTGATTTTCCAAAGGTAATAACCACAAAACCGTACACATTAATGAAATTCCATGAACTAACGAAATGTTGTGTTTAGAGTGTAGAATACATGTACATTTTTTAATTTTTTTAAAAAAAATCTGGTCTTTTTCTTAATTTTATTCATACATTGTTTTTCATTTTATAATAGAGGAACGATTGTCCGGCATGGTGTTTTTAAATGAAAACTTATTTTTTCAACATGAAATTTTAGATATACGTTATAGATTTGAATATTAAGTTCCTGTCAAATTTTTGTATTTTTTTATTTATCTTTTTTTAATTAATTATTTAGTGAAGATATTTTCATATTAAGGGGGTACATATGTCTATACCAATAGATTTTAAGATTTATATCGAAATTGAATTTTTTTCATAGCTTCGAAGAAGACTTCAACAAATAGTAAGTTTGTTTTTTTCAAAAAAAATTGATATGTTTTGTTATTTTTCAAATTGTGTTGACTATGTACTATTAATTATCGTAAAATACCATATGTTGGAAAAAAAAATAGTAAAACAAATTTTTTAAAAATGAAAATTACATTTTTAGAAAGTAATAAAAAATTGTATTTTGTGTTAAAATTTTGTAATTTAACTAATTAATTTACCCTAAATACGTGGCACCTACGTGGCACATTTTGGCAAATAATTATCCTCCAAATGGATTTGTAGCCAAAATGTGCCACATAAGGGTGTTCGCAAGAAGGGGGATTTGCGCGAACCCCCTTCGCCTGAACACCCCCATAAACCCCCAACATGCCACCCAAGCGCCGTCAAGTACAATTTCCATGTTTAAACCTTGGTCCATAGTTTAAATTCATTTGTAAAGAATAAATTTTTATTGAGTATAATTTTAAAGCAAAGTTTTTTCAATTAATATGTATGTATGTATGTATGTATATTAAATTATTATATTGTATTATTTTTTATAATTTTTTGTTGGTTTTAATGTAAGTATATTATTTGAAATTGAATTTATTTTATTATTTACTATATTTTCTCGATACATACAATCATATTTAAAATTGTATATAGTATACTACAAACAAGTACAATAAATAGATGTTACTTCAAATTGGAAAATATAATTTTTAAATTATGTTTTTTAAATACAATAATGTATAATACATTACATTTTAAAATTACAAAAGGGGACTGATTTTCTTCCAAATTACAAAACAAATCAATATGTGCCTATGTGTTAGTCCTCCTCCTCTTTGTCTTCATTCTTGTCTTCGCCCTTCTCCTCCTCCTCATCTATGTGATCATCTTCATCATTTGTCTAACTGATTTTTCACCCTTTCTTCCTCTTCCAACTCTCGTTATCTATCAATCAACAAATATTTAATGATAAAAATTTACAACTATTTGAGCTTAAAATTTAAGTAATTCACAACTAATTAAACAACATGTCTTATCGACACAAAATCATTCTCATTGGCCCACTTGATGAATTCAGTTGACTCTCAACCCATTGATTTTAATGTTTCTTGCACCTCTTTTATTAAAAGTCTATTAGAGAAGCTTTCCTACAAAAAAACATGAAGTGAAAAAACACGAGTATAAATCATTTATGTGAGACAATTTATAGAATGAAATAAAATTGTAGGATAACTAATATTAAACTTATAAATTTGTTTACTATCTCCACTAAGTTGTGTCGTCCCATTCGATGTATCACTTGTCCTCATTTTCTTACTTGTGTTTCATAACCTAATATTTGGTTATTTTTCCTCCATGCATTAATTATAATATTTTTTAAATATTTAATAAATAAAAAAATTCAAATTTCAAATATCATCAATTGAGTTAACTAACCTACACCCTTATTATTCTTCTCTCAAACCCATTTTTTGCATAGGTCATTTCAACTTTTTTTAAGTATATTGGGTGATCGAAGAAGTATCCTCTCCGCATCAATGTTTCCTTTGTATTCTATCAGCAGAGTATATTATTAAAAAAAATAAAAGAGTGGTTTTTTTAAATGTATTATTTACAAAATAAAATTACCTTGATATGCCTTTTAATTCTCCTAAACCCTTGTGTTGCACTTTCTCTTATTAATCTTCTTTTATCGTGTGTACTCTTGGAATTGCTTCAAGTTAAATCAATTATCCTCTTGCAATTTTCCTTTGGGATTTCATTCCACTCTTTGTGATATTATCATCTGAATATGTTGTGCACTTGATCAAAAATTATTTTCTTGTAATACCTCAAACCCAAAAATTAAAAAAGTTTAAAATATCATATTTTATTCAAAAATAATAACACAACAAAGAATAAGTTTGGAATTAACATAAACTAATTAAGAAACTTAAATTTAAAAATTAAAATACATATTTTTCTTGAACATCCTCTAGTATGGTGCCAATGTTATTTACGTACAAATTCCAAGGCCCCTCTCACTTGGTATTGACACCTATCACGGATAAGTCAAGAAGATCTTTCAGCATTTGAAGCTAGTGGGGTTGGAGTGTCCTCCTCTTCATACCCCTTATTAAATTAGGGAGTATGTTGTTGAGGCTAGATGGGGGATAATTTTTGTCCACATTTTCCCGTTTTAGCTAGAGTAGGATGAGAAATTCGTGCACCCAAAGAGGATCTGCAATAAAACTATAAGTTGTCATTATTGAAGTAAATAAAATCAATTTGATAACAAAACAAAATAATTATACATGTGAGCTAGGGACTCCCTCATTGCAGCCAAAGGGGTGTACTTATATTACATTCATCCTCCAAGTTTAGAAATGAAGTACACTTGTCACAATGACGTGTTATTATGTTTGAATGACCATAAATAGCTTTAAAATATTCTAAATTTAATTAATCAAATGAAATAAACTTGTATTTAAAAATTTATAAAATCATACCTCTACGTTTGGTCCATGGATGCCGAGGAACGACCTCTGCTATGAATATATTCATGAATACTAATAGACCTATCATTATAAAGCTATATGATTAAAATTTGTAAATATGTAAAAATACTCTTTAATTACAAAATAAAGTGTAAACCAATACCTCCATGGTGGATGGGTAGAGGTCAATAGACGTGCATACGTAGAATGTCTTCATGTTGGGTGGTCTAAGTCCTCCATGTCATGTCGTGTGGAAGCACAAATGCTAGAGCCTCCAAACATAAATGTGTCAATCAAAAGACCCATAACTCCATGTCATCTCTGCTATCAATACAACATGCAAAAAAACAATATAAGAACAATGATATACAACACTTCTAATATTATTATAAAGTCCATGAACGTTTAAAACTATACAAAACTTCTAATACAACATGTTACAATTTTTGCTTACAACTTGTACTATTTTTTGCTTAAATAAGGGTTTGTTAGTGTTGGGTTATTTGATACATGGGAATCATCTTAAAACCCATAAATTAGACACATATCACTCCATTTATCGCTCATACTCTCTCCCTCTCTCCCTCTACCCCTCTCTCTCTCCCTCCCTCTCTTCCCCTTCCTCTCTCTCCCTATACCCCTCTTTCACATCTCCTTCTCTTTACTTGTCCCCCTCTCTTTCTCTTTCATTTTCCATGTCTCCCTCTCTCTACCTTTCTCCCTCCATATCTCTACCTCTCTCTCAACTTCTTCATCTCTTCCCCTCTCTCTCCCTCTCCCTCTACCTCTCTCTCAACATATCCCTCTCTTCCCCTCTACCTCTCTCATAAATTCCTTTCTTCTTATCTCTTTTCCCTCTCTCCCACCCCTTTTAGTCACTCCCTCTAGCAGCCTCTCTCATTTTTCACTCCAACCCTCCCTCCCTCTCCATCTACCTCTCCTTCAACCTCTTCATATTTATCCTCTAACTCTCTCCCTCTCTACCTTTCTCCCTCCCTCTCCTTCCCCTCTCTCCCCATTCCTCTTTCACTCATTATCTCCCTCCCTCTCCCTTTCCACCTCTCTTTCTCTTTTATTCTCCCTATCTCCCTCACCCTATTTCTCCCTCCCCCTCTCCCTCTCTCTCTCTCTTAACCTCTCCATCTCTTCACCTCTACCTCCCTCCCATATCTCTTTATCTCCATCTATCCTTCTTCCCCATTTTCATCTCCCCTCTCTCTTTCCCTCTCTCGAAAACTCTCCTCTCCTTTGTCTCTTCATCCTTCCATCACTCTCCCTCTACCCCTCTCTTCTCTACCACTCTTACCCTCTACCTATATCTCATATCCCTCTCTCCCTCCCTTCCTCCCTCCATATTCCTTTCTCCTTCCCTCTCCTTTCCCCTCTCTCCCCCTCTCTCTCCCCCTCACTACTTTCTATCTCTATCCCTCACTCTCTCTCCCTTTACCTATCTGTCAACCTCTCCCTCTCTTCCCCTCTGAATCTCTCCCATCTCCCTCTCTATTCCTTTTTCCCTCCATCTTTCACTCACTCTCTTCTATATTCATACATCCCTATCTATACCTCTACCTCTCTCTCAACCTCTCCCTCTCTTCCCCTCTATCTCTCTCCCTCTAAACCATGTTCCCACCTCCTTATATCTCACTCCCCATCTCTCTTTCCCTCTTCTTATATCCCTCTCTCTACCTTTCTCAATCCTTATCCCTTTTGCATTCCTCCAAATTTTTCTTTCACTCCCTATTCCCCTCTCTTTCTCTCCATCCCTCTCTCTCTTATATCCATCTCTACCTCTATCCTTGTTTTCCATCTCATTCTCTCTCCCCCCTCTCTCTTTAATCCCCCTCTTTCAACCTATTCCTTTCTCATTTCTCTCTACATCCATCCCTCCCTCTCCCTCTCCCTCTCTCTACCTTTATCACATATCCTTCTATCTCCCTCTAGGTTTTACTCAAATGTTTATACATTTTATAAATTGTTCTAGGGCATAGATGTGTTCCAAAATTAGGTATTTTTAATCAATTTACACTAGCTTTTCATAATTACCCTAGGTTTTTTATTTAGAATATAATTTTTACAATTACACAAAAACATTGTATGATTTAAATGTAAAATAAACATACCTAATTCCTCGATATTCTATGTAGAGGTATCACCTGTTTTTCTTATTTTCTTCTCATTGTTGCTTTTCCTCCACTCGATTTCGGTTTCCCTTCAATCTCTCTCCAAGGTAATGTGTACTTAAATGCATTTATCTTTTCATTTGGTTGAGATTTTATATTTTTTTAGGTTGTGATGTGGTGTAAATGTAAGGTAGATTTGTTCCACATTCGTGTCACCCTTGTGTTTTTTAAATGTATATAAAAGTATGTATTTATTATTATTATTATTATTATATATATATATATATATATATATATATATATATATATATATCGTACATTAAATTACATCATATATATATAATAATATTACACAGGGATGTGTCTCACAGATTTTGGGATGTCCCAAATGTTTTGGGGGCTTGGAACTTGGACGGGACATCCCTTATTTTTTAAATCTTTCAAAAAAATTATGATGTTTTTACTTTTACCAAGAACATTAAAATGATTTTGAATAACATTAAAATGTTTGTTAATAATATGGAATTCATACGAAAATTCCTTGACAGGAAAGGTCAGCCATTAAATTTAACTCCAAGAACCAACATTCCTTTTAATTTTTCAAACCATGCACACATAAACGATATCTTTAAAACATGCATAAAAATAGCAATGGCACGGCTTTGGAGCATATGGTTTGGATTTGAATATTTATTTTTATATTGAAATGAGATAAACTTCTTGTGGTTGTGACTTAGACACTACCATTTAACATGAATACAAAGCTATAATAAGGTGAAGCAACATCAAGGTTAAGTTGTAGACTATGATAACTTAAATGTATAGGTGGGATCGCAATTTTAGTTGTTTGGGGAAAGAGGGAAATTAATAAGTTATTTCATTTAAATATAATTTATTTTAACAAAATACAGACATATTGTTACTATAGAATTTATTCGTTAATGTTATGATTTTAAAAGGAACGATAACCAGATCGTACCAATCCAAGAAAATATATGTTAATCAAACACCACGATTAATAAGATGAAAATAATTCACCAGAATAATTTTACACAAACCTTTGTAAACAAATGAGTGGCAATATCATATATTATTATGGAACTCAATGAAATATAATGAGAATGGGCCTTGCTTATATATTTAAGGAATAACAATCTAAGAACCAGTCATGGTCGTAGATCAAGTCATAAATCAAGGAAAGAACTAGTCATCAATGAACTAGTCAGACCATAGATTTTTGACAGACCCAGACATCAAGGATCTAGTTAATATTATAGATCAAGGAAAGAACTATACCTAACAACTAGATGATATCCCCCTAATACCTAAATAAACAAAAATAAATATCAACACACATAAGGGGGTGAGGATAAATACAATAAAGGTAAATAAAGTACCTAGGTGAACATGAGCTAAGGTAAATACCTACTCTAACACCCCCTCCCCCCCCCAAGTGAAGCTAGGGGCCAAAATAGAAGTGGCATGTCCACAGTATGAGTCTCGGCAACTAGGCTTGATAAGGTACTCATGTAAAATATATCCATGAAGAAATATTGAACCAAAAAGAAGGAAATAATCTTTCTATAAGGAAAGAGAAATAAAAAGAATAAGGAAGATGTTCTCATGAACACCCCCAAGAAAAAATTCTGAAACCCCAAGCATTCCACGCAACTCAAGGTAGCGAGGTGATGCAAAATGCTTCATAAAGATGTCTACAAGGTGCTGCTAAGTCAGAATTTACTCCAAGAAAAGAACTCCATCCTAAATGTGTTGACGAATGAAGTGAATGTGTATCTCAGTATGCTTGGTCTGTCAATGCTCAAATGGGTTACGAGAAATGTGAATTTCACTTTAGTTGTCACACCAAAGTACAATAGGTGAATCCTGTGGGAATCTGAACTCTGTCAATAACTGTTGAAGCCAAAAAATTTGTTGACTCGTTGTAATTGTTGCCCTATACTCTACCTCTGAAGATGAAAGTGCAATATCCTGTTGCTTTTTACACATCCAAGCAACTAGAGAAGAACCAAGATAAAAAAGATAGCCAGAAGTGGAACATCTTTCATCAATAGAACCTGCCCAATTTGAATCTGTATACCCAACCAACTGAGTAGAACCCCTAGTGTAGTGTAGGCCAAAGTGGGAAGTGTCATGCAAATAGCGTAAAATCCTTTTAGTAGCCTGTTAGTGACTACTATGAAGAGAATGTGCAAACTAAGATACAAGCCCTACTGCAAATGAAATATCAGGGTGATTATGGGTCAAGTACATGAGACTTCCAACAAACTACCAATACAAAGTAGGATCACAAAGTGGAGTGGTACATATGGAAGTAAGAGTAGCCCCAGACTGAAAAGGAGATGGACTTGGATTACAATCAACCATATCAAAGCACTGAAGAAGATCAAGGGTGTACTTTTGTTGTCTCAAATCAAACCATGAATCTGTCTGAGAAATCTACAAACCAAGAAAATAATTCAATAACCCAATATTTGTCATGTCAAACTGTATAGAAAGATCCCTTTGAATAGTCTGAATGTGGGAAGAAGAGTTTTCAGTAAGTAACAGATCATCAACATATAAGACAAGTATCACAATATCCTTACCAACATGGTAGAGATACACTGTATGATCGGAGTGGCAATGAACAAACCCAGCAGATAGAAGAAAAGAATCCATTTTCTCATACCAAGCCTGAGGGGCTTGTTTGAGACCGTAGAGAGACCTTCGGAGCCTACAAACAAAAGAATAATCCTGAACAAATCCAACTGGTTGCTCCATGTATATTTCCTCTTGTAAATCCCCATGTAAAAAGGTACTCTTCATGTCCATCTGGTATACGGGCCACCCCTGTGATACAACAATAGCAAGTACAAGGCATACAGAATCCATCTTAGAAATGGGTGTAAAAGTCTTAGAGTAATCAATACCTTCAACTTGTGAAAACCCCTTTGCAACAAGACGAGCCTTATACTTGTCAATGGACCCAGCAGCTGCGTATTTGGTTCGTTATACCCACTTACACCTAACCATATTTCTTCCTTTAAGAAGAGAAACCAAATCCCAAGTATGATTCTTCATCAAATAAGAATACTTAGCTACCATCGCATCATCCCACTCCTGTATCCCATGAGCCTTTGAAAAAGATTGTGGATCCTCATAAACTGCCTGAAACAAAAGTCTAGAACATGTAGAATGTGTGTAATGATTCCTAGTGGGTGGATGATCCTGTATGAAAGGTGTTGCCTCAGAAACTATAATACGAGCCCACTTAGGCATAGTGACAACAGCAATGGGAATATGATCCTAGATGGCATATATAACCTCCTCATCAACCTCCTCAAAGAAAGGATCCTCAAGATGAGATGAAGGAGGCATGGAAAAAGATGAAGAATCATAAGGAGTGAATTACTCATCAAACTGAACATGTTTTCGAAAAATAACGTCATGAGTATCAGGATCTAAAATTCGATAAGCTCTCATGTCCTTAAAATACCCTAAAAAGATCAAGGGTTTGCTCTTATTATCCAAATCTTTCCTTTTCCTCTTTGGCACAAATGCCCAAGCATGGATCCCAAATACTTGAAAAAATGAGACATCTGGCTTAGTGTTGGACCAAGCTTCCTCTGGAGTCAAATTCTCAAGTACTCTGTGTGGTGTGTGATTCTGAATGTAGTTAGCATAATTAACTACTTCTACCCAACATATAGGAGGTAAATCTCTAGAATGCATCATACAGTTAGCCATTTCCTTTAAAGTTTTATTCTTCTGTTATGCTAATCCATTCTATTGTGGCCTATGAGGAATAAAATTTTGGTGAATAATGTCTTGAGTTGCCAAAAAAGCAAAAAACTCATTGTTGAAGTACCCCCCCTTTATCAGTGTGAAGGTTCTCTATGCAACTCAAAGATTATTTCTCGACCAAAACCTTGAAGACTTTGAAGTGTGAAAAAAAATCACTTTTGTACTTGAGAAAATAAACCCAAGTATGCCTCGAGAAATTACCAATAAAGGTAAGTGCATACTTACCTCCATTGAAAGAGGGGGTAGGAAAAACCATCAAGTCACTATGCACAAGCTCAAGTGGTGAAGAAGCTCTCTTAGACAAATTCTTAGGAAATGGATCTTGGTGTTGTTTCCCTAATGCACAGTCAGAGAAAACTCCATCAAGACAAGAAACTGTAGGAATACCATCTACCATACCATGAGTGCTCAACTCCTTCAAATATTTGTAATTAAGATGTCCAAATATTTCATGCCAAAGCTTACTCTCTAAATCTGCATGAGAAACCAATCATGTCCCTATAGAAGAAGTGTCATCAAAACCCTCAAAGTGATATAGTCTAGAACTATGATCAACAATACCCTAAGCAAAAAATGAATAAGGCTCCAACAAATTTCTTACTTCTACCCCATGTGGTGTAAAAGTCGTTGTTTTCCCTTGACCAGAATGACAAATTTGATATATAGAAATCAAATTTGTAGTGATGTTAGGAACATATAGTACATCTTGGATATTTCCACCATCAATTTGTATATCACCTTTTCCCTCAACAGAAAGAAAGTAAGAATCTCCAACCTCAATTTTGGAAGTAGAACTCAAACCTAGAGAAATAAAAGACTGCTGGAAGAAGTCATGTGATGAGAAGCACCATAATCTATAACCCAATTTTCTGCAAGTGGTGACTGAGATCTTCCAACAATATTAAATGCTTTGTCATGCTAATTAGAAGGAGGTGGAGTGGAGATAGAGATTTTGTGTTTCTTGATTGCATCCTCTTACGCTTGCATCCACTTATGACACCTATGTTCTTCATGACCACTACCCCCACAAAAAAAGCATGAAAGGCTAGACTTATTATTGGATTTAGAAGACTCTTTGGGTTTAGAGTTTTTTTCTTTGGGTTTAGGAGAACTTTTAGATGGAGAAGGGGTGGATTTGGTTTTGCTTTTTCGTTTTCCCTTGCTCTTAGGATTAGATGCAACTAATGCCTTTTGAGAGGTGGAAGACTCAAGGTGAGACAACTTTGATTCTTCCCTAGTAATTCTTTCACAAAATGTTTCTAAGTCAAGGATTTTGAATTTGTTGCCTAAGGCATCCATGCTAGAGGAAAAGGTAGAAGAAAAGATTTGAAATGGTCCTCTCAACTTGGATAGAATCAAATAAACACACTCTTCATCTTTCTTATCTCTTCCACTCACCTTCAACTGTGTCAAAAAATGCTTGAACTTGGTAAGATAGTTTGTAATTGTTGGAAAATCTTCAGGATTAAGAGAGGTGATCTCAATTTCAAGTTACATGGCTCTCATATGATCCACCTTACAAAATAAATCCTCTAATTTCTCTCATATTTTGAAAGGAGAGTCACGTTTTTCCAAATGAAACAAAAGAATGTCACTTACATAAGTTCCTATCAAACCCATACACTCATCAAATTTACATTGGTACTGAAATTTTTCATATTCTCTAGTGAACACTGGTTGTTCTGAAGAAGTTAAAGCCCATAATCCTTTCCGCTTAATTATTGTTTCCATTCTCAGTTTCCATGTTTGAAGATTTTGGCACTTTATAATGAGTGTGTGTTACAATATGGAACTTTATAATTATAGCGTGATTCTCAAAAACAAAATCCAATGGAAAGAGCACAAAAAAACAAGCACTTTTGTAAAAAAATGGCACTTAAAACCAAGTTACCGATCAAAGGATACAAGCTTTTCAATATTATGCTCTACTATTTATTTTAGTTGTCACTAAAACAAAATAAACTAAGGATTTTAATGGGTTTAAATACACACCAACCAAAAATTTTGTGCCCACAGAAAAAAAAAAAACCTGATCGAATCTCAAAAAACCTAGAAAATGATTTGCTTGGTTTCCTTCCTATATGGCACGAATCTCGAGGCAAACCAACATGTTTCTCTACACAACAAAAAAACCAAAAAATGACTACCTCCAGAAATAGTTGAGTTTGCAGTCAATAATAGGGTTTTTCCACCTTTTGAATCCCATGGAAGCCTTTGTTTTACATAAAAACACACGCAGAAACAAAATACAGACAAATCCTGAATATATGAATATACAAAAAATACTTGTAAAACGTAACTTACAGACGAATGTCAACAGCAATCTCCTACTCTGATACCATAAAAGGAACAATAACCAGATCATACCAAGCCAAGAATACAAATGTTAATCAAACACCACGATCAATAAGATGAAAGTAATTCGCCAGAATAACTTTACATAAACCTTTGCAAACAAATGAGCAGCAATATCATATATTATTAGGGAACTCAATTAAATACAATGAGAATGGGCCTTGCTTATATAGGCAAGGAATAACAATCTAAAAACCAGTCAAGGTCGTAAATAAAGCCATAAATCAAACAAATAACTAGTCATCAATGAACTAGTCAAGACCATAGATTTATGAGAGAACTAGACATTAAGGAATTAGTCAATACCATAGATCAAGGAAATAACTAGTCAATATCATAGATCAAGGAAAGAACTAGTCAATACCATGGATCAAGGAAAGAACTATACCTAACAACTAGATAATATCCCCCTAATATATAAATAAATAAAAAGAAAAATCCACACACATAAGTGGGTGAGGATAAATACAATAAAGGTAAATAAAGTACCTAGGTGAACATGAGCTAAGGTAAATACCTCTAATAGATTTCAGGTCAATAAACAAATATGTTTATTTTATTAGTACTTTCTAGATATTTCCCTTAAATATGTTAACAGGGTAAGTTCCATACACCAAATTATTGTTTATTTGACATTGAAGAAAATAAAAAATCATCCACAACTCACTTCATATACATCAAATTAGTGATATGCCAAATTGGGGTAGACTTTAAAAAATCAATTACATTTACAAGTTAATTGGGTTGAATTCAAATTCTATAAATGGACAAATATATCATATCTCAACAAAGCATAAGAGAGGCTACAATATATTAAATTTTGGCATGGACTCGCATTTGTACTTTAATTATATCAGTTGAAATTTTACAAGTAAAATCAAAACTAAATTTATAAATATGTAATGAGACATTGATAACACAACGAAATTTGGAATTAATGAATTAGTATAACAAGAAGTAGGCTTATGAATATTCAACTATTAATTTTCATATTTTTGTGTTTCTACCAAATCCTCATTGGCTACATGACTTAGATTTGTAGCCATAATTAATGTTCATTTCTTCTTCTTCTCTATTTATGTAGCTATGGGAATATTTCATTCATTGTCCAAATATCTACCTATTTGGATATTCATTATATCATTATATTCATTATCTGTAGTTTTTTGAAGTTCATCACCATCACTTTCGTCATCGTCATCTTCTTCAAAATTTGCTACACCTTGATCATTGGATTGATCAATATGATGATCTTCTTCAATATTGGTAGGGCCATCTTCATCACTAGATTCATGTGTATCATCATTATTAACAACATTAGTCGTTCCCCATGATGCTCGTGTAACAACATTAGTGTTATCAACAACATGTCTCATCCTTGACTCGCAATGCAATACAAAATGTCAAATTCCTTCTCTATATATATCAAGATAGAAGAAGACCTATATAAACATAGTTAAAAAATTAATTCATGAAATAGAAGAAGACACACATAAGAAAAATTACACACATTAATACTTGATCAAAATGTTGAGGTAGCACACATGGATCTTTCCCCTCAAGTAATGCTCTAGAAAAGGCAAGTAAGTAGAAACCATTTTCATTGTCCACTCTAAAAAATGTGTTATCAATAGAAGGATGCCAAGCACACCTAAATATAAAAACTTCAAAAATTCTATAATCAATTTTTATTATTTCTTCCATCTTTCCAACATAATATGATTTCCCTTGGACAAAATTCTTGTCATTTTCACTAATTCGATTAGCCTACTCAAAAGGAACAACTCCATAAAAAGTGACCTGCCTCTTGTCAATATTTTCCACATGGAAATATTTTCCTTCGAACTAAATTGTCGAATTTTTACCCACCTTCATTATGTTAAATAATAAAGATAGTATTCATATATTTCCAAAAAATATATAAAACATGTATGTATGAAAAAAGTGTTACAACACCTAACCAATTATTTACATCCTCGCAATATGCCCAAATCTTCTTGTGTCACTTCCCTTTAATTGATGGTATGAAGATTCTCTAAATATGGACTCGTCCATTCAAGATTAGGTTGGCTTGGAAATGGTATTTGTAGATCAGTGGGAGTGGTTTGCATGGATATTTTTGTTGCCCATAAATCCTTTGGCTCACATGGCTATTCTTTTCTTCTTCATATTTTCAAATCGCACAACCATCTTTGCAGTATTGAATAATATGAAATTATTAATGACATATTTTTCAATAGGCCATGAGAATCAAACATGTAGATAAATAATAATGGCTACACACACTAAAAATGCATCATATGTATTTGATATGAATTTTAAAACATACCAAGTCTCACAAATTTTCTTGCTCACAAAAAGGTTCTCCCCCTATTTTTCATTTACATGTTCAGCTTCCCAAATGCATGGTATTTGTGTAAATTCCTCCCTAAGATATTCTAACATGTAGAAAAAAAATCAAAAATAGTGTATCCTTGCACCATAGATCCCTCTTGATGTGTTAACTATTTTATAAATCCCTTTAGGGTCTTCATGTATCTCTCTAGTCAAAACATTCATCGAGTGTTAACTACACCTACCATTTTGAGATCATCGATCAAATGCACTAATAGATGAGTTTGAGAATCCATGAAAGAGGTAGGTAGTTCCTTTTCCAATTTACAAACATTATCTACAATATTTTCTTTCTCCGTCTCAAAACTTGCTTCTTACTTTGATTTTGTATAGAACCACCTATTTTACAACAATGGTAGTCATGCAATTAAATATAATAATGTTTTTCATACAAATGGTTGATTTGTAGTTGAAAAGAAAAATCATATTACCTCAAAAAAATGAAATTCAATATATTGCATTTAGTAGTTCAGGTGGAAGATTACAAAATGGGGATCTTAAATCTAAGGGAAATATATATTGCAAAAATAAATTAAATAGGCTAAATATGAAGAGAAAAATATGTTGCATAATTTAACACAAAAAATTCATGAATTACCTTCAACATGTTATTTCAATCATGTGTTATGAGGCCTTTGATGTTCCCATCAACAATAAATACGTGTTTCATGGAGGACCCATAGTCATTCGGTGTGTAAATATCTTGCATTGTTTGATTCACCAAATTGACTTGGTCTTTACATAATATCCATGGAGCCCCTTCTTCCTTTTTAAGATGCTTCTTTGTCCCACTAACTTTCAGATTGGCTCTAGAAATTGGAGTGTCTTTCTCTTTGCTAGAGATGTGATTCCATATAGAACCCGCTACATTTTTAAATATATGTATTGGATCTAAAATATGCCCAACTAATAAATCCTCCCAATATGGGAGATTGTAGAACATAGGATTCATTCCTACAAGCATTTCAACTTTGTGGCTAATTACAAACAGCCATACCCGATCTCTCCACCAATTTGGGGGAACATCCACATTTGATATCATGCATGCTTATGTGAAGTTTTTATACTAATCCTTGGGTGACATACGTTTAGGAGGTTCTCTAATATCAGCTTTTCCATCAAACTAATTTTTATTTTCAACATGAAACTCATGCTCTATCAAAAATAACCTTTGATGGCCTTTGTATACAACCTTTTTGAGATATTTGGATGACCTTCCACATAGTTGATCACTACACCTCAGAAAAACATGCTTTCCTTTTGTTGAAATACCTACATACAGAAATGCTCAAAAACCTCAGTTTCTAATGCACAACACAAACACACACACAATCGTTTATTTCTAAATTTAACATATGGGAAATACCTAAACAAATAACAATCCTAGGAAAATCATGAATAGTCCAACATAAGATACAATAACACATGAACTTCCTCTGACCAATGGGTTTTGAAAAGGTCATGCATTAGAATGTCATAGCATAATGCTTCCAACTCATAAATTAAGGGTTCAAGTTAGACATCCATATTTTTCACTTGATGCTTACAAGACACCAATAATGACAACATTAAATGTGTCTTATGATTCATCAACCATGGAGGAATATCATAGTTTTTCGCTAGTATTGATTAAACAGAGTAGTTAGTTGACATATTAGATAATGAGTTAACACCAGTCATTGTCAAACCAAGTCATACACTACCTAACCTCTCTCTGATTTTTTTAGGCCACAACTGCTCAATGTACTTCATTGCATTTGAATTAGAAGGAGCATGTTAAACTCCATCACTGCTTATATCCTTGTGATGTTGTGACATTAACTTTGTACGTGACGTGAAGCGAAAAAGACACTTAAGCCTAGGAATTATTAGAAAATGTCTCAATACCTTATTCGGAATGGTGATCACTCTCACTCCTTGTTGAAATTGTGGTGCCCCAAAATTAGGACAACTGACCTCATTTTCATATTCCTTTTTAAATAGAATGCAATCATTTGTGCATGTATCATAGTTGGCATAGACAACCCCTTAATTTGATGTTTTTTGTCTCTCTATATGAGGAGGTAAGTGTGTTCTTTTTGTTAGCATAATTTAGCATAGGCATATTTATTGCATTGTCTTTTATTTAATAATGTGCAACATGTGCACTCTAGTCTAGTGACTTGCATTCAATATTGTTATGTTGGATAGCATTCAATATTGTTATGTTGGATAACATTCAATATTGGTATTAGTAGTAATTACATGTGCATGTGAGATGGGTCTTATCATCTCGTAGTTGGTGTTTGCTAGAGTGTCATGTCTATCCATATGAGGCTGTTTAATATCTATAAATATTATAGCTCTTGCATTGTTATGTAATCTGATTTCATGATCAATAATATTTGTGAGGCTTCCGTCCCTCTTTGGTCATTGCAATCTTATTCTATTCTATCATTTGGTATCTAAGCTATACCATTATTATCATTTGGTATCAGAGCAGGTTCTATACAAGCAAGGTTGAAGAGGAGACACTATTGGAGAGGATCCATTGGAGAAAGAAGATCTGCATCAAATGAGAGCCATTGAAGCATCCCGCAGCCTCCATTCCTCCCAAGCATCCATCAACTAAAATTTGACCTATCCACTTATTTGGAAGGTAAATTTTTTTTATTGGTCATTGGCATAGCCAATTGATCTAACATATTGGCGGAATATTTCATATTTGAAGATCTTTAAAAAAAAAAGGAGAAAGATCTTGAAAAAAATTACAGATCTTAAAAAAAAAAAAAAGAATTGTAAAAAAAAATAGATCTTAAAAAAAAAGGAGAGAGATCTTGAAAAAAAAAAATTGCAAATCTAAAAAAAAAAAAAAAAATATCAGATCTAAAAAAAAAAAAAAAATCAGATCTGAAAGTGGTGTGAAGAATTTGGGAGCAAAGGTTGAAGCAATCCCGTCAACAAAATTCCAGTAGATAGCTCTTAGAAAAAAGGACGTAAATTTTTCATACAATGTCAGATTGATGTGCCATTTTTTTTAATGGAAATATAAGAAGGAGGTACACAACTTTGTAGTTTACATCATCTTCAGATTCAGCCTCTACATGTGACGAAAAGTCTGTACAAGTCGGATCATGTTTTTCTGAAAAAAAATCAAATCTAGCTGGTAAATTGGTAAGATCTCAAAAACTAAGATTCTGATTCTTTTGAAATTTTGTGAGTTTCAAGAAAAATATTGTATGATGTTGCTGTCAAAATTTTAGAAAAATCCATATCACGGTTTGTGAGAAAATGTGAAAACAATATTCAGATTGTTTGTTTGGATCTTGGGAACAAACAGGTCAGCGGTTCAATTCCCACTCTCTCCATATTTTTTCTTAAATTATTTTTTTGGAAAATTTGGAGAAATTAATAAATTTTGGGAGATTTAAAAATTTATAAACTCACCAAACACATTTAGAGCCACCGCTAAATTTAGCGGAAAAACACCTATTGGGGGTAAAAAATATTTTTGGCCTAAATTGTGTATTTTGTGATTCTAGACCCTTTTTTGTAAAGAGGGGGGACACAAAAACTTCATTTTGATGTAATTTTGGAGCATTTTGTACTAATCTTGGTGCATAAAGTGAAAAAATAAAGGGTACAATTTTTTTATTTTTATGTTTAGTTTTATCACACGAGATCTTTGATCTCATAGCAGCATTCGGTATATACGGTGCCTCTGGGAAGCACTTACGGGTGATGCCGTCGCGACTACTACTGCACTTAACACCTAACACAACTGCCTAAATGTTGTCTGGGCATCGACCCTATAAAATTGACAAGGAGTAATAAGGACACAATACACACACATTTGAGCCCTCCCATCCGTTTGTGCTTGCACAAACCCCTCTTCATACTGTCTAAGTACCACGTACTAAATTCTTTCACGTGTGTTAACACCTCTTTCCGTACTGACGGGTATATTGAAAGGGTGATCTTTTTTCACGTACCGACGGGTATATTGGAAGGGAGCGTATATAGAAAGGTTTGGTATATCGGCCTGATGGTATATTGAGAGGGAGACCATAAACCTGGAGTGATAAGAGCCTTACCCTTTGTCAGAAATTTAGAGTTTCAGAAATTCAGATTGCAGAAATGGGTGCACAAGCACCAAAGTTCTTCTTTCCAGATTCACAACTACTTAGAGGAGACAACTATGCTGTATGGAAACCAAAGATCAAGGTGTTACTTGAGTTTGAAGCCCTATGGACAGTTATAGATGGACAAACAACAAGATCACTTGATGATGGAAGACAACAAGTTCAATTTGATAGGGCCAATCAAAAGGCCAAGTTGATCATCTTGTTTAGCATAACAAATGATGTGCAACCCCACATTAGAGATGCCACATCGGCCAAAGATGCATGGGATAAGTTGAGCACAGTCTATGAGGCAAAGAACAAGAATGCCATCCTCAACCTACTATCACAACTACATACTCTCAAGTTTAAGCACAATGAGAAGGTTGAATTTTTTTTGAGACGAGTTGCTACTTTGAGGGCATCTCTATTGGCAGTGGGAAAAGAGATAAGTGATGAAGACCTCGTACCAATTGTGTTGCGAGAACTTCCTCCTTCCTATAGAATCTTTGTGACAACTATCAATATGAGTGAACACACAGTCACCTTTGAGAAGTTGGTCAATCTACTCCAACAAGAAGAGGCAATGAAAAACAAAGATCATGAAGATGAGCAAGCACTATATTCCAATCATAAAGGAAAGGGGAAATTTCAGTCCAATCACAAGAAGTCCCAACAAAATCAAAGTCAACGAGACAACACCAAGAAGTGTCCCATTTGCAATAGAGGGGGACATGACATAAAATATTGTTGGTACAATTCCTACAAAAAGGGTTCATCAGGCAATTCAAAACCCAATAATCAACAGAGTAACAATAATTCAAATAAAGGGAAGTCCAACAACAACAACAATCAAGGGTAGAAAAATGATAATTGGCAAAGAAAACCTAAACAACAAGGGTACATTTCCGAACATGAGGATGATTCAGATGAAGGACACCACATGTATTCTGCTCAATTTGATGAAGAAACCAATTCCACACAAGATATCTGGTATGTTGACTCGGGTGCAACTCGACACATGACTGGACGCAAGGATTGGTTCTACACACTACGTGACTCACCTAACAAGAACCATGTGTCATTAGGTGATGACTCATCATACAGTGTCAAGGGGATTGGAAATATTTCACTACCTCTTGGGAAGCATGACTACAAAATCACAAATATATTGTATTGTACCTGGGTTTCCCAATAATTTGCTATCAGTTAGTCAACTCCTTGATCACAACTTAAAGTTGGATTTTGACAGTAATAATGGAGAAAAAGTGTGCTTGATAAGAGATAAGTCAAGAGGTTCCAAGATTGTAGCAAGAGCCTCCAATGTGGGACACATGTTCCAAATTGATTTTGTCCACAAGGATGATCAAGCTCTAGTGGCCAAAGACACACAATCTGCAGAACTATGGCATCGCAAATATGGTCACATCAGTTTTGGCTATCTCTAAACACTTCAAAAGGGAAACATGGTGAAAGGATTGCCTACACTCAAGCACAACACTGACAAGTGTCATAATTGCCTAGCTGGAAAGCAACATAGAGTACCCTTCCAGAAGAACACATATAGAGCTAAGGGAAAGCTTGATTTGGTACACACCGATCTTTGTGGGCCCATGCAACCAAGTCATTCTGGATGTCAATACTTCATGCTTTGTGTTGATGACTACTCAAGAAAGATGTGGATATATTGTCTAAGAAACAAGAGTAAAGCCTTTGAGACATTTCAGAAGTTCAAAGCACTTGTTGAGAATGAAGTTGGTCGCAAGATCAAAACTCTCCACTCAGATCGAGGGGGGGAAATTCATAAGAAATGAATTCAAGACTTACCTGGAAGCTCATGGGATTCGTCGACAAATGCCTGCCTACTCACACACCACAGCAGAATGGTATAGTTGAGAGAAGGAATCGTACTATCATGGAAATGGTGCGATGTATGATTGATGACTCAGATTTAACAAAGACATTTTAGGCAGAAGCTACAAGAACTGCAGTCTATTTGTTGAATAGAGTGCCCATGGTAGCTCTTGAAGGAGTGACACCTCAAGAAGCATGGTCAAATCAGAAACCATAAATTGCACACCTAAGAGTATTTGGGTGCAAAGCTAGCATGCACATACCCAAGAAGAACATGAAAAAGTTGGATATGAAAGATGAGAAATTGATATTCATTGGATACAGTGAAGAAGCACTTGGGTACAGATTATGGGATCTGAAAGTAAAGAAAGTATAAACAAGTAGGGATGTTGAGTTCTTTGAAAAGAAACAAGCAGATGCTCCACTTAACGAATCAACAAACATGCAGAATACACCTCTTGTGAAGATAGAATTTGATGTTCCCATTGAAGATGACAGTGATGAATTGGATGATGGTGAAAACTTGGATCCACCACAAGCCAATGAAACAGCTAAGAAGTTACCTAAATAGTGTACTCAATTAATAAGAGATGTAAATTTGGATGAAGCACCTAGCACATCGTCCAATCCTAGACCTAGAACTCGCAGTCAAGCTCGTGAAGAGGTCAATTATGCCCTAATGAGCAGAGTTGTTGAAACAGTTGAGCCATCTATAGTTCAGGAAGCCGTACAATCAAAAGCTTGGAAAGATGCCATGGATTCAGAGTATTAGTCAGTGATGAAGAACAAAACATGGCAACTTGTCAGACCTTCCGACCAGGGAAGAAACCCATTGGATGCAGATGGATATTCAAGACTAAGTACAAATCAGATGGGACTATTGACAAGTATAAAGTAAGGCTTGTAGCAAAGGGGTATGCACAACAAGAAGGCATTGATTATGAGGAGACATTTGCTCCCACAGCCAAGATCAAGACAATCAGGATGATCTTTGCTCTAGCTGGACAATTTGGTTGGAAAGTCCACCAAATGGATGTGAAAAGTTCCTTTCTTAATGGAGATTTGCAAGAAGAAGTCTATATGACTTAGCCAGAGAATTATGTAACACCAAGAAAAGAGATGATGGTATGCAGACTCATAAAATCTCTATATGACCTAAAATAGGCACCCCGGGCATGGTACATCAAAATTGATGAGCATCTCATAAGTCATGGATTCGAAAGGAATCCTTATGACCCCAATCTATACCTCAAAAATCAAGGGGGGGAGATTGTAATTTTGGTTGTTTATTTCGATGATCTAGTCATTATAGGCAGTTCTGTGAAGATGATCGATGCAACAAAGAAGGATTTTAATCAATCGTTTGATATGACAGATCTCGGGCTCATGCACTATTGTCTTGGGTTGGAAGTATGGCAAAAAGAGAATCATATCTTTGTGTCACAGTTGAAATACACCAAGGCAATGCTCAATAAATTCAGGATGATGGACTGCACTCCTATTGCTACACCTATGGAAGTGAGACTTCAGTTATCTCGTTCCGATCCATCACCACCGGTGAATGCAACTCTCTATTGGCAGTTGATCGGGAGTCTCATTTACCTGACATATACTAGACTAGATATTAGATTTACAATCAACTATTTATCATGCTTCATGCAAGAACTGAAAATATGTCATTGGAAAGCAGCAAAGAGAATACTAAGATATCTAAAGGGTATAGTTGACCTTGGTCTAGAGTACAAGAAGAACGAAAATTTCTTCTTGACAGGATATTCAGATTCAGATCATGCAGGAAACATGGATGATAAGGAGTCAACATCAGGCTTCGTCTTCTTTATGGGATCTAGACCGATATCATGGGGAAGCAAGAAACATAACTTTGTTTCTCACTCTTCTACAGAAGCAGAGTATCGAGCTGCAGGTGAAGCTGTTTGTGAAGCAATATGGCTACGCCGAATACTGGAAGGAATTGGTCTACCACAACAGAAATCTACTCCAGTATATGTTGATAATGAAGGAGTTCTAAAGCTTGTTCGTAATCCAATATTTCATGAGAGAACCAAGCATATTGAAGTACATGTTCATTTCATACGTGAGCATATCTTGAAGCACAACATACAGCTCCAGTTCTGTCCTACAGCTGAACAGAAGGCAAATGTTTTCACTAAGTCACTTGCACGTGAAAAATTCACACTGTTCAGAGAGTTCCTCTCCACTTCATTGGAAACTATGCAAAATTAAGGGGGGGAATGTTAGCATAATTTATCATAGGCATATTTATTGCATTTTATTGCATTGTCATTTTATTTAATAATGTGCAACATGTGCACTCTAGTCTAGTGACTTGCATTCAATATTGTTATGTTGGATAACATTCAATATTGGTATTAGTAGTAATTACATGTGCATGTGAGATCGGTCTTATCATCTCATAGTTGGTGTCTGCTAAGGTGTCATGTCTATCCATATGAGGCTGTCTAATATCTATAAATATTACAGCTCTTGCATTGTTATGTAATCTGATTTCATGATCAATAATATTTATGAGGCTTCCGTCCCTCTTTGGTCATTGCAATCTTATTCTATTCTATCATTTGGTATCTAAGCTATACCATTATTATCACTTTTGAAGCAATAAACTACTTTTGAGTAGGCTGTAATAAAATGCAAACAAAAGGCAAATAAAAATAATGTAAATTATATGAAATATATATCGAATGTAAAATATAGTTATGAAAATGTTATCTATTTTCAATAAATCATTCACGTTGATGTTTGACCAACCAAACCTTACTTTCAAGTCCATCAGCCCCAATATAACACTCAATAATGATGCTTTAGACTCTCCTAGCATAAACAGAGGAAATTGAGCAAATTTCCAAAGCATCCTCTCGTTTCTGATCCTCTCTTCATCATCATCCTCATGATCATGATCAAATAAATGGTGAAGCATGTTTTGAATCCCAATGCCCTCTTCCATTGGAACATCTTCATCAGAAGTCCCAGGAAAATTTATTTGTTTCACCCACCATCCCATCGTTTCCTTTGAGTAAAGTCTTTTCAAACGAGCTTTATGAGCCATTGTGATGTTGTTAAGATGCATTTCATCATAGGGATGACGCCATGGGAAGATGTACTTTGAATTTTTCTTTGGTCAATTTTTTTCAACATTATAGTCAATATTTGAATTTGCAGTATCAGATGTTTGGGTATTGACTTAATAGTAGTGCAATATCCATATAAACTGCATCAACATTATAATGGTTTCATTTGATAGTAACATATTAAAAACTAAATTTACCTCAAAGAAATAATTTTGTGGTGTCATAATCACTCGGCCAATAGGCCCCCTCTTCCTCCGCTTCTTCTATTTCAACCCCTACCTCGACCACAAGATTGTGATGACTATCCCTATAAATTTAACTAAAATGAAATAATTTATTAAAAATAAGTTATATCAACACAAATCTATGCAAAATTGTGAGTACTTACGAACTCATACACATCTATATTTTTTGATGAAGAGTTGTTTTCTGGGAAAGTAGATCTCAATACAGATGAAGAACTTAGATCTACTGACATAAATTTTTGGATAGGGGATGATGTATACCTACTAGATGGAAACAAAGTATCTGTAAACTAGTAAAACACTTATTAAACAATTGTAGGTTTATGCAAAAATGCAAAGTGTAATAGTAAGAGCAAATTTGAGTTTGCTACAAACCCTTATTTCTAATGATGTAGTTAAAGATGCCTTAATTTCATATTTTGCAATTTTACAATAATGAAAAAAAGGGATGCACCATAATTTAATATTAGAAACAACTATGGAAATAAGATTAAAGTGTAAAGATAGTTTCCAAGAATGGTGGGATAACACCAAAGTCTATCTTCATTATTTCAAGGTAATGTTTGGTTACAATGAGTTATGCATGCAAGTCTAAGTGCCTAACATTTCCTATTGTCTACAGTTTTTTCCAAAAGTACTCAAATTTTATGCATCATAAACCCAAAGAACTCATTTTGTATAAAAAGAATCCAATAACCTTAAAGTTTTAGGCACAATCTAGAAAAAGAGCTTAGAAGAACAAATTTGTAATCTTTGGGAAAAAATATTTTCTGTAAGAAATCTTCTCAAAACAATAAAATTCCACACCTTATTTTCCAAAAATTAACCCTTCACTTTTTAATATGAATTTCATTGGTACATTTTCTCTTTGAAAATGCAAAATATGATAGCAAGAGAAAAATAGATTGCCACAAACCCTAATTTCTTAGTATAGGTTTAAAGATGCTCTAATTTCATATTGAGAGAATTTTAGAGGAACTAGTGGATAAACCCAACAATCCTCCTCTACCTCCGTTGTTTACCATATTTGTTGTTTGGGTGTCTTTTCTTATGGTGTTTGTGTTGGTGGGTCATTCTTTTATAACATATTTTATTAGTTATATGCAATAATTGTAGACTTTGATCTGAGGTAATTATCATTTCGCAAGGCTTGTATAGTCTCGATTTGTTTTCCATTCTAGGATGTGAATCTATTTCACCTGATTTTTTGTATGATTAGCATCATATTATTATGTACTATTGATAGAAGTGTGCTTTTCAATCACATTTAGCCCTAGTTTCCCGAATTTCTTCAATTGTACCTCAATTTCTCTAATTTTCTCAATTTTCCTAAATTTCCCAATATTTCATTAATATACAAAAAAAACATGTATTCCCTGGTTTCCTCGGGTTTCACTAATTTACCTTAATTTTGCTATATTTTATTCGATTTTACTCTAATCCCTAGTTTTCACAATTTGTCATTAAACTCCACAATGTGAAACTACTCTCCACGAATTGTCACTAATTTCCTCAATTTTACATTAATTTAATTCTAATATCTCAAATTGAACCTTATTTATGTAATTTAACCCTAATTTCCCTTATTAAACGAGAAAAGTGGCATGTATAAAAGCATGTTTCCTTTAATTATTAAAAACCGGATAATTAAATAAATTTTATTTTTTCCTTAGCAATTGTATAGATTTGGGGATTGAGGTATGAGTATTACTTTTTTCTTCCTTTATATTGTTATTGTTTTTTATGCAGACCAATGAAGAATAATTAAAGGAATATTGATAAATTTAGTTTGGTTTTAAAATGTCTATAAATAACTTTAAGGTGAGTGATGGCATTTTTGTTTGGGTAAAAAGGCTAAATGGGGAGAAGCTCAATGTGGTGGATCGCATTCACCATTCTCTCCCTACTAAAAAATGTTTATGGCGCTTTAAACCATAATCACAAAAGCCCAAACCCTAACTCTAAAAGTTTGAACCCTTTTTTCAACTTAAAATAATAAGAATAATATTGAATTTAAATGTCTAATTTATTAACAAATATATATATATATATATATATATATATATATATATATATATATATATACATACACGATTAACTAATTTGTGAATTACCTGTGAAGAAACAGTGCCTTTTACCTTCTACAACTCCAATGAACATGGCATTCCACTTATTTTCCTTCTTATCTCTTTTTTTCTCTATGCCTAAAAATGATAAGAATAAAATGAAAATGAAACTTAGAAAAATATATATGGGGGGCCTTCAAGAGTTCCCACCATAAAATGGCAATGCAAATTACACCAAGCTTTAGCACAATATTTACAATGAGTTTGGGCCACATTTACTTTTTCAAATGAATTAGAGAGAAAAACAAGATTCCCATGGCAATGTAAAAATGAGTAAATAGCCGACACAATTTACATGTCGTGTAGTGGTAATAGCTAATATAAATATGGAATATACAAACATTGTGCCAAACTTTAACACCATATTTTCAATGAGTTTGGCCACATTTACATTTTCAAATGAGTTAGAGAGAAAATTGAGACTCTCGTGACAACATAAAAAAATGACCCAATAACCAGCACAATTCACATGTCATGTAATGGTGATAGTTACTATACATAGGGAATATAGAAACCTATTTGTTCAAAAGAAACACTATGCTCACATTCAACAAATATTTCATCTTTCTTTTATTTGTGGCAACTACATAATGAAGTTCCAACTCAAGGGGTCAAGTGAATGACTTTCAAAGAGGTGCAGACCAATAAAACATTTGTCATGCATTTAAGGATATTTGGATGTCCTCATGTGCATGTTCCATTTAAATAAAGAGGAAACCTAACTATTTCATTATTTTTTCAAGGTGACGAGAGTGTATTATGGGCTACTTCTTTGTTATGATTGTACCATCGATAAATTTGATATGTTCCTATTCTCAGATGTGGAATATGTCATTATATTGGTACCAATATGAAATAGTACAAGATAAGTAAGACAAAAAGAAGATTCTAATGAGGAAATGTTGTAGTGTTTGATGAAAGAAGCAAGTAAAACTTATATTTAAGTATTAAAATGAGGACCTAGAAGGTGGCATCATGTGTCAAATTCTTATTAATGGCAAGGATTGATAAGTCTCAGACAAAATCAATATCTCAAGAATGCATTAAAGAAGTATGGAGAGCTTGGTTTCAAACTTCTTAGTGTTTCCGTATGAAAGTAACCTCAAAATCAAATGCATGTGCGTCCAAACTTGGAATGAGATACTAAAATCATAAGAATATATATTTAGATGCATAAATTTTTGTAAGCCATAAGAACTAGTCATTAATTAAACAATGTAGATGAAAACCCCAGACGGGGGTTGTCTTTTATTTGTGCATGTTGTGTTTTTAATAAGGTTCTTTATGAGGATAGATCTAAAAATATATTTGAAAGACTTGAAAAGGTGGTTTTCTTGTTTCGAGAGAAAAATGTTTTCAATTAAGTTGTTAACAAGAATCTTAAAGCTCAAGCTACAAACAAGAAGTAAAAAGAGAACCTTGCTTCCAAAGATACAACTATAAAGGTTGTAAAAATGTCAACAATTGATTTTGTTCTTCAAGATGTTTCAAAGAGTTTTGGACATTTTTTTAAATGCTTAAAGGCTTAAAAATGTAATCATTTCAAATGATTATGTACTCAAATGTAAAATTTAATTTTGGCACAAAAGAAATAATTTGATTCTAGTGCTTTGCTTTAATCCATTGTCATGAGTTGTGAGCCCTACCATCAACAAAAAAATTGGTCACCACTATCCCATTACCACGCATTTAAGGCATATGAAATTTGTTAACTTTCCCAAATTGTCTATACATGTTTTCAAAATTTAATGTATGTTAAGATTTCAAACGTGCATTATGTATAAAATGTCCTAATTTTAAGTGTATTTTGATTGTGATTTTTTTTATTTGCCCATATTCATACATATGATACTTCTATGCATATGTGAAAATGATTGTAGTTTTGTCCGGAAAAGGTTTGTTCTATGGCATATATACATTTGAGTAATTAAGGCTTCCTCTCAATTTATCAAGTTAGTTTGGTAAATTCATATAATATTGAATTTTTTAAAAATTAAATAAAGCTTTAAATTCTTCTTATTTTGGTAAATTCATATGGAACTTTTGTTTTTTTATGATTTAAGTTTGTTTGTATCATAAGGATGAAACCCTAAGGGTGAATAGCATATTTTTAAGTATGATGTTTCTTAATGTAAAAATACATGATTGATTTTGGACCTTACTTTCTTATAGTTGCTTTTGAGTATGATGTTTCTTAAAGTAAATAAATATTATTGCCTTTGGACATTCCCATCTTAAAGTTATAATGCCATTAGATTTTTACAATCCCTTTAAGTTATTAATATTTATGGCATGTGATTCATTAAAAATAGAACAAATCTTAGAAAAGAGAAGTGTACACAAGAGACTAAAAGATGCAACAAATCTAAAACAAGGGTAGTGGACACAAGAAAGTTTGCAAACGCTACGCAGGGGTAGGATTCAACCCTACACATTTCATCTACCTAAATAACCTAGCCCAGCTATATAGAGTACGGATATGTTGTCACTCCTATTTATATATGGGCAAGGAAAATAAGATGTTACTATATAGATGGGTCCCAACCTTACCCTGCCCTCCTTATCTATCTATTCACGGCCCCATTTACATATAAAGCGATATTGTTCTTTGTAAGAACAACCCATCTAAATGTATGTCTCATCATATCCATTGAAGGCTTGATTAGCTTATAGATGGACGATGTAAGCATGTATAATCAAATGAAAGGAATTGGTTGGAAAAAAGTTAAGGGGATTAAAGCAGCTAAAGATGGAATCAATCTCCTTTAATATTGGTTAAAATCTTGATAGTTTCTTTTTAAATCGAATTCGTTTGCCAATAGAATGACACCACCTATAAGAAAAATCACAAATATAAGAAAATTTTAAAAACTACAAAAAAAAATGAAAAACTAAAAAAGTCAATGTTCAGTGTGAATCTCTCTTTAAATATTAATCAAAGCCACCATTGCATCAGTTACAGAAAATCTTCAAGTCTCAAGCTTAAGTGTGTGCATGTGCCCCTGAGTGTGTGTGTGCACGCATGCACATGCACATGTGTGTCTGTGTGTGCGCACACGCGTGGGTGTGTGCATGCATGTGTGCGCGTGTGGGTGTGTGTGCGTGTGCGTGCGTGTGGTGTGAATATTAATCGAAGTCACCACTATGCATGAGTTATATAAAAGTTTCAAGTCTCAAGCTTGTATGTGTGTGTATGTGTGAATAGTATAAGTTGGAATAATTATGATAAATTGTATAAAGTAATAAAATGAAAGGGGACAACCTCAAGTAAAGCAATGGGAATGCTATGGTGCTTAACAAAGCTTCCTAGGTGACCATTATCACCAAAGGAGGTCTTCATCCACTAAATAAGCAAATAATGTAGTTAATTGAATAGTCAAATATCAATGCAATGAGATATCTCCTTGGAATACCCCTTGCATTGTATAGTGTACTTTTAATTAATTTTTTCGAACTTCTTTCATGTTTTACCATATTCATAACCGGTCGGATTCCTTCTATATTCACAATTGCAACTTATAGATTAATAGTTGTGATAAAATAAAAGAATAACCACCCTAACCAAAATTGATTTTAAACATTGAGGATGAATCTCTTGTATTCAAAAATTTTAAACATTGAGGATGACTCTCTTGTATTCAAAAATAAAATTGCATTGTAAACAGATAAGCGTGAAAATAGTTCCGAGTATAATGAAATTAGTGACCCAAGGTCACCCCATGTTCGATGCACTAATGTTTTTAGTTACACATAGCTTGAATATAATGAGCTCAAAGTAATAAAAATATGGGGCTTCTAAAGCAGAGTCTCATGTTCGAATTCCTAGGGCACATGATAAAGTGTTAAATTGGGTAAAATATCACATCAAACTAGTTTGCTGTGGTAAATAGAGTACACAGCCAATGAGGATTTTAAAGTTGTAGAGACACATTTCAAGATGCACTTAAGGGGCAACGAACTTTTAGTAGTAGGGTATGTATTTAGAGGCAATTGAATGGAATTTTGTTTTGGTATTATGAAGCCAAAGAGGAGAGGTGAAGGCCGACCAAGCAACCATTATGTTAGGAGGGCCACATCCATTTTAGTGTCACCCCTGTTGGCATAAGGATCGTGATATATTGAGGTTTATATGTTATTGTAGACAAAGCCAACCAATATATCCAAAATTAATTTTTCAATTGAATCAGGGTATTTCAAGTTCGTCGAAACAATTTCAAAATGTATTGAAAAAACAAGGCTTCGACATCACTTATCTTTATCAATCGCCATAATTCCCCTGCTAGTTAAAGAAAATCATATGATGAGGAATCTATCAATAAGGGCATATATTGTGCAATCAATGCCTCATAAAAATTAACCCCTTAAATCGAATGTACTTTCCCTCGTATTGAATCTTGACCTCTATTGAAGATGGTTGAAATTGAGTAACCCCTTATAACTAGTATCCAATCTCGACCTCCTATTGAAGATGGTGAGAAGCACAAGCAATGTGGCATCATGTGTGTTTCCTAGACATTTTGTGCCAGCAATGCTATAAGAATCTCCAATGCTGAGCTTATAGCCTCGGCAACAATTGAAGCGGTTTGCTCGAAGAAAGACAAAATAAGGAAGGTTGTAAGTGACATTTGCTAATGCTGCAAGAAATCAAATATCTGAATTTTATGTTTTGAAAAAATAGAGAGACCTGCCCAAGTGCTGCAAATACAGTAAGCTCTCCACCAATCTTTATGTCAGCAGGTACTGTCACTCTCTAGATATTTGACGGTCTACATAAATCTAGAGTTGGAAAGAACCAGCTCCAACTTCTTGTGTCTATAACACAAACATGCTTTCGAAAACGTCCCCTTCAATGTTTTCTAATAAAACAAAATTCTTCTAGGAAATGGTTAGGAGGAGCATCCAAAGAAAAAATGTATGTCAAAAAATTTCTGCAGATATGCCAAGGGTCTGTAGAAAAAGAATTAGCATCCTTATCTTTTGTCTATCATGCAACAAATCTTAAGTAGATTAGATCTAAAACCTGAAAACTCTCTAGAAGTTCATATTATGATCAGCCTGCTTGATACACTGAAAAAAAACTGAATAACTCAAATAAAGTTGAAAATCTAGATTCGTGGAATACATATATTCATATTAAATTTTCACAAGCCTGCTCAATAACCATCTTCCTTACTAGATGATGGTATTGCACTGATAGCAACCTTTTTCCCTTCAAGCTACCCATGTATAGGGTATTAGTTAGTTTTGCAAGCAGCATTTTTCTTTCAAGCTGCTCAAGGAATGGTCAAGGAAGTTAGCTGTTTACAGCTCTCATGAAGCTTGACATGAAAAGACTCTGCTACGATTTTCAGTAGCTTCAGTCTGTCTACTTTCTCTCTCATCTTCTGTTTACTGGGTGGGTGACCCAGATTCAACCTCCACTATTCTATCAAAAAAAACAATGTGCCACCTTGAGAAATGAATCTCATTGTTCCATCAATTAGAAACATTCATATTTTCTTTCTAGTTCTTTTGATACCATACAAAAGCTCAATTCATAGCGAATGTACCTTTTCTTCCAAAACCGAACAAATAAAGATGAATGGATTTTACTTCTTTAGTGTTAAAAGGATGATGAGCATGAGCTATGGAATTAAATAAATTTAATCAAGGGATGGTGCCAAAAAGAAGCCAGGCCACTCAGATGGGATCCATGAAAATCAGTGATGCCTCAATATTGATGCTTCTTACACAGGAAACAATTTGTGCATGTGATGAGAATCATTAAACATTCTTCAGTCTAGAAATTGTCTGGTCTGACTGGCAATGTAAAGCTATCAAACACATTCTACATGAAATGTATTTTTCTGCTCTTCATCATTTGGAAAAATAAAAAATAAAAATCACTAACAGCAAATCAAGAAAAGGTGTTTGTTTGAATCACGGTTGCAAATCCCTGTTGGAATAGAAGAACTTATACCACTCAGATGGGATCTATGAAAATCAGCAATGTCTTGATATGGATGCTTCTTGCACAAAATACAATTCGCATGGGATGAAAATTTGAAAATCATTACACATTTTTCAGTCTAGAAATTGCCAGGTACGTAAACCTGTAGAATACAATCTACGTAAAATGATTTTTTTGCTCCTCAGAATTTGGAAGAAAACAATTTTACAATCACTAAAAGCAAATGAAGAAAGGTGTTTGTTTGAATTGCATTAGCAAATCCCAGTTTACATAGAAGTTACAGAGAGTGCTTCAACTTGTTGACTTTAAAAGCATCAAATAACTTGGATCTGCTGATACATATAGCTCGATAGGCAGCTACATGGATCTCAGGCATAGACATTTGCAAGAGAATGGAAAATCTCTAGAATCCAGATTCTCTGTAATACTGTTAACTTTAACTCCCCTGTTTATGAAAAAAGTATAAAATAGCACCACTATCAAAAACATTACCCATCCCTGTAGAGAGAGGAACTCATGTTTGTCTTGAAAGTTGTCTCTTATTTCACCAAGAAAATGCAAAAAATGAATAATACATGTGCAGACCCAATTATTTGTTGTCTGCTTGGCTAAAGTCACACAAGGAACAAAACTAAAGACCGTGCTTTCTTGTAAGCGCAGCTACAATTCGTTGTAAGCTCTTGATCTCTGCATCCCTTTGTTTAAGTTCCTTCTTTAGTCTTTCTTTTTCCTCCAAGTGGACACAACCATTGCATTCTTTCTCCAAATCATTCTGCATGAAACTTTCCTGATTTGTGCTTTTGTCGTACTTCGTTTTCTTTCTATTGTGTAAAGTCTCTTCAGTGTCACATTCAGAAATATTACCACTGACATTATTGCATCTATTTCTTATTACGATAGGATCACCGCTACAATCATGCAACTGAGAAATAGGAACTTCCTCATCTGCAACAGTCATCTTACGTATGCGGATGTTCATGTTTGCCCCTTTTTTAGATCCTCCTTTATGAAACCACACACATTTTTGAGGGCGCCCATATGAGTCCTGAAAAATCCAGAGAATGATTTTCAAAGGAATTACATAATACTTTGCACTGAAAATGATGTAAATACTAAATAGTGACTCGAAAGTAACATAACTCTCCAACTTATCAATATATGAGTAAACATCCTGAGATAAGATATAGTTTCTATAAAACAAAATATGCCACAATCTTTTTCAGATGAACATAATTTGAAAAAAGGCCACTAACAAGGGAAAAGTAAAACATCTGGAAAGAAATATGGTACGTTGTAAACATCTTTTGTCAGAGTAAATTTTCTTGCACTGGAGATGATTCTATGTGCTTAAAAAGCTATTCTATGCAGCATAATGATGTTATGTTTTAGCAACCGTAACTTTCATGTGGCTTGCATTTCAACACACCTGTATGTTGTGTGAAGATTAATGTCACACATCATAGTAACATATAGAAAATAAGGTGACAGAATGCAAAAGACACTGAGCTGCTGGCTAAATACCTTTCATAGACAAACACATAAAACATAGTAAAATCGTGTGTTTAATTCCCTGCTACAGAAAGATACTATTACTAGATAAGTACCATAAAACATTGAAACATCATAATAAAATTCAGCTATTTCGAAATAGAACTAAAAAAGGAAATTCCATTGATTTCAAAATTTCTGTATTTTGTTGTTTTTTATCTTTTACTGGATAGGGGTTTCAGAATCATCCAAACCATATTTAGTACAACAGACCCCACCATATTTGGGTCGTATAACGCATTAATATGTCTCACACTATCTGAATGGGGATTGATTCCTTACCACACTCGCCAAGTCTAGACCTCTCATGCCTTTACAAAGTATTAATTGGCATTGCACCCTCTTGATCATCTATAGATTCTATATCTCATGTCACTGTGGGTTTTAGCCCATACCAGGAAAGAGTCGATGCTTAATAAAATTAAAATCAACATATTTATTCAATCAGAGATGGTACATTATATAGAGAGATGATCTCCTAAAATTAGGAAGTCAAATCTTATCTCAAATCTCCCTAAAGCTTTCACAAACCCAACTATTTCCTAGAATCTCTCACCTAACTCCTATTCTAATGTGACTGTTACGTGAGTTACAGTTAATTCCATGATGTATTATTCTCTCCTAATCTCTACCAACTCCTGTTATTATGTGATTGTTACTGCCAGAATAATCACTTATAATCCAAGTATTATTTGTCCCAGTTATTATTTTTCCACACAACTATTAATGACTAAATAATCTAATGTGAAGTGCTCAAGTCCTAAGAACCCATGCGAGGACTAATTCCTAACATTCCCCCCTTAGTGCGAACCAATGTTTTATAATTCGGAACCGGCCAAGGGTTAGACCGGAACCGAACCAAAATCGGACCAGAACTGGACCAGTTTAAAACTTATGAACCGGTTTACTAAAAAATACATAAAATATTACAATTTTAATGAAAACAAGAAATTTTAACAATTCCAAACCATGCCTACAAACAATTAGAGACAAAATATGCAAAGTTTGCTCATGTATATACCATGTAAGGGCAAATATAACAAAACAGCACGAGTGCACTACATATCCGAAACAAAATATATAAACAATGAGGTTCTAAATGGCCAATAGATTCCAAAAAACAATATCTACAAGCTACTACATGTTTGATATAAATCATCAAACTCAATGGGATCCTCATCCTTATCAATGTCATTGTGTCCCTTTGGCTCAAACACATCAGACTCCTTAGGGGCATTTGCAATAGTTGTAGTAGCATGACTAGTGTTTCCCATGTCTGATGCGATTAGTGGTTCATCATCCAAAGCCATCCACCCCAAGTCATCGGGATCAAACTCTGCCAAGTGACTCTCCTTTACCCATTCCGAGGTTGGATCAATATCATCCAAGATAATGCGATTTGTATCAAGTACCCTATTCAATAATTGGTTGTGCCTTAACCAGAGGTTGTGTTGCATGAAGATGAGATCATTTAGCCGTTGTTCCAAACAGAGTCTATATAACATCATTTTAGGGTTAGGGTTGGAAAAAGGTAACTTAAAAGCTAAAATTGGGAAAAAAATGTTTTAAGGCAAACCCTACCCCTTAACTAGTTCAGACAGATCCAGTACGGAACCGGCCGGTTTGACTAGTTCAATACTGAACCGGTATTGAATTGGTCGGTTCCGTACAAAACCAGTCATTGGTTCAGTTTTACTAACAGTTTGCAATTTTTTTAATGAACCGGTCCAACCAGTTGAAGCAAACCAGAACTGGTTTGGTTTTTAAGACACTAGTACGAACATGGAAAAAATCATCAATCTCCAGCGGCAACGTAAGTTCAACATATTGTTGTCGCATGCTCTACAGGTTTGGCTAGGTGGCACAATTTGAGTATTGTGTTCCATCTCCCCCACTCACAATGCAAAATAGTGTGGATGTCGATTTCTACCAATATTGCATCCACTTACAAGTAGATCTTCACACCCAGAGAAACAATACAACACAATACCCAAATTCTAAGAACAAGGCGGAAAGCCAAGCTCAACACAAGGGTCTGCAAGGTTGGATCTAGGATTTGAGCAGGGGTCCTTCGCCAATGCTTGAATGGCAATCACCAAGATTGGAATAGGCTTGTGAGGAGCATGCAAGTGAGCTCTAGTTTTGCAAGGAAAGGAATCTCACCAATGGAACTCAAGGGTGACTCGTCCACGGTGTCCAATGAACTTGCCACCAATGCAAGCCTAATATGACAAAACTCTACACTAGAGAGTTGTAAACCAACCTCTTTAGAATTTTCAAGCAGATTTGAAAACCTTTGCAAAACCTTCAAATCTTTCAAACCCTCGAACCAACACAAGCAACGCCAAGAAATTCTATAGTACAATTCGTGAGAACCATCAAACAAGGAGTTGCGCCTAGGCAAAGCCTATCGTTTCACTCAAAAGATGAATTTTCTTCGTTGTTCTTCTATTTCCTCATGTGCATCTGTAAAAACCATGAATTTCGTTGTTCTATTTCTTTGTTGTTCTTCTAAGATGAATTGACCAAATGTTTTTCTTTTTGTGTTAGGTCCTCACCAACCTCATGTACTTATAAAGAGATATTAACTTATATAAGGAGATCTTATTTGTGATCCAAAACCATCATTCATCCTGAAATGTAATTTGTACGTAGCTTTGAAAACAGTATATAAACAGGAATTTTGAAATCTTTAATGGTTTCCAGGCAGCCAACGAGGATTGTAGATTTGGATTTGTTAAAAATATGCTTGGATCACGGGGTTCTTCCCTAGTTTGTGATCACCAATCATGTCCTTTGAAAATGCAGAAGAAGACATTTTTTAGAGGGTGGGTGGGATTAGCTACTAAGGCGTGTAGGCTCAAAATTATTCGTCTTCCAAGTTGTTCAAGCTCCACCTTGAATTGGTAGGTTTATTTCCTTCGATCTATGGTCTTTACTCGATTCCTGCTTAGCAATTAAGGCTGAAAATTTCAGGAGGCGTTCAAAGGAGCGGAAATGAAAAAGTTTGAAAACCTTCTCCAAAACAAAGTGTCAGGATCAACATTCTTCAGCACCCACATAGCAGATGCATTAAAAAAATTAACAGGTTGGAGGTTCCTCCCAGTGGTATCTCTCTAAATCCTATGGTGTCCCACCAGCATCCATGTCTAATGGAAATGCCCACAGCTCAGATTAGACAACTTCCATTGGAAAGATTCCCTCTTTGTTACTCGAGGACAGAATTGTCTTTGGATTCAAACAGCCTTATAAACAACATGAATAACAAGATAGAACTTTTTGGACATTGTAAGCATGACGTCCTCAAAAGCAGCTCCTACCTACCTCCCTCATGCTCTCCCTCTTCCCCCACTAGTCTCCAAGATATCATGCAACCAACAGATCTGATTTTCAAGCAGATTAAGACTGATTGGATTTCAGATCTTCCCCATTAGGAGGCCATCGTCACCTCCTCGAGACAATCAGCCACAAATCCCAAGCTAGAGTCAGATATGGACATGACCATGGAAACCATCCAAGAAACATCTCCTTCTACCCCAAGTTTCAGATCTTCTGTAACTGAAGAGGATAAATGAATTTGCCAAAAAAAGATCTCCAAAAATTTGTGCAAAGTCATGCCAAGAAACCTATCATCAAAGCCGAATTTCCCCTCCATAAACGAATACAGGTGTTACCTGAAAATGGAAACAACCCAAAAAATCTCTTTCACAATGAACGAAATGGAAAATTGATTATGGGTGTAAAAAGAGCATGCTTTAATCTGCAGGTTTATGGGGCCTTTTTGGGTCCACAGATTTTGGGTTCAGTAGAATTGGAAGCCAATACACCAAGTAGAGCTGCTAATGATGCCAAAAGGCTACTTTCTAGTTGTCTTTGCCACCAAACAGGAACATCCGAACAAGATATGGTTTTCCAACCAGAGCCATGGTTTCACCAAAAAGAAAATCTTTTTTACCGAACACTGGCCACCAGTCTTCAATTCCAGAGAAAATCTCCTCAACACCATCTACATGGGTCTGTATTCCCTTGCTTCAGAGTGAATATTGGCAGGAATCTTCTTTCAAGAATCTAGGCTCAATCATAGGGGAGTATATTGCAGCATTGGAATTTACTAAGAATCCAGGAGTGCTTAACCATGCAAGGATCTGGATCAATTTAGACTTGGAAAGGCCTTTGTTGGATCATCTAACCCTCGAAATGGGAGTATTCGCCTTCCAAGAAGATAGGTTCAACCATAGGGGAGTATATTGCAGCATTGGAATTTACTAAGAATCCAATAGTGCTTAACCATGCAAGGATCTGTATCAATTTAGACTTTGGAAAGGCCTTTGTTGGATTATTCAATCCTTGAAATGCGAGGTATCGAATGGGAGCAACCATGGACTATGAGAGAATCCCTTTTAGATGTTGGATCTTCCATGAGCATTGACATCTGGCAAGAGATTATCCCATACAGGAATATCCAGGCCACTCTCACTTGTTTCCTAATCCTACAAAGGAGTAACCATGCCAAACACTAGCTAACAAGAACGAAGTCTTGCCAACATCTGAAACCCACACAACAGTTGATCAGAATAAATTTCAGGAAACATATTCAAGTGAAGCCAAGGAAAGTATGACAACAACATCCAAAGACAACTCATTAGCTGCTTTGGTAGCCAAGGAAGGAGGAAAGAAGTATTCAATCATCAGCCCCTCTCCATCAAATCAACCTTCATCTTCATCAAGAAAAGAACAAAGAAAAAATGGAAGCAACCTAAATCCCATAAAAATTTGAGCTAAATCAAAAAACATTAACTCTGTAGGCCACAATAAAAAGATCACATCCACATATCCATGGCCTTCACATCTCATCCCCGTGGATCTAGGACTTTAGGAGTCCAAGCATAAGGCTAGTACAAAAAAGAAAGGCAAATCTATCTGATATCAATGGAAAAACAGAGGAAGTATAACAATTACGAATTTTGACCCCTCAGATAAAAAATACAAGGGCACAAATGGAGGCAAGCATCTCTAGTGAAGGGCAGTCACAATAATGTGGATTCTTGATTGGAACTTTCTGTGAGATTAATCTGACAGCTCATAGAGTTAAGCCTAATTCAGAATCAGTCAGGATCTCTCTGCAACAAATTCAGACAATGCACAAAATAGGAAAAAAAACATCTAGGAAAGCAAAAATATATATACTGCGAATGGAAATATACATGAAGCTCCTCACAGTAGATAACAAAAATTCTATGAGCTATCATGCTCCAACAGCAGAATATCCTCCAGACAAGCTGGAAAACAGACTCTCGTGGCTCTCTGTAAGCTGCTCTCATGAAAAATCTCTCTATGAATGAATGTCTAGAGTCAATGAATGAAAAAACTCTACATGAGGAGAGTATTGATAGGATTTCTAGGGCATAGGCCCCTTTTTCTAATTAATTGATGAGGGGGAAAATCCTATGGCCACAGGAATGGTGCATTCCTTTTGGTCTATGGAAAGGTGTCTTTTCATAATTTTAAAATGTTTAATAATTGGAAAACAGAACCCTAGGTTATAGCAGCAAACAGAACCTGGGTGTGACTGTATGTCTATACTAGCAATCGCACGTGCGGTGTGCGTGTTAACACCGAAAGTGAAATATTGGTGAGTGGAAAAGGAAATTGAAACACACAACAAAGCATTATAATATTTATAATTGGAAAATGAAAAACATAATGGAGTAGTGGAAACTGGAGTAGTATAAAAGATTTAGATTCCAGAAGAGGTGGAGTAGCTTGAAAGGGAAGGGTTGTTGGGGATTAAGAGGGGAGTGTTAAGGACATAGAACAAAGATGAGATTCGTCTTACTTCTGTGAATGCAGAAGAAGCACCGAGGAATTTTTTTCATAACATTTGAATGAAAAGGAGTGAAATTCGAAGGGTGGATAAGGAGGGAACTCTTGATATAGTTGTGAAGGTAAGTGCCTTTCTTTCCATGTTCCCAATGTCAATAGTGACTCTCTATAAAGGAAGTCTTTGAGATTTGTAGATTGAAAAGTCCCAAGCCATGTTAAGCGGTAATTGCCTTCGGCTACCTCTAGAAATAGGTGGAATCAGGACATGGGAAGGGTTTTTGCCATCCCATTAGGGCCCCGTGTCTATCGATCAAATCTGACGATGAAAAATAAAGGAACATCAGAAAAATCAGAGGTATTGTTGTCAACAATGTCGATGATAGATCCAATAGCACATTTTACAAGACATGCTTCAACCCACAAATTTACAGAAAGTATGACTTTCTAGTTGACGTAGAGAAAATAGTTGTGTTGTAACTGATCATATTTATCCTATCTTGAGTCAATATGTTTGGTGTTTTGAGCAATGGATCTGACAACGAGAGAGCTAAGAGATTTTAAAATTTCAATAGTCTGGAGGAATCTTAGAAATCAAGGTGATGTCAATGAAAGCTTGAAAAGAAAACTTGCATATTTTGGTTTAATCTTGAAGTCAACATATGTTAAAAAATGCAATTTTACATTGAGGGTTCATTATGTTGCCAATTTAATGGTCATTTATGATTATGGTTTATTTGTAGCTTTTAAGAATGCAATTAAGGTTCCCCCTTATAAAAATTCCTATTGATTCATGGAAAAGGTGTGGGACATGATGAAAGAAGTATTGAGTATCACGAGTCAACAAAGTAGAAAAAAAAATCGACCTTTTGAATGACGGTGCAATGCGTTAATTTTAAGCCATATGAAGGGGTTACTTAGTGTTTTTCATTAAATCATCTATAAGATGTATGGCATCATAAAAATGTTCGTACGCAGTTGAATGTAATGGAATATTTTGAAATAAAAAATAGAAAAGGCGGCTTTACGATTTCGATAGGAAATTGTTCATGGGGATGATGGCTCATTCTTAAATCAACCCCGAGATGGGGAAACTCTTTTCCTTTCACTGCGAGCAGGTGCCGCCGTTTCTAAATTATGTCTAGGTGGTGCCAAGCAGGGAGAAGGAGCCCGACGCGGGGATCCAGTTGTTGCGTCAACTTCCGTTTACTCATGACTTTTCCATCGCGAATAAGTACACCATTTTCATGCAAATTGTGGTGCAGATGTTATACATGATTGAAAACATCATCATATTCCACAGTATTGGTTCGAGGATTAACACAAAAATTAAACTGTACATTGATGTCACTCGAACACATGACCTGTAGAAAGGTGCCGTAAGTAAATGTAGACAGAGGGATTTAATTGAAGTCGTCGATACGGTCTACTCAAAGGGATGACAGAGATTTTCCCGCATTATTACAGATGTCAGACACCCTCTGAATTTCTACCTAAGTAAACACCTTCGATGTAATAATATTTTAGATTTGACCATATGCGTAATTTACAAAATATTACATGGCTCAGAGTACTCCAAACCCAAGTTTGTTCACTACACATGTACATATGTGTTGTTTCAACTGAATATGTAAAGCCATGCACATATGATATCACTTTTCTGAGTGGAAATTACAATAAATCATACCCGCCTTCACTATCCGATCACAAAATTCTTTTCTCTTTCTTCTTGGAAAATCCTTTGAAATCACAAAGCCATGTTATCTCGGGTGACGAATCCCTCGCTAATACAACTAATAAAATGGATGACTAAAATTTAAATGCATGGCAAATGCATCTCATTAGATTCTGCTAGAAAGTTTCTTCAAATATTTTTAGACAACAATCAAAAACACAAATAATGTATGTTTTTCCACAACCTAGCTATTTTTTGT
Organism: Taxus chinensis; assembly: GCA_019776745.2. Taxonomy (NCBI): domain Eukaryota; kingdom Viridiplantae; phylum Streptophyta; class Pinopsida; order Cupressales; family Taxaceae; genus Taxus; species Taxus chinensis. Next base: position 132,806,618 of record CM034148.1, read on the forward strand.
CGCCTGGGGTTGTATTACACAAAAAAATCTTTGTCAATTGACAGTGATGCATCGCTAATTGTTGTTTCTTCAGTTTGTAGTCTAGAGACAATGGAAATGATGAAGGTGAATAATATTTCTGCATAGTGTCTTAAGGAAAATCCCTTTCATCAAATCAAATTAAATTAATGTTATAGTGTTGATGCACATATGTAAATCTAGGCCATTCAAAGGGGAAGCCTCAACCCAACTGTGAAAGCCTTTAATCAAGTAGCAGGATTTCTTTAAGATCATAGCTCCTCCTTTTTGCTGAATCGATGACACTTACATTTAGTAACAAAATTAATTGGTTATATAGTCTTTCACACTACAACAAGAATACCACCAATGCATGTTTGTCAGCTATGTGGAAACCCTAGCCATACTGGGTGCCACAATGCAACATGTAGAAGAGCAGTTTAACAATACATGTTCCATTTCCATTTGACAGATGAAGACGGTCCAGACACATTCCATTGTTTATTTCGCAACATATTCTTCAACTCTTCCTACTGAAAATTAGATCATTCTATTGTTAGCGTCCTGCAAAATGGTGACATCAATTGAAGTTGTTTGCTGAATCGAGACATATAATGTTCGAATAGGTACTGCAAGAGCCAAAGAAAATGCAAAGGCTTCTAAACAAAAAAGGAAAACAACAATATATGTATTGTATAGAAGGTTGAGCAACTGATGCCAAAATCAAAGGATCCATAATTTGGATGGATATTCAACTTCAAACTCAGCTAACATGGAATTATCCGAAACAACCCCAGTCCTTCAACACTGGTCAATGTGAATGCACTGGGAGTTTACTTTCATCCAAAATCTCTAAATCGACAGGTGGAGCTAATGAAAGCGATTAATCTTCAAATTGAAATATACATATTTACTTTTCTCTGCCATAGGTTTTCCTACATGTTTCTTGCAGTGTCAATAAAGAATTTCACCAATTTGACTATTGTTAAGTGATGTTAATCTGTTGATGATTAGTACATGCCTGGAATTCATAGTGTCTCTGTTTCCTTGCTAAGAATTATATGTATTAATTGGTTCATAATTCATCTTTTAACAAAAGCAGCACTGTAGTGTTTGGTTGAGGAATTCAACAAATTCACCATGTAAATTGTTTTTAACACTGCACTTTTTTTTTCAACACAAGGCTATAAACCCTTGTATGTTTACAGTCAAATTCAATGATAGCAAGTAGTAGGTCCTGTCAGAATACGTCAAAGATGTCTATTTAAGAAAGCATGGATCCATATCTTTTTGCAAACAAATGGAAGATGAAAGTGTAGGAGATGATGAAGGAGATGGAGATATAGGTAACAACGAGGATGTTATAACATGTGTAGGAGGTATCTCATTTCAGGTTTAGCCTATAGCCTTTGGTCTTTGTTGCGTCCTTGATGAAATGATTTTTCCCCACCTAGGCATTATAACTACTTGTAATCTAACAGAAGAACCTACAACAGTTATTGGACCACTGAATTATGAAAAATAACAAAAAAAATTAAAGGGTATCACTTACAGGAAGTTTGCTTCTCTCCCATCAGCACCTAATATGACAGCATTATAATTTTCAATTAAAAATAATAGCAAGGTAACAAAAAATGGTACAAATTTATGTAAAATAACAGAATAAACGAAGGGTTTAAATGGTTAGTGCAAACTAACAAACAATCCAGTAACATAAGATTAAAAAAATGGAGGACGGCACTTGTAGACATTCTCAGCAACAAATCTACAGCTATATATTATTACAAAAATAAAATAAAAACAGAACAGATCAGAATTAAGTCAAAAATGGTAATAAAGTGTAGGGTTTAATAGGGTTCTCATAGCCAGATAAAAATTATGTTAAAACACAGGAGAAAAAACGAGTTTGATATGTTTCTCATACCCAATCGAAAAATTGGTCAAGTAACAAGAAAAAAAATTAAGTGCAACTCTTGCAAACATTTGAGTGTTTGCCTCCCACACGTGTCAGCAGCTATATTTTGTTAAAGCAGAATAACCAAAAACAAAAGGACCGGACAGAAAACGGTCAAATAACAGGGTAAAACGGAGGGTTTAACAATTGTCAAAATACCAATCAAAATTCTGTCAAATTAAAGAAAGAAAAACTAAGGCCATTTCTGGCACACATTAATTGTTTCTCGTCTGCAACAAATTCGTAGGTATAATTAAATTTAAAATAACATATAAATCAACCAAAACATAATACGGATCAGAAATCGGTAAAAATTACACAAAAAAACAGAGGGTTTAACAGGTTTCTCACAACTAATTAAAATAAATGTCAAATAGTGGGAATCACTTGTGATTTTTAAAAAAAGAAGTAACCAATAGACTACAATAGATCGAGTTTTTGTCAACTAACAGAGTAAAAACCAGAGGGTTTTAAGACAAATTCCATCAATTAACAGAAAAAATAGAGGGTACAGCTTGCGAACGTTCCTCGTTTGTCGCCGGTGTCTATAATTTTTAAAGAAATACAGAGTACCAAATAATGATCAGTAGTGACAAGAAAAAAAGGGTTTTAGTGCCCACACTTTTTATAGCTTAGTAGCTTGTTGTTTCTTTTCTCATAGACATGTTTTGAATGAGAGTTGTTATATCTTGGACATTATATTGGAGATTTGATCTTACTAGACATGTGTGGACATTAGGAGAATAATGCCAATTTAGCTTAATTTCTATGTTGTCACATTATCTTATGATGTCATGGATACTAATGGATATGATGTTGTTTTTGGAACATAATTATATTGATGGGTACTTAGTTTGTTGCATGTTGGGATTCTATGGTTATATGTCACTTTATCATCTTGTCTAAATTTGGAGAATTGAGTATAATTGTGCACATTGTCACATTTTGATTTCAGTATGATGTTAGGCTAGTTTAGAACTCATTGATATCTTACTGAGTCGATTGATTTATATTTTATCGGATAGGTGCGGTTAATGTGTGCAATGAGTGTGCAGGTGACAGGTTTACAGGAGAACGTGGGATTCAGGCCAGCTACACAATTTTGCACAAGCAGCCCACGGGCTGAGTCCTAGCCATGTTCATTGTGTGAAGCCTTAGTGTTGGAGTTTATTGTTTTAGGCACCATGAGTGACCCCAATTTTTGTAATGTATTGTGCCTTGAATTATTAATTTTGTTTAGGGTAATTAATGTTATGTTGTAAACTTGTTTTTGGGAGTTAATAATCCCACTTTCATTAAAATTTTGATTTTGTTTAATGAGTCACTTAATCACAAGGGTTTAGGGTCACATGTGAAACCCTTGGGTGGTCCCCACACCCTCTAACCTTGTGCAAAATCTTGCCAAACCCGAAATTGGGTTATTTTGGGCATTTTTGGGGACCCCTTTTTAGTTTGGGAGTTCCCCTAACATAAAAATGAGCCCTTGGACCCTACCTAATGGGTAGGGGGGATTATTTCCAAGGCTAGAGGGAGTTTTCCCTCCCTTTTTGCCTCTTGTTTGGTCACATCCATGTAAGGGGTGTGGATTGGAGTGCTTGTTAAAAGTTGCACTAGATTTGTCTTGTTAACATTTAGAGTAATTTGGGAGAAGAGGGCAAAAAGATATTTTTATGCTTTCTTTCCTTTATTTTGGCATCTTTGACCTTGAAGGAGGAGAGAGGTGACACATGTCACCCCCTCATTTGTGAGGATTCTTGCTTGCTTCTCTTCAAATTGCCCTTCATGGGAAAAGAGAGGGACTTTTTTTTGGGAACTTCTTGCTTGGATGCTTGGGTGATTTGGAGTTAGAGATTTGCTTGAGTCAAGGAGTGGAAAAATTTGAAGTTGGAAAGCTTTTTGGAGAGCTTTCTTTGAGGTAGGCTCTTATGTCTTCTTGCATGTGTTGTATTCATCTTAGTTGTTAGTTTGGATTCTTGAATTTGTTATTGTTGCATGTGGATTTGAGTTGTTGTTTTTACTTGTTTTACTCCCTCCATCATATGGCATGATGGAGTTTTGGAGTTTGTGGGGGAAGAGAGAGGGATTTTTCCCTCTCAATCCTCAAGGCTTGATGGACAAGTCTTGTAGGGTCTTATTGTTTTCCCCTCAAATGGTTGAGGTGGGGAAGTTGATTCATTTGGCTTGAATCTCCTTCCCCATTCTTGGTAAGGAAACCCCTTTGGGGTTTGAAAATCCTTCCAAGAAGGACTTGGAGAAAGGGTGGAGGAATAAGGAGGGGTTTAATGTTATAGGAGTAATAAGGAGGGTATGGAGGTCTAATTTTTGTGCTTATAATCTTGGTAACAATTTTTGGAGAACTCTTCTCCTCTCTTCCCCACTTTTGAGGAAGAACATGGGTTCTTCTCTTTCTTGTAAAACTTGGAGTCTTGATTTTACTTGTTTTGTTTATTCTTTGAATGTGTTTTTGGTTGCTTCACCCTCTTTCTTGTGCAAGTTGTGGATGGTAGTCCTCTTTCCCATGGGCTTGGGGGAGGCTAGCATGCATCCCAACCTTGGGAGAGGCATGTAATGATGCATATGGTTGGGTGGCAAACAAGCTCTTTCTCCTTGTTGGTTTCCTTCAAGGACTCAATCTAGTTGGAGTCTCAAGTTGGAATGGTTGGATTTTGTGACATGGATTGGTCTCTCCTTGTTTCCTCAAGTCTATTGTGAAGCATTACTTTCATTGTAACATCTTGGGTATGGCTATTTTCGGAAAGTTCTTTGTCATTGCAAAAGTTTTCTCCTTTGTGATTTGGAGTCACTTTAAATATTAGTATTCCATTGGCATGTGAAAGATTTCTTTCCAGCTTAGTAAGGAGACTTGTTATGTCATTTCTCTTATGTATTTTAACATTTTGAATTATGATGTAATTATGAACTTCAAGATCCTTGTAAAATGAGTCTTGTAAAATGTTATATTCTTTTAATGTGCAAGAGATTTGTAAATGTCATTTTGAAAGAAAATGTAAGATTGAATTTGATGGAAGTATTGTTACCCTCCATAAGAAATGATATCTTTATTGTTGAAATGTATCTTTTTGTTGGAAAAGCAATGAAACATTCATTTAGAAATATATTGTATTAAAACAACATAAAAAAAATGTATCTCTTCTTGAAGCTTCTTACTTTTGTGACAACATGGAATGGAGTAGTGAATTAGATGCAATTTTTCTAGTTGTGCTTTGTTTTTGCATCAAATGATAAATGATTAAAACCTGTTATTTACTATCAAGTGAAATGAAACTTATGTTTTTCCATTGTGTATCACTAATGCTGATTGTTATTCTCTTTCAATATAAGTTAAAATTCTAGCTCAGATTTTCAAGACTTTGTTATCTAAGATCAAATTTTGTTATCAAAATAAATTTTAAATTATCATATTTCTTTAAGTAATAGAATATTTCCTTTTGAAAATATTGTGTTTTGTATATATATCTATATTACTCATATATTATATATAAAATAATAATATTATAAATATTATATGTATATATAGAAATATAAATAATAGTATATATATATATATATATATATTATATATATATATATATAACCTTAATAAAGAATTGAATCATTTAAATTATTAAAATACAAATTTTATAGACAAAAACATAATAAACAAACAAAAATATTATAGGGGGCTGAACCCCCCCCACCCCTACAAATAATAATATGGGGGGGGGGGGGGGGGGCCCCCCACCCAGCGCACAGTCCTTCCCCCACAAACCCTCATGGCTCTCCATGGCTTGCGCAGCCACGTACCTCCAACGCCAACCCCACCCCCAGCCGCCACTGCGCCTCTACCAGCACCCCCCCACCTCGGCGGCCTCCATTCGTTTGCACATGCACTCCGCCCCCCCCGCCTACACCTGTCCTCCCCCACGCGCGGCCACGCTACCCCTCCACGGTGCCCCACATCTGCCTCCTGCTTCCCTCCCACATTTGCTCCATACACCTCCCTGTCACTACCGCCCCAGTCAGCACCTCCACCTGCTGCTTCCCCCTCCCACCACTCTACCACTCCACGGTCGCATTTATTTTCCCTGTTTCCCCTAACAAACACATAGTCATCCATTCTTCACAAATCCGCGCCCCTCCCCTAAACAAAATGAAAACAAAAAAATATATGAATAGTTTATTTGCATTTCAATGAATAGTATGAAATAAGGGTTTACACAAAACAAATGCAGAAACCATTACTGTTTGATACAAGTAATCCTAAAACCAATGCAAATCTGATTTTGGTAAAACTCCATGGCTCCTCCAACCAAACCTGAACATGGAAACTGAGAAAACAAAAAAATGAGAAAGAGAAATGAATGGAAAGGAGGAAGAAAATACAAAAGAGAAAACTTAGGGCAACATTAGGTTAATTTGGAAATCAAGAGAGATCAAAGGTTGAGTTTGACTAGATTAATCTTAGGGCTCAAATTTTAAATCCCACCTCATCTTAAGGTTAACACCCTTTTGTGTGGAAATGTAAGTAATAAATAAATTAAATTTAAAAGGGGAGTGTGAAATATGGGTAAATAAATGTAATGAGGGTGATTAGTTAGAATAAAGGGCTGAATAGACTTATTATTATAGGGCCCTAGTAATTAACTTTAAATGTGAGTAAAGTTTAAAATGAAGTGACTAAATTTTAGGAAAGTAGATTAATTTAAAATTAAATTAGAAATAATAGTTTTGGGCAACCCCGGGAAATTAATAATTAATATGAATCATAAAGATGGATTAAGTAGAAGTATGGATTAAACTACTTCAAAAAAAAAAAAATTAACCCAACTTTTTAGTTGTTTTCATGGGGTCCCGAGGCGGGGCATCACATTTGGTATCAGAGCAGAGGTTCGCACATGCGGACACTCTGGGTAACTAATTAAGATAGTTAATGGTAATGTTAATAACATTAAATTTAATAAATGAATAAAAATAAATAGTTAAAAAAAATCATCCGCAACCATTAAATTTTAAATTAATAACTTTTTCGCTCACCTCATGCACAGGATGGCACCCAAGAGGGGACGATCAGCTAGAGGCATGGGGCATAGTGCACCTACGCAGGAGCAGATGGTACCCAAATTTGGGCCTCAAATATTAGAGGCCCTGCACCAGCTGATAGGTGTTGTGGAGCAGCGTCTACCACCACCGCAGGAGGCGAGAGAGGAGATACCATTGGGAGACGAGGAGCCGATAGGCGAGGACGCGCATTCAGAGCCGCTAGAGCACGATACACCGAGGCAGGAGAGGTCACGTAGCCCTTCCGTTCATCACGAGAGGGTAGCCTCGTTCTGTCGTAGCCACTCACACAGTCTCGAGGGACCATTTGGAGGATAGGCGACCCCCTTCGCCTGTTGGACTACATCGCCAGGATCAAGATACAGGAAGTGTGATCAGGGACCTTCTTCGCTTGCAGCTGCCCACCTACACCGGCTTTACAGATGGCTTTGGGGCCGAGTCATGGCTCCTTAGTTTGGATAGTTTCTTTGGCTTGCACTCTTATGAGAGCAATGTCAAGGCAAGGTTCACTATACACCTCCTCCGAGACGCAACAGGCATTTGGTGGAGGAATGAGGAGCGTAAGCTCCATCTGACTCGAGAGACAGTGACCTGGGAGATGTTCGAGGAGTGATTCAGGGCTCGTTATATGTCAGAGCATTTCGTGCAGAAGAGGATCGATGAGTTTCACGACTTACGACAGGGATCTGGCACAGTAGCACAGTATGAGAGCAGGTTCCTAGATCTCCTACAGTATGTGGACTACCTGCAAGATGAGAAATTGTAGGTTAACAGGTTTATTCGAGGCCTTAATGCAGATATAATAGGAGAAATTAGGATGTTATCTCCTCCCACACTTGAGAAGGCCGTTGAGAAGGCCTACTTAGCTGAGGAGAACAAGACCAAGGCACAGGAGCACCATGATAGAAACAAGAGCAAGTTTCAGGAGAGGATACAAGCCTTTCAGAGTCAGAGGTCACGAGGTACTGCACCACCCCCTAGAGGAGGATTTTGGCCTTCCGCCAGCAGCCACAAGGGCCCCACCGCACTCGTAGTGACAGACACAGCAGTAGGGCCACCCACACTAGGGGGCTAGACAGACACAGTGATTTCAAGAGAGGTGTTTCTAGAGGTGGTTTTGGTGGAGTCAAAGATAAGAGGTAGGGTACTCAGTAGGCATAGCCAGCTCGCACACATCATTCTGCTAGGGTTGAACCGGTACAGGATCAGTACACCAGAGTACAGGAGGGACCCCATCTCAGAGGGGTACAGGAGGATGTTTTATTTGTGGATCTCCTGATCACTATGTGTGCATGTGCCCACACAAACCCAATACCATGGATGCACAGAGAGCTGCTAGATCCGAGCAGATGGTGGGTGATGTAGGACGCACTCATCGTGTATATGCAGTGGTTGACAACTGCCAGGCCGAGCATCAGGCCATAGTCATTGAGATGACAGGTACTATCAGGGGTATTTCTGTCTCAGTACTTTTTGATTCAGGTGCTTCAGATTCTTTTATATCACCTTCTATAGTGGACCAGTGTGGGCTAGTGGTGGCTAGGCAACCAGATAGTTGGCAGGTTGAGTTGGCCTCTGGGGCCAAACTATCGTGGACTCATATGTGGAGAGTTACGTACTTGATTTAGGAGCCTTCTCCACTACTCTTGACCTCCGAGTTATCCCTTTAGGTTCCTATCAGGTAGTTTTGGGTATGGATTGGCTCGAGGCTCATCGAGCTAAGGTGGATTGCAGAAATAAGGTCATTGAGTGTCAGGATGATCTTGGGAGTGCAGTTGTGATATCAGGGATGCAGAGGCCTATCTCCTTACGCATGATATCAGCTAAGCAACTCAAGCGGAGCATGCGTAAGGGTTGTCAGTTATTTGCTATCACCATCAGTGATCGATCAGAGAGCACTCCAGAGCACTCACCCTTAGATGACCATGCAGTTTTGAGGGAGTATACAGATGTGTTTCCAGGAGAGCTTCCAGGGTTACCACCCCGCAGAGAGGTAGATTTCACCATTGATTTAGTACCTGGATCTGCACCAGTTTCTAGGGCACCCTATCGGATGACGACTCTAGAGCTTCAAGAGCTCAAGATTCAATTAGAGGAGTTATTAGATAAGGGTCTCATTCACCCTAGTGTATCTCCTTGGGGAGCACCAATCATATTTGTGAAGAAGAAGGATGGTTCTCACAGACTCTGTGTAGACTTCAGAAAGCTCAATAAGGTCACAATAAAGAACCGTTATCCACTCCCTAGGATTGATGACTTGTTTGATCAGATGTGAGGAGTGAGAGTGTTCTCCAAAATTGATCTCAAGTCAGGATACCATCAGTTGTGCATATCAGATGCAGACATTCATAAGACAGCATTTCGCACACGTTATGGGCATTATGAGTTCACAGTGGTTCCATTTGGTTTGACCAATGCCCCAACTGTCTTCATGAGCCTCATGAATGGAGTATTCAGGACATTTCTGGATCACTTTGTCTTAGTGTTCCTTGATGACATATTGATTTATTCTCGTTCTGAGGAGGAACATGAGGAGCATTTGAGACAGGTACTTCAGGTTTTGAGAGAGCAGAAGTTGTATGGGAACTTGGAAAAATGTAGCTTCTTTCAGACAGAGATTCAGTACTTGGGTCATATCATATCAGGTGAGGGTATCTCCATAGATCCCTCTAAGATACATGCTATCTTGGACTGGCCAGCACCCACATCAGTTACTGAGGTAAGGAGTTTCATGGGTTTAGCAGGGTATTACCGTAGGTTCATACAGGACTTTTCTAGGATTGCTCACCCTATTACTTCTCTTCAGAGGAAAGGAAAGAAGTTTGATTGGTCAGAAAAATGTGAGTAGGCCTTTCAGTTGCTTAAGGAAAGCTTAACCATGGCACCCATCTTAGCAGTTCCAGAGCCGACGGAGGATTTTGTTGTTTGTACTGATGCATCACTAGAGGGTTTGGGAGCAGTTCTTATGCAGGAGCATTGGCTTATCGCATTTGAGTCTCGTAAGCTCAAGGCCTACGAGCTTAATTATCCTACTCGTGACTTAGAGCTTGCAGTAGTTGTTCATGCTCTGGTACATTGGCGACATTTCCTTTTGGGTTGACCTTTCATTTTGAGGACAGATCATCGAATTTTGCAGCATATCTTCTCACAGCCGAACCTCAACACTCGTCAAAGGTGTTGGATGGAGTTCCTATATGAGTATGACATGGAGGTTTAGTATATCAAAGGAAAGGAAAATGTTGTTACATATGCACTTAGTAGACAACGACATGTGCTTACTTCTTTGACACTTCAGTCAGATTTGAGAGGTAGGATTCTTGAACACCTTCCAGAGGACAAGTTTTATGAGGGAGCCAGACAGATGTTGGAGTCATAGGGTTCATTAGAGGGTATATATTCTAGGTGTGTTTTAGAGGCAAATGGTTTTCTTCGGTTCCACAGGCACATCTACGTGCCTAAGTTAGGTGACCTGCGTAGCTTCATCCTCACAGAGGCTCATTGAGCTCCATATGCGGCACATCCAGGAGGGAATAAAATGCATGTCGATATGAGAGAGTTATATTATTAGCCCGGTCTTCGACAAGACAGCAGATTTTGTTGCGCATTGTTTTGAGTGCCAGAGAGTAAAGGCAGAGCATTCTCATCCCGCAGGAATTTTACATCCTCATGATATTCCCGAGTGGAAATGGGATGTGATTTCCATGGATTTCATAGTCGGACTTCCTATGTCTTCTTATCGTCATGATGCCATTATGGTCACCATGGATAAGTTGACCAAGGTTGCACATTTTTTGCCAACCAAGGTCACCTATAATGCATAGACCATTTCCAAAGTATTTATCGAGGACATTGTTAGGTTGCATGGGATTCTGAAGACCATCATCAATGACAGGGATACTATCTACACTTCAGTTTTCTGGACTTCCTTTCAGACTGCTCTAGGTACTTAGATTAATTTCAGTTCAGCTTATCATCCAGAGACAGATGGGTAGACAGAGAGGGTTAATCAGGTGTTGGAGGACATGTTGAGAATGTATGTGATGGATCAGTAGAAGAAATGGGAAGATCATTTACATTTAGTTGAGTTTGCTTACAACAACAGCTATCATAGTTCCATTGGTATGGCTCCTTACCAAGCTTTGTATGGATGACCTTGTAGGACACCTTTGAGTTGGGATAGACTAGATGACAGGATTATTCTGGGACCAGCCTATCTTCAGGATTTAGAGCAGAAGGTTGTGCTGATTAGACAGCATCTTGAGCAGGCCAGAGCACGCCAAAAGGCGTATGCAGACACCAAGAGGATTGATCGTCACTTCTCAGTGGGTGACAAATTCTTCTTGAGAGTTCACCCGCATAAGAGTCTGATCCGTTATGGAAAGGGTTCTAAGCTATCACCTCGTTTTGTGGGGCCTTTTGATATTTTAGACGTCATCGGTCCAGTTGCCTATTGCCTAGCTTTGCCACCACACCTTGCATGGGCCCACGATGTATTTCATGTTTATGTACTACGTAGATATGTACCATATGTTTCTCATGTTTTGGATTGGTCAAAATTACAGGTAGAGGACGGAGGATAGTGGAGACTGGAGCCTGTACGCATACTGGAGCACCGGAGGTTGGCCCTTCGGGGTCGAGACTTGGACCAGGTTAGAGTTCAGTGGGACCGATACAACGAGACAGTAGCTACCTGGGAGGATGTGACACCTTTGAGGGCTAGATATCCCTATCTCTTTCAGTGACTTCCAGGAGGAAGTCTAATTTTAGTAGAGGGAGATGTAGTGCCCACACTTTTTATAGCTCAGTTACTGGTTGTTTCTTTGCTCATAAACATGTTTGGACAGTGATTTGTTATATCTTGGACATTATATTAGAGATTTGATCTTATGAGACATATGTGGACATTTAGGCATATAGAGCCAATTTAGCTTAATTTCTATATTGTCGCATTATCATATGATGTCATGGGTACTAATGGATATGATGTTGTTTTTGGAACATAATTATATTGATGGATACTTAGTGGTTGCATGTTGGGATTCTATGGTTATATGACTCTCTATCATCTTGTCTAACTTCTGGAGAATTGAGTATAATTGTGCATGTTATCGCATTTTGATTTCAGCAGGATGTTAGGCTAATTTAGGACTCATTGATATCTTACTAAGTCGTTGATTTATATTTTATCAAACAAGTGTGGTTAATGTGTGCAATGAATGTGTAGGTGACAGGTTTACAGAAGAACGTGGGATTCAGGCCAGCTGTACAATCTTGCACAAGCTGCCCACAGGCTAAGCCCTAGCCATGTTTATTACTTGAAGCCTTAGTGTTAGTATTATTGTTTTGGACACCATGGGTGGTCCTCTTTTGTAATGTAATATGTCTTGTAATTATTTATCTTGCTTAGGGTAATTGGTTGTGTTGTAAACTTGTTTTTGGGGGTTAATGATCCCATTTTCATTTAGTTTTGATTTTTGCTTAATAATGCACTTAAGTTTGGGGGGTTAGGGTCACATGTGAACCTTTGGGTGGTCCCCACACCCTCTAACCATGTGCCCAATCTATCAAACCCGAAATTGGGTTATTTTGGGCATTTTTAGGGATCCCTTTTTGTTTGGGAGTTCCCTTAACATAAAAATGAGCCCTTGGACCCTACCTAATGGGTAGGGGGCTTATTTCCAAGGCTAGAGGGAGTTTTCCCTCCCTTTTTACCTCTCGTTTGGTCACATCCATGTAAGGGGTGTGGATTGGAGTGCTTGTTAAAATTTGCACTAGTTTTGTCATGTTAGCATTTAGGGGAATTTAGGAGAATAGGGAAAAAAGACATTTTTACCCTTTCTCTCTTTTGTTTTGGCATCTTTGACCTTAGAGGAGGAGAGGGGTGACACATGTCACTCCCTCATTTGTGAGGATTCTTGGTTGCTCCTCTTCAAATTCCCCTTCATGGGAAAAGAGATGGACTTTTTTTTGGAACTTCTTTCTTGGGATGCTTGTGGGATTTGGAGCTTGAGATTTGCTTGAGTCAAGGAGTGAAGAAATTTGAAGTTGGAGACATTTTTGGAGAGCTTTCCTTGAGGTAGGCTCTTATGTCTTATTGCATGTGTTGTATTCATCTTAGTTGTTAGATGGGCTACTTGAATTTTTTATTTTTGCATGTGGATTTTGGTTGTTTGTTTGTTTTACTCCCTCCATCATATGGCATGATGGATTTTTGGAGTTTGTGGGGGAAGAGAGAGGGATTTTTCCCTCTCAATCCTCAAGGCTTGATGGACAAACCTTGTAGGGTCTTATTATTTTCCCCTCAAATGGTTGAGGTGGGGAAGTTGATTCATTTGGCTTGAATCTCCTTCCCCATTCTTGGCAAGGAAACCCCTTTGGGGTTTGAAAATCCTTCCAAGAAGGACTTGGAGAAAGGGTGGAGGAATAAGGAGGGTTTAAATGAAATAGGAGCAATAAGGAGGATATGGAGGTTTTGTTATTGTGCTTACAATCCTAGTAACAACTTTTGGAGAACTCCTCTCCTCTCTTCCCCATTGTTTTTAGAGGTTGACCTTGGGTTTTCCTCTTTGCCACCTTGGAAAATTTTGAGTCTTGCCTTGGATTTTAACCTATTTTTGTGTGGTTGTATCTTTGTTGTTCACCCTTTTTCTTGTGCAAGTTGTGGTTAGTTGCCCTCTTTCCCGTGGGCTTGGGGGAGGCTAGCATGCATCCCAACCTTTGGAGAGGCATGTAATGATGCCTATGGTTGGATGGCAAACAAGCTCTTCTTCTTGTTGGTTTTTCTTGAAGGTAATGTACATTGGGATCTCTTGTTGGAAGTGGGTTCTTAGATTGGAGCTCTTTATCTCCTTCACTCTATTGTAGACATTATTTCTTGTCTCTTGCAAAGAATGGTTTAGTGGAATCTTCATTGTTGTAAAACCTCTTCTTTGACTTGTAAATTTCTTTAAACAAGTGTAAGCTACTCTTGAGCAAATTCTCTCTTCAAGCTTGTAAGAAGTCTTGTAATAAATTTGGGTAGCCATGTATTGGTGTATGTTTTGTATATGAAAATTTCAAATCTTGAAAAAGAAAATATTGTATTTGTTGTTTTCTTAAATATAAAAATTTGATATGTAATCTCTTTTGAAAGAAAATGTATAAATTTGAACATATGTCTTTCTTGTAAACATATATATACACATTATGGTGAATATTTCCCCTTGTTTATAAATCTGAAAAGTTTATTTAGTTATTGCATTTGAAAGAAATACTAAAACCTTGTAGAAAGTCTCTTTTATAATAGAAATTGAACTAAAACATGTAGCACTACCTTCTCAAAAAAAAAAAATATCTCTTTTTATTGTTTCTTTTTGTAACAAAATTAAAATATTTATTTAATAAAGAGCAAATAGATGAAATTTATTTCTAAGTTTCCTTTTTTCATCAAGATAGTAATGTTAAAATCTATTATTATATAAGTTGAGATCATTATTATACATTTTTCTGTATAAAATGATCTTATTCAGATTTTTAAAAAATAAGATACAATCCTAGTCTAATTTGCTATATCCATGTGGATTTTAAATTTTAGATTTTTTTTTTTAATATTGAAATATATCCATTGGAAGACTTTGTGATTTTTTTCCCTTTTGTGTGTGTGTGTGTGTGTATGTGTATATATAACAATATACATATAAAAATGAAATAACAGTAATTATAAACTGTAAGTATACATATTATATAGCAATATACATATAAAAATCAAATAGGTTTTTTTTTTAAATACGTTTGAATAATAATCAAAACCGTTTATATTTAATACGAAGTCAAAGAAAAAAATATATTGGTGGGGCGGGGAGGGGGAACCCCCCCACCCTTGCACTGTCCCCAGGGGGGGCGATGCCCCCCCCCACCCTTGCACTGTCCCCAGGGGGGGCGATGCCCCCCCCACAACCCCCTTATGCTGCCCCCCCCCACCCCCCGTGTCAGCCACTGTCCCAGCCTCCCCACACACCCGACTCCCCATTCCTGCGCCCTGCACCCCATGCCGCCCCCCTCCTGCCCACGACATGCCCCCAGCCTGCCCCTCCCCCGCCCCCACATTTTTTGTTATTTATTTTTTATTTGTATCTATATAGATACAAATAATAAATAACAAAAAATGCAGTTAATCTTTTTTTTTTGTGTTTTTGTGTTGATTTAGGGTGAGGGAGCGACAGGCTGGGGGCAGGTCGTGGGCAAGAGGGGGGCGGTGTAGGGTGTAGGGCGCAGGAATGGGGAGTCGGGTGCGTGGGGAGGATGGAACAACGGCCGACGGGGGGGCAAGCACAGGGGGTATATATATATTGGAATCTAGTTGTATATACATAAAGATACAACTGAAATAAATTAATGAATATTCCTCTGTAAACCAACACAAAAAAAAACTCCATAGCTTTCCAACAACCTGTATGAAGAAACAAAGAACAAACAAAACAAATGAGAAGAGAAATGAAAAGAAGGAGAAGAAAATAGCAAAGAGAAAGTTAGGGCAATTTTAGGGCTTTTTCCAAATCAAGGGTTAAGATTTACTTAATCCTAGGGTCCTTAAGTGACCCTCTACACTTTTGAATATGAGTAATATTGTGGAAATAAACTTTTTGAATAGGGAATGAAATTTTAATTAAGAATGGGTAGTTATTTTCTCATGTAGGTGAATTTGTTCAATGTGATATATTATTTTTAAATGTGAGAAAATTATTAGAAGCTAAATAAATAAAATTAATTAGAAACAAATGTTTTAGCAAATTCGTTAAAAATTATATCGTTAAGAATTTAATTACTTAATGAGAACGGTTAGGCAAAACATTAGTTCGCACTTCAAAAAAAAAAAAAATTACCAACTTTTTAGTGTCCATGATTGAGCGGCTGGAAACATTCGATGCTAACAGCAGCAGCAAGCAACTAAGGAGAATGGTGGCATGATAGGTAAGCAACCAATGCAAAACAAGAACCTGTTTGACGCAGACAGCACTGCCCACAAAACCAATGAAAAACCAAAACAAATTCATGCAAAGATAACGGAACAGAGGTTGTGCAGACATTGGAATGCCGTTGCAAAAGGTGGACGGAACAGAGGCTGTGTAGGCATTAATGTTATTTATTTACCCTGACAGAAGCGATCGTCGATCTCTCTCCCTGACAAAAGTAAGCCAAAAGTAATTTCATGACACGTGTACAGCGGAGGATTGGTCGTGCTTCGACAACCAACAGATCCTGATCGTCGATACCTCTGACGCATGTCAAAAGGGTCCAGGCTTCCTCATAGAGAACACGCCTTTCGGCGTATTTAATAACCCCCTTTAGCACAACTTAGGGAAGCTGTACAAAAAGGATCTATTAAACTCAAAAATGAGTCCTAGCAACAAGCCCTTATGAGGTACCAATGCACAATAAATGCAAAGAACTACTCTACAACAATGGGATATGCCACAAGAATCTCTCCAGAAAAGTAATATAACAGCATAAAGTGCCTACAGGTACAGTAGAAGTGCCACAAGGATAACCCAGGAAGGCAGTACACATCACCCCAAGAAAGTAGTATTATAACAACTCTCCGTAATGCTTAATTAGGTGAGTGGATGAAGATCTCAAAGAAGACAGCAGAAGGTAAATCCGAACAATAAAGAAACACCAAAGTTGGCACAACAGCAGTCATTAGTGACATGGATCAAGATGTTCTACATGATGATGGTGGTAGGACTGTTGTCAACCATTCAGATTGTCACCACCAGTAGTGTTGCTTAAGAAGCCGTGCAGGTTTGCTATTGCTCCCAAGCACATCCCAAAGGAGTTAGTTGCAATCATCGAATATGCTATCACGGGTTTACCAGAGAAGGTTGTGTAAGTTAGATGAGATGTGCCATGGCTTTCAGATATGCCAGAAATTTGTACAATGGGGCCCAGGAAGGCGGAGCAGAGGACAACCCAATAACATGATTTGCAAATTACCAAGTTGAAAAATACGTGACAGATAACTGTACAATAAAAACCACCACATATTCGAATGCACAGATTTAGCAAAATAATGCTACATCTATTCAGTGAGAAAGAAAAGGGTATGGTACATATGTATACAATCTGTAGCAAGGCTGAGAATGAGGATCTGCATGATCAGAAAGTAGGAAACACTTCATAGCCTTTTTTTCTAAACTGAAAATGTGAAACAGATGGCCATTCAATACTAGATGCTCAAAGCATGTTAATATCTCCCCTAGGGGTCGAATAAATTGGACTATATCATTCCAAGAAAACAGTTGAAAAGTGAACGGTCAAGAAATGATTTAACTTCTGCAATAGTTGGCAGTTCACCCTCCCATAGATGTGACTGTTGGTCTTCTAGCTGCACGACATGCTGCAGGTATTTTGACATTGCATGAGCTCTAAAGTGCCATTGAGTTCTGAAGGTATTGTCTGGAGTCTGAAGGTTCTACGGTAGGCCCATTGACACTACACAAGCATACAAAAGTGTAAAGGTGGTGTGTGGGTACCACAAGATGTCACTGAGGTGTGCAAGTTGCACAAAACTGCAAGGCATTGTGCAGTATCCCTTAGTGCTCGGCCTCAACTCAGAATGTGCCAATAATGCTAAGCAATGCCAAGGAAAGCGTCATTATGTTGGGATGATGGCACAGAGGTTGGTGTGAATATCAATTTATGTATAGATCTTTGGTGCCATGCACTACTTCAGGATGTACCAGTCATTGTGCATCAAGTTAGGAAAGCCAAGTGTAATGGTACGAGTTAGCTCAGTGTTGTGCAGGATGCACATGATGCGTAAATATTGCACTGAATATTGAGTTGCATTGAACAGCATCGAGATTGATGATAAAAATCTGGGCTGCAAGGTGTTTCCTTGTAACCAAAAGGGGCGCTGCCACTCAACCTTGCAAGGGAAACCCCTTTACATTGGGGATCTGCCGCATTGGGAGTGAGGGGAGTTCCATGTTGTCTATTGATCTCTTCAGGGTGTAATTTGGAATTGCACTAGATGCACGTAGCAACAAAGAGCATCCAACTGATGAGAAGAGTACTGCAATGAGAAAGTAATCTTGAGTGACCTCTTATGTGCTCAGATCACGCCAAAAACCTTCAAAGAACAACGTTAAAACTAAAGAATCTTTGGCTCTTAAGAGGCTCCACAGTAACCAGGACATTCTTGAGACCCATGCAATTAAAAGGACTGCTACATCAGTTGAGAATAAAGCAGATTATTTTTCAGGAATAGAGGACCACTGTCTAAACAGAGGTAGTTATGTGAAATTAGAGAAAGACCTTATTAGCAAGATCGTCTGCAAGGCAAAAGAAGCTATCCAGGATTCTTCATTAGATGATGATCTAGAAAAGAAACCCACTTCAAAGAAGGCCTCTCCTGGGATTTATATATTACCGACAATTCACAAAGCAGGAGCCCTGTTGAGAACAATAGTTACTGAAATTGACTCAATAACTTATGATTTCACTCCCTTTTTGGCTATGAAACTCAGGCCATTTGGAAGAGCCCCTCTTTCATTAAACACTCAATGCATCTTGTTGAATTCGTTAACGACATGAATGTGGATAATAGAGATATTTTGGTCAGATTTGATGTAGTTTCCTTGGCACATAAAAATTTTGGTTTCTGAGGCAATTGGAATAATAAGGTAAATCATGAACGAGGAAGGGACAAAACTAGTGGAGCTTTGTCTAAAATCAGCCTTCTTTAGATTTGTATGGCGACTTCTACAACCAAATTGAAGGGGTTGTTGTGGCCTCTCTCTCATTGCATGTGGCAACCAAAAAAAGGCCTTTAATTCATTTGCATTGTGACAGAAGTGAATGACAACTATTTAAATCGACTGCATGGAATGATTGCCTTGAGGCATTCCAAATTCATCTTAATAGCCTCTATGAAGGTATCAAATTTACCAAGAAAGTGGATCAAGATGGTTATTTTCCCTTTTCTGAGTGTATTATTACAATGAAAAATTGATGATTCTCTTGCTTAGCAGGTATACAAGGAAAATCACAGATATATGCTTACAAACACTACCCGGCATAAAAAAGAAGGATTTCGTGAAACCCTCCCCACAAGGGCCTTAAGAAATTCAGATAAGGAGCATCTTCAAAAAGAAAAGGAAATCAAATTCCTAATGTTTTTCAAAATTCAGGAACTCTGAACATGAACACAGTGTTATAGACTGTGGCCAGTCTCAAGGCTTCTAGGCTTCTTACCATAAATTGAAGGGATTTCTAATATGATCGTTAAAATAATAAAATCTTCAAAATGAGCAATATTCAGCTGACTTTTTGTCCTCGGAACACTCTAAAGAATAAATTCAATGAAGAGTCGATCCCAAATAGAGTAGCAAGGTCTTCATAAGCCCTTGTTCATGAATTTGTCCATGTAGCAGCAAAAAAGGTACATCTATTCAGACAATTAGGGAACATTGCACGAAACTAATTTATAGCAGGATCAACAATTCAGCTTGAACAAGGAACTTGCCCTCCAGCAAGCACCACATTTGCATCAAAGAAGCAAAGGTTTCTTACAAAGGGAATCACTACACAAAGCATTAGCTCAAGCAGATGGTCGCAATTGAATAACACATAAAAAACATGATTGGGAATGTTGGCTTGAGCTTGAGTTGATCTTAAAGGCTTAAAGGCTTACCATTCATAGACTTTTTTCCTCTTCCAGGCAATCTACAAGATAACTCTATACAAGGAGCTTAAATTAGGTAGACCTGCATTTGGGAAAATTATTAGGTCCTTTCAACCTTATGTACTCATACAGAATTAAGTCTATAAATAGATCTATTTGCGTGTGAAATTCATCCTTCATCCTAATGATGGGTCATGAAGGGTGACAAAACAAAGGTACCCTGTATTCCATGAAGATCAACTATTTGAAGACATTTCAGCATATAGGTCATAGGAACATTTGGAATGATATTTCTTAACTTCTATGGACATTAATGGCATTATGTCTTGCACATAAAAGGCAATGATGTATCAATGAAACTCCATCGGCAATAGGTAAAGTTTCACCAAGTCAGAACCTACAATTTGGAACCATATAAAATTTAAATGCACTTAATTTCTTCTTGAGATAATTTCTTCTTGAAGTTATTTCAATGCATTTTATATGTCAAATGTATGTTCGCATTTTTCCTATTCACAATCACCTTCATGATATATTGTTTAGTAAACTATAAAAAAATATACAGAGTGATGACCAAAAACTTGGAAAAGGAAATGTGGAATTAAAAGATTATAATAAAATATCTTATGCAGGAAAATACCTTTTCCAGCACCCCCTTTAAATTGTCAAATGCTTCATGTGCATCTTCAGAAGACTTGAAAATGGCAAATGTTGTACTAGGTTTGTTCTTACTACGAGAAAACGCCTGGCAACATACTGCATCTAATAAGTATCTAAACTTTACCATTCAATATGTTTAAGGGAGCTTAAATAAAACATGCCAATCGTTAGGGAAAAAAATATTTCAGCAAACCTGAATTTCGACTGAATAGGTTTTTGGAAATAGATTCGCAAGGTCTTCCACAGAAATACTGCCTGGTATTTTATGAATATACAGCTTTGACAAGTCTGCTACACTTAACTACATTTTCAAAAAAGAAGCAGCTAGCTGCTCAGATATAATTGATAACTTCACGTAAAAGAAAAAATGTGGAAGTATTTGACTTTGCAGGAGAACTTTAAATTTAAAAAATCTTAATCTCGTACTTCACTTTCTCCCATGTCAATAGGATTATTTAGTCCAAGCTCTAATTTGGCAAGAGTTAGTCTCATTGCAGCAATTGCATCGTCCAGGCAAACATGTGGCTTGCCTTCCTCACGTAAATTACACCCTAGCACAACCTGTTAAGAATGCAACAAATAACCCATGAATAAAATGAATGTAAATGAAATTTCATGTTACATAAATAGACATGTGCCAATCCGATAAATCTTCAAGGAAATAGAAACTACAAATTGAACATCCTTCGAAATAGTGATAGCATATCTGTTATTTTTGTCCTTCACAGAAAATTAATTTTATGTTCCATTTGCTTAGAGGGAAGCCAATGGAGCACTCTACATTGAGAGTTTAATGAAATACCATATGGGCACTAATTGATATACAAATAATGTTCATTAGGAAGTTCAACATGTTTTTAATATTAATTTTTAGATTCGCGTTTTTAAGTGGAGGGAAAGTCACATTTTGAATTGATTGCAAACAGGACTTTGAAACACATTAGAAAACAAGTCGATACAAAACATGTACATTGGATTATCTAATAATTGTGAATCTGAAGCATCGTGAAGTGAATGGCTACTTTACACTATAAGTGGATTAAAGATGTACAATTAACTGAAAATGTACTATCACAACTATCTGGTCCTATTCCATAACTGGTGATTTCCTGTAGATTCACAGATTCAGTTCACACAAGAAAACAAAAATGTAAAAAAGTTTGCAAATGGTAGTACAATCACAATTAAGATATGCTTGTGTATGCCTTCACAACCTCAATGCATTTGGGTAATCGAAAAGAGGCTGATTTTCTGAGCGACTAATCTTTATGTGAAACTTGCACCTATTCTTATCTAAGAATAAATAACAAGAGATGGGTCTATTCTTTGTAACAGAACTCTTCAATTTCATATAAACACATGACCTCTGCATTGACTTTTTAAACCAAAGAATTGCGATTAAATGTGATAAAGATGTTAGTTCATAAGATGTGGATATAAGACAGGCCGTAGGAAAAAGATTGCAATGTTAGGGCCCTAAACTCTTGAAGTCAAAAGGCAAAACTACCAGCAAAAGGATCTGAAAAGGAAGATCAGTACAACTGAAATCCAAGCCAGAATTAGAGAATCAAAACCATTCTAGGTCAAACTATGGGTCGAGAGTTCTCTGAAAATATGTAACATGCCTATACTTCATGAAAGTGCAATAAAATGGCTGTTTTGATTTTAAAAAAATCTTAAATTTCAGCATCCTGGCATCATCTGACAATTCTATGTTGCCAGGATACGGGTGCGATACATAGATACGTCAATTTTAAAAAAACCCTTGGGTATGATACGTCTTGGAAACGTTCACACACACACACACACACATATAAGATTTTACATTTTATATGATATACAAATATTGTATTCCTTTGTGTTTCATCCATTTCCTTTGAGATTAATTTTTGTGTTGCAATGGTGGCCATAAAAGATGTATATAGGGAGCTACTGAAGGACCTATTTAATGAGATTGACTCTAACCTGCCAATGATAACTAAAGACGTCAGTCCAATGGTTGGTTCGTGCATTCATATTATCCAAAATCACCTTCTAATCCTCCTTAAGTATGTAGGAAGGAGTCAATGTTGTGGCTTGATAGTTTCTGGGAAAGGATGCTCTTTGAAACTTTAAGCTATGCAATTTGCGGTTCCAAATTTTTCTATTAGTATTGAAGATCACCTGAGATTTGATCTCATAAATAACTTGTACCGAGGCGTAGAAAACATTATAATATTAGATAAAATATATTATAAAGTGCTCAAGGGTCTTCTCCTTCATTTTTTCTTCTTTGCCATGGAGAAGGGATGGCAAGAAGACCAATTTCCAACTCTTAGGTGGGAAAAAGGGACATTACATGTCCAAATTTCTATG
The DNA here is from genome assembly GCA_019776745.2 of Taxus chinensis. Taxonomy (NCBI): domain Eukaryota; kingdom Viridiplantae; phylum Streptophyta; class Pinopsida; order Cupressales; family Taxaceae; genus Taxus; species Taxus chinensis. The sequence goes on from CM034148.1 coordinate 132,829,306, forward strand.
AATAGCTTCTTTCCTTCACCAATTGCGATGATCCCAAATTATTACCTCAAACATTCTTGATATCCTTTGAATATTTCCTCTTCAATAAACTAGAGAGATTTTAAACCATCTCCAGGTTTCTTCAATAAAACTGAAGCTTATTGGAGTCAAAATAAAATTTTAAAGCAAAAAATTGAGCCTCCCCACTGCCCAACCCTGCGGGTATGTCCTAGGTATGTCAAAATGTACCCGGGACATATCAGTACCATACACAGGACGTATCCGTACCAGTACATATCCAGGGGTACAGGAGGCCAGGGGTGAACCTGGTAACATAGGCTGGCATGTATTCTAAGTTTTGGGGCCTTAAAACAATTTATTTTATTTTTATTAAGGCCCCAAACTAGAATATATGTTCAATCAGTTCTGTGAACCTGTTAGATTTTTTACGGTCAAAGGCATATCATTTCCTCTAGCCATCTTATGCATGTACAATATAATCTTCTCAGAAAGTAAGACTCTGAGAATAAGAACTACAGATGGGAAAAGCATGAAGCAAAACATAGATGTTCAATGACAATACAGCTTTTATTGAATTTCACAGCACGTGCAGGACATTGATGCATTTAGATTTTAAAAAAACATGCTAACACACAGTCTCTTTAATTTAGCCAGCCAGCCATCCCCTATATCAGATGTCCCATTGTACCTGAAATTTTGTGAGGTCTCCCCACGTCCATATCACACAATCCCCAGCGTTCCCAAGTGCCAAAAACAATAAATTCATTATATGTCACACATTTAGTTGACAGTATAGGAATGCTAGATCATGAGATTCAGTATTATAGGCCTTTAACTTTAAGCAATTGGAGTGCCCATAACTTGTGGTAGTGAGGATTTCAAACAACAATATTTGGAATAAACCAAATATCTAGCATCCACAGGAAACGCACATTTTTCCCTGTTACATTAAATCCAAGCTAGCAATGCAACCAAGAAAGAATTGTCCATCTCGTAGGTTTTATATTGGGATTGTAATTCACTTATGTGCTTTTTGCAAAAGGTTGGTATCCAATTTGTGAGCAGTATTGCTACAAAATGAACTGATTGGATCTCCAATCCCCCCCGAGAGGAGGCCTTGACCTCCTCAAGTCATCTAGTCCCAAATCCCAGCCCAAAGTCATCTATGGACTTGACTGTGGAGACCATTCAAGTAACATTCCCTTCCACCTCAAATTTCAGTCTCTTATAACTCAAATAAAACCACAAATTTGCAGAGTGTTGAGCCAAGAAACCTGTTACAAAGACAAATTTCTCATCTTCGAAGAAAAATGCTGAAAATGGAAATACCCACAAAAATCTCTTTCACGATGGACGAGATAGAAAATAGAATATGGATGCTCAAAGAGCATGCTCTAATCTGCAGGCTTATGGAAGCCTTTATGCAGCCCAATCCTCTTATAGGTTAAGAAAAAAAAGAAACCTGAAACCTGGTGGCCCAATGGAACTGTTAATGATGATCAAAGGCTATTTTCTAGAAGTTTTTGCCACCAAACAGGAAAACTATGGTTCTGCAATAAAGAAGGCCTTTTCATGAAACACTGGTCGTTGGCTTTCAACCCCACCAAAGATCTACCCAACACGTGATTGGGCCCATCTACCGTTTGCTTCCAAGTGAATATTGACAGGAATTGTCTCTTAGGAAGAAAGGTTCAGCCACAGGGGAGTATAAACTACTTCAAATTTTAATACAACTATTGGAATGCTTAACTATACAAGGATTTACATAGATACAGACTTGGCAAAGCTTTTTCCAGACTGCCTAATACATAAAATGTGAGGTGTCGAATAAGAGTAGCCATTGGACTACGAGAACATCCCTTCCAAGCGTCGGCTCTTCCATGAGCATGGCCATTTGGAAAGGGTTTGTCCCGCACAAGAATCCCCAAGGCATCCACACAGGGAGACTCCATCTGTATAAGAGCAAAAAGCTCAAGCACTAGCTAACAAGACAGAGATCCTGCCAGCATCTAAAACCATGGAAGAAGGTGAGAATAAATTCCAGAAACCATATTCAAGAAAAACCAGAGAATAGAAGCAACACTAAACCTAAAGACATTCTCTTGGACAACCCATTTTCTGCATTGGTAGATCAGGAAAAGGGAAAGAAGGATGAAATTTTTAGCCCCTCTCCAAAGCATCAGTCCACATCTTCGTGAAGCAAACCAGAAGGAAACAATGATAAGTGCACATATCCCATCAAAAATTCAGTTAAGTCAACAACAATAAAATCTACAAGCTGCAATTAAAATATCATCTCCATGGATCCATGGTCCTCTGACCTCATCCGCATGGATCCAGGACTTTAGAAAACCAAGCACAAGTCAAATACAAAAAGGAAGCACAAATCTCTTCTGAAGACCATAGACATGGCACAGGAAAGCATAGAGCCCACGATTTCACAACATATGCAAATTTAGGCCCCTAAAACTCTCCCTTCAGAAGCTCATATCTCCCACTCAATCAGTTTTTATGCCAGGAAGAAGGATATAAAACAAATCAGTCCAATAATTCACTCCTTATATAGTCAACGAAAGCCAAGAGTTCTCATCAAATTAGACATATCAAAGGCTTTTGGCCACTGCAGTTGGGTGATGTTATCTGCTACGTTGGCATCCTTTCGCTTCAAAGAATCAATCAAGTGGATACACAGCTGCATCTGCACACCTTTCACCATTGCCATAAATGGAAATTTAAGAGAACAATTTTAACCCATCAAAAACTTGCGTCAAGGTGACCCCTTGAGTCCATACATCATTATAAAGTGAGAGCTTCTCAGTAGAAGCATAGGAGAGCTTCAATATGTTGGCAAAACTCAAACATTACGAATGAGCCCCAATGGCAGCAGGAACTTCAACTTTCACTTCAGATGACATACTCCTTTGTTCAACTTCCATACTTGGAGAAGTCAAGTAGATTGAACAAATATTTAGAGGCTATCAAACAGCTACTGAACATCAAGTCAACATATGCAAATTTAGGCCCCTAAAACCCTCCCTTCAGAAGCTCATGCCAGGAAGAAGGATATAAAACAAATTAGTCCAATAACTCACTCCTTATGTATTCAACGAAAGCCAAGAGTTCTCATCAAATTAGATATATCAAAGGCTTTTGTCCACTGCAGTTGGGTGATGTTATCTGCTACGTTGGCATCCTTTCGCTTCAAAGAATCAATCAAGTGGATACACAGCTGCATCTGCACGCCTTTCACCATTGCCATAAATGGAAATTTAGGAAAACAATTTTAACCCATCAAAAACTTGCATCAAGGTGACCCCTTGAGTCCATACATCATTATAAAGGGAGAGCTTCTCAGTAGAAGCATAGGAGAGCTTCAATATGTTGGCAAAATTCAACCATTACAAATGAACCCCAATGGCAGCAGGAACTTCAACTTTCACTTCAGATGACATGCTCATTTGTTCAACTTCCATACTTGGACAAGTCAAGTAGATTGAACAAATATTTAGAGGCTATCAAACAGCTACTGAACATCAAGTCAACCATTTAAAGTCACATGTCATTTTTGTACAAGTGTCCCATCAAAGGCAAGCCATTCTTAAAATCCTCAAGTTCCAAGAAGGCTTACATCAAGGTGACACCTTGAGTCGATACATCTTCATTATAATGGAAAAGCTTCTCAATAGAAGCATAGGAAAACTTCAACATGTTGGAAAAACTCAAGGGTTGCAAATGAGCTCTGATGGCATCATGCACTCCAACTTTCACTTCAAATGCCACACTCCTTCGTACAACTCCCATACTTGGAGAAATCAAATAGATTGAACAAATATCTAGAGGCTATCAAATAGCTATTGGACATCAAGTCAACCATCTAAAGTCACACAACATTTTTGTACAAGCGTCCAATGAAAGGCAAAATGCTCTTAAAATCCTCAAGTTGCAGGAAGGCTCCCTCCCCAAGAAACATTTGGGCTTCCCAATTCATTCCTCTAAGAAACCAAATTTGCAGAAGGAGTGATTCAGCAAATGGTAGCCAACTTACACAAATGAAGCAACAAATGGCTCTCATTGATGGTATGCATACACCTTAATAATGCTGTTTTACAATCTGTTTCAATTTACGTTCTCAAACTTCTACCACTTCCAAAGCAGGTGGAAGACCTCATCAAAATACAGGAGAATTTCTTACGGAGGGGTGTGGACAGTAAATTCAAGTACCATTTACTATCCTGGGTAAAAATCTGCAAAAGAAAATAGCAAGGAAGTATCAACTTTTTACATTTTCAATTTATTCGTCACGCTTATGCACTCAAATCTGCATGGAGACTGGAAATATCCTCCATCAATTTGGTCCAGTGTAATCAAGGATAAATATTTACATGCTAAGACAAATAATTAGATACAATCAACCTAGAGCTCCACTATCAGAAAGAACCAAATTTCTCCAGAAAGGTTTCAAGTTGTTAACAAATAGCTATGTTGCCAGGAAACGGAAACGGAAACGGGTACGAAATGCGGAAATGGCAATTTTCAAAAAACCTTGGATAGGAAACATCATCGGAAACGTCCGTACAATATTTTTAATGTGTGTGTGTGTGCACACGCGCGCGTGTGTGTGCGTGTGTGTGCATGTGTGTGTGTGCACGCGCGCACGTGTGTGTGTCTGTGTGTGCATAGTACTCATTTTATAATTGTAGACCACAAGAGATAATTGAAAAAGCACTCAAAATATTTTGTATTCATTGAAATTTGAACTTTTAAAGAGTCATCATTCAACATGGTTACAATTTCAATGATTCACATATACATCATAATAATCTAGATTTTCCTCGTAATGAAAACTGAATTTAGCAAGAGAAAAATGACAGTGTGATTTAGAATGGATCCAAGATGTCATTATATAGCTTTTAGGAAGTATCTTTAGCAAGACTAGGTAGGTAGATTAGGTTTAGGTTCATTTAATGTAGTTATTTTTTATTTTTTTTAAAGTTTTGAGGCTTTAAAATTTTAAAACGCGTTGGAAACATGGCAGACATTTCCGGAAATGTCTGCCACGTTTCCCCACCATTTCCCCCCACGTTTCAATTTCCGAAACGTTTCAAGGGTGAAACGTCATCCTCCCAGGCGTTTCCTGGTATCTGAGACAAATAGCATCATTTGGAAAGTAGGGAATGGCAATACAATAAAATGTTGGAAAGAAGGATGGGAGGGCCTCCTGCCTCTCAGCAAAGCACCATTTCCAGAGCTACAAGGATCTTTATAGCAGCAAGGATATATTCTTCTAAAAGACTATTGTTATTTTAATCCAGATACCCAACTGAATTGGGATTCATAAAATATCAGTACTGAAGTGCAAAAAACCCCTCTTAATTAAATCAATTATTAAACTATCTACGGTATAGAGTAATTTTCAGCTACGATAGTCATGACCACTTGCTCTAGCCCTATCACCCTTCAGGAGAATGCACAGTTTCCACCATGTATAAATATGATTTCTCACACTAATGAAGTGTGAGATAGAAAAATGAAGCAAAATTTGTTCTCTTCACGCCTAGTTCTAATGTGTCCCAAATGTTGTCAATTGTTGGAATCTTCTATTCATGTCCTCTGTCCGCTAAGATATCGAGCAACATAGCCGGATTGCAAGGAAACCCCCAAGCAAAAATGTGCTCTTTCGCTAATCTCACCCTTTGCTGGAAAGGGAAATGAATGGAGGGGACTTTTAAAATAATTGGCCAAGGTTGCTCCTAGCTTCATGTTTTAAGACATTTGGTGAGAAAGAATGTCTTGTATTTTTCATAATGATCAACACAAAATAGATCATATCTTGAAGCACATCCAAAATTAGAAATGGTCCATGCAAATTATTTTTTGCAAGGGGAAACCATCTAATATTCAATCAACCAAAAGTGATTATCAAATTGTCGAGGCATGGAGCATCCCTTTTCACTACTACTGCAAGTACCTCGTCATCCCTCCAAACTAGAATTAGGAGTTGCCTCTTGAGGGTTTCTTCGAATTGAATTTTGATGGAGCATCAAAGCACAACCCGAGAACAACAAATATTGGGGGTTGATACAGGATTCCAAAGGCCATCCCATTCTTGTGTATACACAATTCATAGGTACCCAAATAAACAATTATGTTGACCTTACTCCTTTGCATATGAGAATACAAAAGACAAATGACTGGGGAACCTTGAGGGTAATAATTAAGGGGAATTCCAAACTAGTCCTAAATTCCATCAATAAAGATATGCATTCAACTAGGAATTCGCATTCAAATGGCCACTGGAAATGTAAATATCTACGGATCCTAAACCTTCTTTACTACTCAACATGAACCTCAAGAACAAAACAAAATTGCAGACAAACTGGAAAATATTGCTTTTGCAAAAGGAGGTAGGTTTTGATGAATCCAAGATTAATCCTTTCGATTTGAATGCGTCAGGCGCGGTCGAAGGCCAAAATCGCCAGGGGGTTGCAAGGGGGCTGGCGTTAGCCACCCTGCACAGCCAAAGGTTGTTCTGGAAAGGTCGTTAGGTTGAGACGGAAATGTTTTTTGTCTGTACACAGGTTGCGGCCACGTTGGATCAAGAAGATCTTCACTGCGGCCCTTAAATTGCTGCAAATCTGAGTGTAGCAAACAACACTGCCGTGAGACTCAAAAAACAACAACCCAAGTTGGATCTTCAATGCGTGTATGGGTTGTTAGAAACTTTGTTGCAAGCTTGAAAATTCCTCTGGATCAAGAAAAAACACCCTTTGCAAGTCTGAACAAGCATGCAAAGCACTACCATAGGTGAAATTCCCTTCACAGGTCTGAAATCACATAGATCTGGATAAATCTTTCAAGGATCCTGCAATAATGATTTAGGGCCTGCAAAAAAGCAATTTCCAGAACTGTATATGCACTATGCGGGCCTCTAAACCTCAGAAGCCTGCAAATATGATATATACCCACAAACCAAGTAAAACCAACACCAAATAACACCCAAATACTTGCAAATAATGATCTCAAATGAAAAATAAATTAGCAGAATAATAACCTGACAATCTCAATACCATCTCGGCTCTGATACCATATCGGAGAAGCACCACAGATCTACTGGTTCAAAGAATGAACAACTGAATGATGTGAGACGTGAATTGTTCCAAGACAAAACAATGCAAGCATACAAGACTACAAATTACGAAAATATAAGAGACATAATCACAATAACACAGAAATAGCTCCAACTCAATACGATCAAATAGAATAGTGCCAGAGATGTACATATAGGAGGTGGATGTGTAACCTCCTAGAATCATGGCAATCTCCACCTAGACTAGTGGTAACCAACAACTAGAATGGTGTAGTCAAGTGGTGACTAACACCTAGAATAGTGTAGTCAAGTGGTAACAAACGCCTAGAATAGTGTAGTCAAGTGTACACCTAAGCAAGCATATCCCATAAGTGTAGGGAAACTCCAAGTGAGGTGGAATATCCTGAGTAGGGTAATACAAATAAAGCAAGGAAAATAAATCCTACACTAACAATTTATCTCTTTAGATAAATAATCTATTTATTTGAAATGGAGCGACTCACTTGGGAGTGTTCCTTGGTATGTGTTGATGATGATTTGGCAAAACTGAATTTATAATCTTCTTCTCCATATTTTCAAAAGCCAAGATCTTTATTTTCGTGAATTTTGGAGGTGTTTTACTACTTTTTCCAAGCTTGTTGAAGTTCGTTGGTCTGAGGGTTCCAAAATTAATTATTTTCAAGCTCAATTCTGATTTCTAACAGCTGATTATGTTTGTTGAGGGTTTTCTAATAATTTTGGCACAAGATTTGAAGGGTGTCAACAAGGTTTGACCCACCTTTGAGGGGTTTTACTTCTCCAAGGAAGACACTACCCTAGGCAGAGCTTAATTTGCAGATTGCAGGGTTTATATCAGTCATCTACAGCAACTCCCTAATCTGATTTTTAAGTTTACATCTCAGTTTTTTGTTATTTCCCAAGTCCCCCTGAAAAGGGATATTACAGTGGTATGAGAACATCATCCTCCCAACTTGTGAAGCATGGAGAACAGGTCACAAGGAAGAATAGCAGATGCACTGGATAGGCTTACCCTAACCATCCAAAATATGCAGGGTGGTTGTTCATTCAGGGAGAAACGGGTTTCAAGGATGGATAAATTGACAGAAGAATATCAAACTCTTCCGGAAGATATGCATGATGTCCTTTCCTTTGAGGGAAGAAAGGAAAATACAATCACTTACAATTAGTGACTTAATGTTCACCTTCGTCTATATTTTTCCATCCTATGAAGCTTCACGGAAGGTGAAATGTAACCTCAAGTTTTACACTTCAATAGTGACATTAGCTATGTCTAAAAAGGGGACATTACACTATCACTGTCATGTCTCTTTTTGGATGTTGATTCTATGAAGACCTTAACCCAGATCTTCTCCCCGTGGGTCTACAAGACAGAATCACCCAAGGGGAAGATGCCTTGGATTCATATACAAGTTTGTTGATCCGAGATGCAGTTATTTCGATTTATTATCATGTATCTCTACAGGAAGCCTAGCGCTCCAATAGAGGAACTGTAAGTATGTTAGGAACTAAAGTGTATGTATGAGCATGTAGAGCTGGCCTTATAATACCATTTGAATATTTAAAAACTTGTTTTACCTTAAGGGGTCGGCCATCAACCTTTATGTTTTATTTTTATAGCATAAATGCTCTGTGATATCTCAGAGTTCATGAACACGGACTTTGTACATTCAGCCAAGATGATAGCATTCCACAACTCAAACAAGTTAGCGAGTGCCAAAACCACCACACATGGACACACTTCGTAATGCAGGCATGTTGTCGAATGCAGATATCTCACTTATAGTTAAATCCGCCTTCCAGCCACGTAAACCTCAGCACATTACCACCCCGAACGGGGATCATGCCTTAAGTGGGATTTGAACCTGGGTGGAGCCGGATACAACTTATATCTGGTCTTGGACCACTCTCACTTGCAAACCCCATCGGTATATTTGAAACTTTTGATCAAACCTATAGTTTATGTATACCAGAGCTCATGAACTGGAGTGGTGGAGCACTTTCTCTAAGTGGGAGTTGATTGGGCCTGTATTGAAAAATTTCAGACTCTCATGTTGCAACGCATGATCTGTTGCAAGTGGACAGTTCCTTAGTGCATCATCCAAGCTCAATTTGCCGCCCACCCACTACGCCTTGAGACTATCTTCATGGCCACTTTCTACATCCACATGAACTCAATGGGACTCAGATTCTAGTCCTAGAGGTATTGTTAGCACTTTTCTCTTAGGAGAGAATCGCCTCACTAGTCCCCACCAAACATCTGCATTGTTGGTACTTTGAGACTCAATCGCTCTTTCCTATTAGGATCTCTATTGGCAGGCTACCCCCTTTCATGTAGTTCCTAGTGTACGCCCTTCTCGGGCTCTCTTCCCACTCAAGGATAAAACCTTTTGAGTTGAGAGGACATCTCCAAGGACAGTATATCCAGACCATTGGATATCCCATGTGAGGACTCAGCCCCAAACTTGCTTTCTATGCAAGATCATTTCTTACAGGTGGTGGACGGTATTATTCATTTTTCACTATCTCCAACGTCATTGGTCTCAATACTTGAGGTTTTTTGGCTAGATGAGAGTTTGTTCCCACCAATTAGAGGTCAATTTGATATGTGTCACATTCTTTGGCAAGACCAAGATCTACTCATCTTTGCTCCCTCCGAGAAGTAGTGACCAAGGACCACTTCATTTTCAAAGGACCCATTTATTATGATATCTGAGGAAGATATCGTCGCCTCTACAAAGACTCAAACAACACTCTAGCTACTTTATTCAAATATACAGACCAGCGGTGTCTAGCTCTTTATCTTCGCAAGGTTGTCACCTTCTAGCACAGATCCCTACAAGAGGAGCCTAGAGGCTCTAGAGCTCCCATATTGATCAGCTCTTTCTTTTAGACCATCCAGGTGATTAGCAACACTAAGCGTCCTTTGGACACCGATACATCACACATTAGAGCTGATAAATCAATTACATGACTACTTAGACTACCCAGATCTCCAAGCCTACTATCTCTCACCATCGTAGCTCTGCTCCTCATCGGTGTGGCTTTGCCCCTCTCCGACAACATGGATCCACTACTTGCTAGCTGCCGCCTAGACCACAGCAACAAATTGATATTACGAGCTTCTTTTCTACTACGGGAATTACACCGGCCTTGGATGTTAGGGGTGATTCTAGAGGAAGTGTCCTACTTCCTCCTATGATCCTCCAACTTGGCTCCTCCGACCTTGTATCTTAACGTCGAACAACATTGTTAGATCCCTCATAGTGATTGATAATGGCCCAAGCGATTCCTTCATTTCGGGCACAATTAGGGACATTCAATGAGATTTGCCTCCATTCTTCATTGACAAATGTTCTTGGGGTTTTTGTTCGCCCCTCATTGATATTAGTATTGGTTTCTTTACCACTTGTGTTAGTGACATGTTGCTCTATTTTTTTCTTTGTATTTAATTTCTTTGGTTCACCTCATTCTCTCTTCATAGAACTTTCTATTGCTAGTGGATGTATCCTTCAATCCCATTGACCAACTTTTGGTCATTTGTGGACATCAATATAATTTATTTTTCTTTCTTTCTTTCTCCTTCTTTCCCTCACACAAGTATACTTGGGGCTATGCTTTGTTTTTCAAATCAAAAAAAAACTACAAATCAAGGCAATGAGCATTAATCCTAAGATGGTGTATGATGTGTTTAATACACAATCGGTAACAATTCAGACCATAACAAAGATAACGAGAATACTTGTGCACTGACATCTAAGATTTTCTAGCAAAGTGAGATCGAAATTATTTGTGAGGAAGGTCTACTAGACCATCTCTTCGAATTTAAGTCTCCGATGGTACAAAGGTACCATTTTGGCTTCTACTTGGTTTCTCTTCTGCTTGACTCTAATTCATCTAGGACAATGTCCTTGAAGTTGCATTTAGTTCAAGCTCAAAATAATTATCGTCATTTATTTCCTAGCTATTTTCCGAGTTTTTTCTATTGATAGTTAGGGAAAAGGCCTCCAGCCTGCAAAAAAAGTTACATGAAGTTCCAATCCATGATAGCACCGAATCATCATCAGACTCTCAAAATTAAAGATTTACACCTTATCATACTTACAATTGGGGGGAGCATATTAAGGCTTCCATCCAACCATGAACATTGCTAATCTGACTACTCAATTAGAAAAACTCATGTAGTTCCACCACCCAAACATAATATGTTTACATAGGGCGGTTATCAATTTAAATATTCCTCACGACGTTGTTCTACTTACCATGTGTCTTGATCATCATGAGTTGATATAGGGTGCACTTTATACATTGTGTCTCGAAGAATATTGCACATTAAAAAGAGCTTCAACCTTTGCATCGGAAACTTTGAAAATCTCTACATCACTCTTTTTAAAAATTTAGCCTCATTTTTTACAACCAACGCACTCGCATTCTACAAACATTGATTCTAATATGATATGGTTGTGTCATAGTCTAACAGGTCTAGAAGACCTCAAAGACTCACACCTGAAATTCACCAGCTTGCAAAGAGAAAGAGCTAAACACGTCTGCTTAAGATACTGGAAGAAAGTCGGGAGGTTTACTCTAGAGTCTCTAAATATATAGCAACATCTCCCTCGTAATTCATGGTACATTGAGCATATTAAAATGAATTGCTCCTTGGTTTCCACCTCCTGAAGAGTTGAAAACCTGCAAATCCTCTTCCCTTTGGGGGATATGATGATCTCTCCCATACCAAGCATTTGTGACCAGTATCTCATCCAGCCAAGAGGGTATATCTAAGATTGGATGTCCGGTGATGCCCCAAATGATTGAGGGAAAGAACAAGGCCTCCAAAAATCTGTAGACAATGTTCGTCATAAAGGCAAAGCTTAGAGCTCAGACAGCACTATAGCTTTAACAAGTTTTAGCAAGTTTAATGAGGGACTTTAATAAGACTTGCATGGCTTTAGTAAGAGTTGCATGGCCTCTAAGTACCACAGTAGGACTATGTATAATTCTCTTTCTTTCAGTCCTATCTTTTCTCGAACGATGTTAGGAATCTTATATCCCCAAAGTCTTTCAACTTATCCTATTGTTATGCACTGAAGACTATGGATGGATAACAATCTATTTAATCAAAGCTTGTACAAGGTTGGAGACATAATTTTGGAGATACGGTGCTACCGTTGGGCATTCAGCGACTATTCCTTTTCACCAAGCACAGTGCTCACTTTTCTTGTAAACCTGAGCCGCAACTCACACACTCTCAGGAGAATAGCTTAAGGTAATGTTTGTAAATTTTCTCATAGATTTCAAATGAATTCCCTCCAGTTTTGGAGTATCTATGTTCACATAGGATCTTTGAATTCTTAGCTCTGAAATAAATTGGACAAGACAGCAGAGCTAGATTCTCAGTACTGTGCCAGGAAAAACTCATAAGGTATATAAGCATCTAAGTTCTTGTTCAGTTAGCAGCAGATACAATTTGGATTATTATGGTGGTATTAGACCAATTTCCTTTCCCGGTCTTGTGGAAGAAGCCCTAACAATGGACGATAATTCAAATATGTAAATAGCAGTGTTACGCAAGGACGCGTCCCGGGACGTTTTCGGGCACGTCCCGGACGGCCGGGGACAGGACGTTTCCCTGCTGTCCCCATTTTCCAAAAAATAAAGGGGACATCCCCTGAAAACTAGAACGCACCCAGGACGTCCCGGGTGCAAAAATTCGATTTGGGTGCGCCGTTGGGGACGCCGTGACATTCGAGGGACGTCACGACGTCCCCAACAGTCTTCTCACGCAGCAGCCTAAGGTAAAACTATGCCTTTTTTTTATCATTTTTATTTTTTTTAAATATTTTTTTTAACTTTTAATGCTTTCTAATTAAAACTAACATGACCTAACCCTAAAAGCAACAAAAAAACTTATAAAAAGAGCATTTCATACTCATTCTAATCACACCAAGCAAGAGCAAAAAAAAGAGAAGGAAGGAGCAAGAGTAAAAAAAGAGAAGGCAAGAGCAAAGAGCAAGGGGGGGGGGAGGGGGCAAGAGCAAGAGCAAGAGCAAGAGGTATGTACATACATTACTAATTTACTACCATTCTTTGTTTTGTTTTTTTAATTTCCAAATGCAATAGTTGAAAGTGAAGGCATTGCATTTGCTTGTATTTTTTTTCCTATTTGGATTAGCAAGTGATGGAATGAGATAAAGCATAACGGGAGGGCATTTTTATTGTTTGTTTTTTTTAATTTTTAAATGTATTCATTGCTTCTTTTCTTTTTTTAAATGTATTCATCGCTGTTTTTTTTTTAATTTTTAAATGTATTCAAAAATTGCATTCATTGTTTTATTGTATTGTATAGTTATATTGTTTTGTATTTTAATTATTGCAGCTTCAAAATGAGTTCCGATAGTGATTATCAAGCTGAATATGAGGTTGAAATGGGTGTGCAAGGAGAAGAAACACAATCAAAAACACCTAATACTGCTACTAGTTCACAAGGGAGTGTGGACAAGTTCAGTGGCGCCTCCGAAATATTGAAAAAGTATGCTACGGGGGCTTTTGATAAGAAAAAACCTTCGAAACAATTTGGTCAAATTATGCAAGGTCCTAGATCAAACATTTCAGGGGGCACTAAAATATGGAAATGCAACATTTGCTCATTATCTTGGTCAGGCAGCATTACTAAGTTGAATGCACATTTATTGCACATTGCGGGGAAAGGTGTAGGCATGTGTGGACAGCTATCACTTGAAGAGAGGAGCAAAAATGGTGAGGTTGTATAATGGAGATATGGTGGAAAAGGTTCCAGAAGTTCGTGGCCGTCATGTTAGTGGCATTGGCACCCCTTCTAGTGCTATGAGAATTAATACCGGTAGTGTTACAGGTGCATCTTATGAGGTGTCTGAATTGGATGCTTTTGGTAGTAGTAAGGGGAAGAGGAAGGTTGTGGCCTCCAACCCAATTGTTGAAATGTATGATACAAAGGCTAGAGATGAGGCCGATGATGCCATTGGAAAATTCTTTTTTGCTACTGGCATTCCATTTCATGTTGCTCGCTCTCCTTATTTCAAGGAGGTTGTGGTTAAGATAGCCAAAGCAGATGTGAGTTATGTGCCCCCAGGAGACACGAAGTTGAGAACCACAATCTTGGATAAGAACTATTCCAAGGTTAATTTACTGATGGAGGAAATGAGGTGCACATGGGTCTCTCACGGTTGCAGCATCATCATGGATGGGTGGACAGATATCAGACACCACCCACTCATAAATATCATGGTTTCATGCAGAGAGGGTCCTTACTTTTTTAGAGCAGTTGATTGTTCAAGGAAGAAGGATGCAGAGTTCCAATTCACCATTTTGCGAGATGCAATTGAGGGGGTTGGCCCTGCCAACGTTGTGCAAGTTATTACAGATGCAGCATATGTGTGCAGGGCAGCAGGTAAGCTTGTCGAGGCTCATTACCGACATATATATTGGACCCCATGTTGTGTGCATGCCATGAACAATGCACTAAAAGATATTGGAAAAATTGATTGGGTCAAAAATGTAGTGGCTGATGCTAGAGATGTGCATATGTTCATCTGCAACCACCATACGTCATTGGCACTCTTCCGTAGCTTTTCGAGGAAGGGAATTCCTCAAGCCAGTGGACACACATTTTGCATCATATTTTATTTTGCTGGACAAGATGGCTGAGTTGTAGGAATCATTACAGTGTATGCTCATGACATCAGAATGGTCTAGGTGGGATGGGTCGAAGACAGAGCAGGGGAAGAAGGTGAAAGCAATTGTGGTGAATGAAACATTTTGGATAGATGTGAGATATATCACATCCATAATATCTCTAGTTTTCAGTGTGATAAAATATGGGGATTCTGAGAGCCCTAACCTTGGTGAGATATACGAATGTATTGATAGTATGCTTGGCCAGATGAAGGTTGTTGTTCGAGCAAGGCACCCCACCTTGGAGTTCTACCATCACCATATTCAGCCTATCATTGAGCGGAGATGGGAGAAGTTGAACACTCCTTTACACATGGTTGCATATGCACTAAATCCGAAGTGGTATGTTGAGAGGCCTGGCAGAGTTCTCCCAGTAGATGATGAGGAGGTGAGGAAGGGTTTCTTGAAAGCCCTAAAAAAAATGTATAATGCAGAGGATGCTTCACGAGTCAGAACTGATTGGCTCAAGTTTGCTTATCTGGATGGCTACAAAAAATCATCAAAGATAGACAGGACCACATTGGCACATGAGAGTCCAGTTAGTTGGTGGTGATTGTATGGACATGTAGGATTGCTACGTACACTTGCTATTCGTCTTCTTTCTCAGGTTTCTAGTTCCTCTGCTTCTGAGAGGAATTGGTCACATATGGGTGGATCCACTCCCTTAAGAGGAACAAACTTACCTCTAAGAGAGCAGAGAAACTTGTTGTTGTACATAGTGCATTGCGTCTCATGGATCGCAAGACACCTACGTACAAGGAGAGCCCAGCATTGCGGTGGGGATGTGGATCCTGAGGATGCAAGGCAGGTTGATGAAGATCAGGAGCAGCAAGGACTGGTTGATATCTCCTTTGCAGATGCAGATGACGTTGATACAGATACTCCTAGTGAGGAGGAGCAGTTGCAACTGTTCCTTTCGGAGGGATCTGATAGTGATTTTTGAGTTGTACTTGTCACTTGTCATTTTGGTTATGTATTGTCATTTTGGTTATGAGACATGACATAATATTTCATAGCATATGTAATGTGGGTGTAATTGTACTCTTCTCATGTAGATTATTGAAGAGTAAGACTAAGACTTGTTTTAAATTTTCAGCTTTACTATTTACTATTTAGTTTTTCATTGTCATGTTGAAGTTCTGAACATTGAATATAATATATACAGCTGTAGCATTTTGGGCCTTGGCTTATGTGATGAATAATTGGATTAATCTTTAGTGGTTTCAATCTTCAAAACTTTCAATTTTAAGTCATAGGTTATTGAATTATTCTTTATTCATGTTATATTTGTAAAATTAATAAAATATATATATTTTTTATTAGTCGTCCCCTTGCCGTCCCCCCGCCGTCCCGAAATTTTCAAAAAAAATTGCCGTCCCAAATGTATGTATATATACATATATCGACTGAAAGTAGTGGATAGAAATCTCTCTCCACTCTGTCCCTCTGACATATTTATGTAATTTTTTCATAAAATAAAATTGATAGAAAACAAATCGTTCAAACTTCAACACATTTTATTTCTCGAACTTTATCCCTTGGCGAACTTGAAACAAGCTTTATCCTCGTCAAACATGAACACGAACTCGAACCTTGTGATGTGAATCATATGTATAGTTTTCTGCTTTTGAACATGATTAAAGAAATGTTTGATCATAAGACCCAAATGCAAGGATATTGTATATCAGACTTACCTTACAGAGTTTACTTAAACTGGGACGATAAGAACTAGGCTTATTCAGGTACCGAAATATGAATGCTGTGTCTATGACTCTTGCATGGTCTATTCTCAATGCTGCGTGAGACAGAAGACATTGTCAGTATACAAGGTAGAAAGATAAGCACCAATCATTTAAACAGAGATTACTGATTAGTGATCCCACAATTTATTTACTTTAAAAACATCAAGCAGCTCACTAGACAAAATTCCATTCAAAAA
Source organism: Taxus chinensis (assembly GCA_019776745.2). Taxonomy (NCBI): domain Eukaryota; kingdom Viridiplantae; phylum Streptophyta; class Pinopsida; order Cupressales; family Taxaceae; genus Taxus; species Taxus chinensis. The sequence continues at coordinate 132,846,060 of CM034148.1, forward strand.
ATTGTATCAATCCTGGCACATCACACCAACACAAGCTATTTAATCCTTGTAGTGACATAACAAAAGATTCATCGCCTTTGCTCACTGAATGCTGAGATAGCATACCTTGCAGGTCGTTATGTAAACTGTGGCCAACTAATATTGCACCATTCTTGATTAATCTCTTGAGCGATTTCTGTAGCATATCAGTACGAATGGATTATGTTAGTTGAATGCTCAGACAACTGATACAATAATACCGACACTAGCCACTGACTAGTATATTCCAAAATATAACCTCCAAACAAGTCGATTACCTGTATATCTCGTAAATTGCAAGTTACATTGTCAAGATCCCCGGCTGTAACTCCAGTTATTGATGTCATGTAGTCGTGTACAAGCTTTGAAGGTTTCACAAGTGTATCGATCAATGTCTGCACATAAAATCCTAAGAGGTTAGAACAAGGTGCAAGAAATTGAATTTTTTTTATCAAGGGAGATCACAACATGCAGTAAAATTTGCTCAAAGCTACAAACAAGATTTTTGAAGTGTCTATTTACCTCTAAATTTTGATTCACCACACAAAGTTTCACAACTTCCTTTGTACCATCTTCACATTGAACCATCTCACAATCAATAGCTATCATTGTTTCTGCACCTCTTGCCTCCGGTAACTTCCCCAGCTTTGTTGTCAACCATCCCTGAACATAATTTATAGCAATAGTTATAACCATACCAAAATGAAGATACCAATATCATATCCTACAAAACTTGAAATGAACAAGCAACATGGCAATCAATACAGGAAAGCAAGATCATTTTATGTTTCAATGTTTATTATTATTATTAAATATCTACACATCATAACATCAACCTCTGCCAAACAATTAGATGAACCTCAGCTTTTCCATATGCCCACTTGACCCACCTCACTATTTATTATTTAATCAGAACACGGATGAACTACCTTGCAGAAAGAATCTGAAGATGTTTCTAAGAATTTATTATAATCACTAAGTCAAGACATTATAGATCTCCTTCAACTAAATCATTGAATCATTAGGCTCCCCAAACAACTTCAGTCATAACCCTTTTGTTGGAATTTGTAGTGAGCCTAGTAGCTACCTTATATTACAACTAGAGTGTATACATAACTTATGGCATATTGTGAGTTTATATAGCCCCTTTTTAATACCTATTTGACATTGGTTTAAATTGCATCCTTCTATCTTTTTATATTATATATTCTAATATTGAAACCATTACAAATTTCACATGATAGGCCTAGTACATTACATGTGGTACGGTAGCATAGGTGGGCTCTACTCATTTAACCCATACCTATGGTTTGACTTTTGGTTTGTTATTGAAATTTTTTAAGCTTGTGGCCATTTCCTTTTTGGACTGTGGCCATTTCCTTTTTGGACTTTGGCCATATTTTTTTAATTTCTAGCAGATCTTTTTGAGCAAGTTTAGACCACCACCACCCAACAATCTCCTTGTACCCAATACGCATTTGCCAACCTTGAAATATGATAGGGTGCAATCCAACATACAAAAGATACCACCCGGCACATGAAAAGGTACGACCTGAAATGCAAATAGGTGCTACCCTAGATAGGAAAGGGTGTGATTATAGATATGATGATGCGCGAGATATAAGGTCACTAAACAAGAGAGAAAAAATGTTAAAAATGAAGAAATATAATGGCTTCTATTCCTAAGTTTTTGAGTAAGGAAGATGCAAAAATTTTGGTACGAGAATTAATATATGTATTTGAAGCAGTCAAGGTTGGGGAACTTGAATGAACAAGTAACCAACCAAGCAGCAATACAGAGTACATAGCAGACCTAAAATGCACATGAAAAGGTACGACCCAAAATACAAATAGGTGCTACCCTAGGTAGGAAAGGGTGTGATTCTAGATATGATGATGCATGAGATATAAAAGGTCACTAAACAAGAGAGAGAAAATGTTAAAAGGGAAGAAATATAATGGCTTCTATTCCTAATTTTTTGAGGAAGGAAGATGCAAAAGTTTTAGTACGAGAAATAATATATGTATTTGATGCAGTCAAGGTTGAGGAACTTGAATGAACAAGTAATCAACCAAGCAGTAATACAGAGTACATAGCAGACCTAACACTAGACGCACACTGAAACTAAATCTAAGACAAACGTACCTAATCATTTTTTATAAATTTAAGGCCTTCTGGCATCTACAAGGTCACAGTAAAATTTACAGAAACTGTATATCATCTGATTGGGATTCTACAACTACTTTCTGAGCTCTCTACACTTTTTGATCGTTCCTTGCGTTTTTTGCTCTTTTCTTCATTGAGATCTTTGACACTTTTGTGCGCCTGCTTGACTTGGAGCTTTCTTACCTCCAATACTCTGATTTATCTGGGCCTTTCCAATCCTTTGCGCTCTGCAAGCCATCTAGAAGGTCCTGGATAGTTTTTTCTCTAGTTTGGCATGGCTTAAGGATTTGCAAACAACCTTGTTCTCTATTTCCGCTTAGTTCCATGTGTCCCATTCATTTTGGCGCCCATTTGAATCACTAAGAATTGTTTAAACGGAATCTCAAGTCTTCAAATGCTTACCAGGCCCTATACGAATGTCAAATGACTCTAAGTTCAGAACCATTTGAAAGCTCTTGAAGAGAGCTTTCCAAGGAATCCAAATTGCCCTCTAATAAAAACTGTGTCACTTACAAATTTTTGTATGTCACTGCCATTGGTGAGCACAGTTAGGTTTGGGAACCCCTTGCTTGGTTACGACACGTGTCACGATTATGACATGTTGGGCTTCACAAGCTCAATGGTCTCTCCATTACATTTGGGCACTACGTGCAAGGCACAGACCCGTGACTCTATGCCCTTTGGTTTAATGAGCTCCTACATCCACCTTGGTGTCCCCGAGATTTCATCCTGGAATCTAAGACTACCCCTTTTAAAAAAATTGTTCTTTTCAAGTAACGGGTCATGTTTTGTGTTTGTTTTGTTTGCAGTTGTCTGCATTGCTCTAAGGTATCCACAAAGAGTCATAAAAGCCAAATTCGACAAATAACCGCATGCTAAAGTTCACTCTATCCCTTCACCAGTTTTTGTCTGAAAACGATTTATTTATTTATTTATTAAATAAATAAAGTTATTTTAAAATAGATTGTGATGAAGTTAAACCCCATCGTGGATTTCCACACTAGTAGTACTTTCAACTCTGAATGGAGCATTCACGCGGGGAAGAGTTTTTACAGACTAGTTAATTGGCAAGTTATTTTTGAGCAATTGTCTGCGACTTTTGGCAGGTTTTTCGTTTTTTTTTTTTTATTAAAAATATTTCTTTTGTGTTTGTTTTTAGTTTTTCTTTGCAATCTGTCTGGCAATTCTCCTTGGTCTTTTCTTTCGTTATGCTTAACCAATTCTACTGCCTAGAGTTTTTGGAAGTCATCCATGGCCTCAGACAAAAGTAAAATCTATTGTGAAGTGTTAGTTTTCAACATAACAACTTGGAAGCAAGTCGCACTTTCTAGAAATGGGTGATTTCTCTGTGCAAAGTCATAAATGCAATTGCCCCAAATTTGGGAAGTCAATTTCCAGTGTAAGTCGCACTTTTTGGAGATGCTTGGCAAGTTGAGATTTAACATAAATCACTTAAGTGGAAAGTGTGAATTTTGGGGCTGCCTGGAAGGGTGAAATTTAACACTTCCTTTCCGTCATGTTTTTCACACAAAAGAGAGTTAATTCACTCAAGTGAAAAGTGTGAATTTTGGAGTTGCTTGGAAGGTTGAGCTTTAACACAAATCACTTGCCCTCATGTTTTTGACACAAGTGTGAAATTTAATTCACTTCCTTGCAAGTCTCACTGTTTTAGAGCTGCACAGAAAAGTTGGAATTTAATTCACAATGACTCAAGTGAAAAGTGTGAATTTTGGAGCTGTTTAGAAGGTTGAGATTTAACACAAGTCACTTAAGTGAAAAGTGTGAATTTTGTGGCTGCCCCGGAAAGGTTGAAATTTAACACTTCCTTGCCCTCATGTTTTTCACACAAAAGTAAGTTAATTCACCCATGCAAGTCGCACTTTTTGGAGTTGCCTGGAAGGTTGGAATTTAACACAATGACTTAAGTGGAAAGTGTGAAATTTGGAGCTGCCTGGAAGGTTGAAATTTAACACTTCCTTGCCCTCGTGTTTTTCACACAAATTTTAGCCAAAAAGTGCGACCCACTTTGGCATAGTTTCATGCTTAAAAAAGCTGATTTCTTTTAATTATTTTTAGCAAAGGTTGACGTGATAAAGTTAAGAGAGAAATTCAAAGCAAAAAGGGAAGGATAAAAATAAGACAAAGGAGCTTGCTAAAAATAGCAGGAAAGAATTGCAAGGAAAAACAAGCTAAAAGCAAGCTAAAATTAGGCAAACTTGGGTGCCCAAAGAAGGAGAAAAAACGCAAGCTTATTATTGGAAATTGCTAAAAAATAAGAAGAAGCAATTGGTAAAATTAGCATGTAGTTGCCTTTATAAGAAGTGGACGCCATAAGTGAAGGGCAATTAATTCTTTGTGTGGAGCATGCTGCCCTGGAAGGTATTGGCGCCAAAAGTAGAAGTTGTGAGCTTTAAAGGGCTTTCTTTTTATTATTTTGGCTATCTGCATGTTCATGTGAGTGCACAGGTGAATAAAAGAATATTTTTAGCTTGCTTGACATGCAAGCAAAGTGTAAAAATATAGGGCAGCAGGCTTTATAATGCCCATATTGGTGAAGAAATTGGACAGGCATACCATGGACTTCATGTGTGTCTGAATTACATTGAGGATATATCTTCACTTGTGCCCATATCAGGTGAGAAAAAAGCAAAAGTCAATGTCTCATACATTGAATATATCTTCAGAATCCAGCTCTAATAATTGCAAAGGCTTCTAGTAGAAATAAAAAAAAGAAGATCTCAAACAAAAGTTCATTCAGGCAGAATGAAGGGTGATAACAAGCACAATCCAGCAGAACCATGCATATCATCCAGGGCATTGTTGAGGTTCAAGACTGAAAGAGAAGCTATTGCTAAAGCAAATGGGAAAACAATGAATCACATGCTTGACAAGTACATTCAGTATCAAAACAAAGGGAAAACATGAAGCGTAGCAACTGAGCATCTTTTCTTTCTTCTCCCATTTCTTCTCCCCATTTCTTCTCTCCTTTCTTATTTTCTCGAACAAAATTATAAAACTAAAGTAATTGGTTAAAAGCCATTACTTTAAGTTATTTGAAAATGTCATTTAATTAAGAATACGTGGTAGACATGCACAACTTTGATTTAGTCTTCATATGCATGCCATGAAAAGAGTAATTCCAGGAGAAAGATTGTCATTTGTTTCTTTTATAGCTTCCACATGCGGCAGTTCATTGAGAGTCTCCTGTTTGTAATTTCCCTTTATGCACTATAAATAGAGGAAGAGCCTATGGGTTAAAAGAAAATAAAGATCAATCACAACTTGTTCATCAGAATTTGTTGAGCAGAGCATTCTTGAGTTTTCAAACTTTGTGTTGGATCCTTTTCTGTGAAAGTTGGGGAATTGAATAAAAGGTAGATTTCCGGAGAACTTTGTGTCTACGGTGTTTTGCTCATTACTTCTATTTAAGGTTTTAGATAAAATTTGTGTTATCTAAGATTTAGGTTAGAATTTATTCCTTTCCTTTACTTCTGAATATTGTGAGATCTATCTCTGTTTATTTAATCTATGTGGATGAGACCAACTCTGAAAACTATTAGTTGAATCAACATATATTCCTTTCTTCTTTCCCAAATTCTATTTTTTTCCCCTTTCTACGAATACTTCCATAACAGTTGCTTACTTGCTTCATAATTGCTAAGCTATGGTTCATGAGCTGTTGTAATTAAAGTAAAACCTCCACAAATAGTTATTAGGATTTATACTTACTAAATTGATAAACATCTTACATAGGAGCCTCATCATTAAATGAGGGAGATTTATCTCATGACTGCCTAGGTTTTAAGCTATGCATAAAATCTAGCCAACACACCTTTGAGTTGGGCACTACGACCAAGAAAGACTAAGGCCCCGCATTCAATGTGTGTACTAGGTCTGAATGCACCACGTGTCCCCTTTGCATCCACTCGGGCACTTTAATCTCCATGAAATCTAATGAGCTTTGAATGTAGCTTATCACACTCGCATCAACTTGGGCCCTCACACTTTATTTCTCCATGGGCTAAAGTATTAAGTAAGGTTTGTTTAGACTTAGACACTGTGTCCCTTAGATAATAAAGTGACCTCACGAACATTAGAAATAAAGTGACCACCCAAACCTTAGAAATAAAGTGACCCAGAAACATAGTTAATACCTTGGCTCCATAAACTTTAATAAATAAAGTGTCCTCGTGGCCTTATTTTATAAAATGATCAAGGATTAGTTAAATCATTTAAGAGCTCTACTGAACATTTGGGCTTAAGGGCTCATCTTTAAACACTTAAAGAATAGATTGGGACCTTATTGTGTATTTAAAGAGATCTTGAACCTTTGCTCTTAAACCTGCAACCAGTGTGACTACCCTTGAGAAACTTAATATTGGTTTTGGTCATGCAAGATTGTCCTTACACCTCAAATGCTCTTGCATCAATATTCAAGTTGTTTGATACCTTCTTATTTTTAAAAATGAGAAATAAATGGTGGCACAACCTTGAGTTTAAACTAATACAAAATTTAACCTAGGCCCAATATGAAGCGATGTTATCAGGAAAATGTTTTGAGAATATTCCAAATGTGGAAAGGCTAGAAAAAGGAATCATGTCACTAAAAGCTGATTTGAAAGATCGAGATGATAAGATCCTAAGAATAAATGATTAAAGTAAAGCCATGTCGTTGCAAGTTAAAACTTTTATGAAAGAACATAGAATTTACAAGAAGGCATAGCAAGATTTTGATTTTAAAATATCTAACAAGGACAACGATATTGCTCATTTAAATAATCATAAACAATTTTTGCTCACAACTTCAAAAAAATCTTTGAAAGTCATATGCAAATTAATTAATAAAGAAACGACTACAAATGCAACAGAATATGCAAAATAAAATGTCGCTGCAGATAATGCAGTCTTGTTGAGCCATATTGATCTGTAAGGATTCATGAAATTCATCAAAAACTCCATTAGAATCCAAATACATGTCAAGCTCAACAAAATAGAGGAAAGTTAAATGAGTCACAATGGTCTATATTGCTACTCCTGGCAAAAATATTGTCTTTTCTAATAAGGTTAAACAAGCAATATTCTTCATTAAAAGTCAATTATGATTGCATATATGAATTCCTCTTGAAAAGTTATACACAAAAAACAAGGCACCTTATTTCAAGTCCGTATGCAAAAGTTATGGCTTTTGGAAGTTAGAATTGGTGAATGAATGAAAGAGTAGCAGTGAGCAGTTGGTTGTTCATGCTTATAACTATTCTATGTTATTTGTCATTCCTCAATCACAGCATTAGGAAGATAGGAGATAGCAGAGTGTGAGTTGTATACTCTATGAGCTCTTTGCATTGATTCATTTCATCGAGGGGCAGATGATGAAAATGTGCAGTTACAACTTTCTGCTAGTTTTCCCCACATTGGGATTTCCAAGTTAATATCCTCTGTGCTCCGTGTTTGTTTCCAGTTCTTTGTAGTTATTCATGGTTTGCAAGTATTGTGCTCTTTCTTATGCACATTCTACCACAACACATTCTAAAACCATTGCCATTTGAGAAATTCAAGTAGCTGCAGCATGGGACGAAATAAATATACTTTTAATTTCCAACAAAAAAAACCCTTCTGAAATTACAAATCAATTTATATCAGAGCATCAAGTTTTTTATGTCTTGTAGAGATTTTTGTTAGCAAAGGAGTTTTTGTGTGTAACAAAATGCAAAAACATTTGACAAAGTAATGTAAGAATGTGTGGTTGCAAAAACCCACCATGACCAAATCCATTAAGGATTAAGACTTGTGGAGTTCCATGAGTGTTGTATGCAGGTACAAAAAGAGAATAGAGGAACAAGAATTCTAGTGCAGCACTAGGTATCAAAGAATGAGAAGTTGCATGAAACATGGGCCAATCCAGAGAATTCTTCATGGGTATCGTGGATAAACTGCAACACGACTTATTGGCAAAAGGAAGAATTGTTGGCAAGGCTCCAACATGATGTTGGAGTTGAAAGGAGAGAAGAGTCTAACAGTAAAAGTGGACCAACCTCTACCAAAGATGCTCAAATGATGATAGGGGTATGTATGGTAAGTACTCCTTCTAATGTTACATTGAATGAATCCATTGGTAATTTTGAGAAGGATACTAGAGTTATTGGCTCTAAGTTTTATGGAGATGGGTTATGATGGAAGCAGCTTGGCAAGGATGTCCAAGGAATTTTCAATCCCATTATGGTTGAGGAAAGATCTCGATATGCAGGCCTTGGGTAAGGTAAAATAGAGATTGAAAAATTCTCCAACATGATTCAAGCAAGAGTTGCTTACATGAAGTACTCCATATTGTCTACACCAAGGACAGCCCAAAGAAGGTAAAAATGTATGTTTCTAACAGCATTAGTTTTAAAGCCTCAAGATGATTGTAGGGAATCTCCATAGGGTGGACAGCAATCAAGACAAGATGAGGGAAGCATGAGTCTACCTCAAGAGAACAAAGAAGCACTTCCAAATCGAAGGCAGCCTTCACGTCGTGGAGGAGAAGGAAACATGCAAGGGAACAACCCAAGAAGGTATGCCAAAGAAAAGTCTTCCATTGTTTGTATAATTTGTACACAGAAACGGTCATGTAGCACAAGAATGTTGGTATCTTGTTCCTTGTACTTATTGTTGGAAAAGTAACCATCGTATCGCCAAACGATCCATCACTAAGGAGCCCAAGTTCTTTAGAAGAGATGGGAAAAAAAGAATCTACTCTTCAAGTAAACAAGAAAATGATGGCCACGATCATCGTTACCAAGTCCGGAAATCCAGATTTGTTCAGGAGGGCACAAAAATCTGAATATTTGGGTGCATTGAAATAGTTCAGAAAATCCAGTCCGATATATATTTGTGTTTAAAAATAATTTCATAAATCTGCAAATTTGACAAATACAATGAAAACAATTAATGACATAATATAAAATTTTAGTATATGTAATATTAAATAATATTGTAGATTGTTCAAGTACCGTTTTCTGGAAAACACTACAAAAATATTTTTTAACAAAAAACCAAGGCTGACATGGACTGAACTTATCCAGGCCAATCCAGATCCATCTGGATTTTGTGCAAATCCGACTAGATTTGGCAACCATGGCCAAGACACTCCAGGGAGATAAGAAGCCAATTTATATGAACATGAGCAAGTCTAATAACAGTTTTTGTATCCATTGCAAGGTTACTCGGCGGCAGAATGGAAAGTGTTGTGGGGATGCAAAATGTCAGCAGTCATAATGCTTGACAACCCCTAAAGAATTTGGCTTTCCTTTGAGAAAATTACCCAAAATTGCAAATTTTGGCCCTTTGTGAGTGTTAACTTGTGAATGGCCCTATGTGAGTTCTGTGTGGTTTCAGATGTCTTGTGTGGTTTTAGATGTCTTGTGTGCAGTCACACGAAAGTACTCAAAATCTACTTCAAACTGGTATACTCAAAGTAAGATTTTGAAAGCATTGGATATGTCCTGGGAACAAAAACCTTTCGAGCGCTAAAGGTGTCTTGGTTCTAATGAAGAAGTGATCTTGTACGGAAGGTAACGGGAGCTTCGGATGGATTTGGAAACCGTAACAGCAGTCAAACGAAATATCAGGGAGTCCCTCACATGATCCCAACATTGGTTTTGATCCTAGTCATTCTAATCTTTCCTGATAGCAAAACACCGCCTGCTGCCTCCTTGTGGTCATTTTGGCCAACTGCAGGTTTTTGCCTAAAAGTAAAAATGGAAGCATTTTCAGGTCATGAAAACTATGGGAATGGATTTCTTAGCCCTTTTCCAATGAAAATCTTAAATTATACTTCCATGAACTCAAAGTTTTGCTCAGGGTGCAAGAAAGTTGTTTCTTGTTCTAACTCTCCGTTTGGATGATGATGTTAGCAACTTAAAGTCACTTAAGTGACTTAGGCACACTTTTGAGCTCCTCCATGCAAAGTTTTGTTTTGAAAGTTATGTTTCTGCATATCAAAAAGTTCGCCTCCCTTCCATAAGCCATTTTGAAGTTGACCATAGTCAAAACCTCCTTGTTTTGCTCTCCACTTAAGTGACTTAGGCGCAATTTTGCTCTCCTCCATGCAAAAGAATACTATCAAGCCTTCCCATGCAAAATGCATTTGCAAATTGCACCATGCACTTCCGAAGTGCGCCTAAGATGAAGGGAAGCGCACTTTCATAAGGGAGAATGCAAACATGGGTGCATTTTCTCCTTTGCACAAGCAAACCACAATCTCCACACTCACTTGAGTGATTTTCAAATTTTCTTCTCCCTCCAAAACTTCCCAATGGAGAATTAAAAGAAAAGTAATGCTCAAATAGAAGAAGAACATTCATTTTTGCTCCAAAACTCCATGAAAACCAGCTCCACGACCTAGGTTCAAAAACACATTTTTGCTCGTTCTCATTGATTCCATAGGCAAAACAATGCCAAAATTTGACCAAATGATCTTCTCCAAAACGCTTTTCATTTGAATCTAACCTTGCATTCGAGCTATTTTTTATCCACAACATAATTTTTCAGCTGGAAATGTCATTTTGTGCCCTATTTTGTCAAAAAACCATTTTACTCATTCCCATTGATCCCATGAGCCAAATTGCTTGAAATTTGGATTGGAACTTCCTCTTTAAAACGCCTTTCATTTGATCCCTACCTTGATTGTTAAGGTTTAATATCCCCTTCCCAGTCGAAGACCCTTAACCTATTTTGTCTACCTAACGGCTAAGGGGTGAACACAAGGGTGACTTAAATTCTAATATTTTATTATAAAGTGTAAATAAAAATAAAATAAAAAGAAACATTATATGCACTTATAATAATTTATTAGTAACTTCAAAATAAATAAATAAAAAGGAAAAAGCATATGAGCCAAAGTTATCCTCTACAAAAAATGCGACTTGCAGTAGGAAGGAAAGTGGGTGGAAAAAATATTAAATGAAGGGACAAATCTGATTGGGTGTTGAAGGAGGTTAGTTGGGCCATCTTCTCTATATAAGCAAGTCGACTTGCTTAGAAGAAGCATCACTTGTTTATTATCAAATTTCATATTTGTGTGTAAAGCTTTTGGCTTGCATTTTCTCTCTGAGCACAAAAACCCTCCTAGAGTCTAGAGAAGGACGAAAACCCTTCCTCTAGTTTGTGAGGATTCTCTACACAAGGGATTCCATTGAGCATCATTGAGTTAGCCGTAATTTTAAGTATCTTTTCAGCAGTTGAAGAAATAAAGGCTGCACATTTTGTCGAGGGTTTGGATGAGAAGTTTGTGGTTATATTTCCCACTCTTTTCTATATGTTTTTGTTGCAATTTCCAGCACAAAACACTAGGGGCGAATTGGTATTTTGGCTGTTTAGGGCACTTGTGGTGGTCATTTACACGAATGAGTAACATCATTGAATTCTCCCTATTTTTCTAAGTCCGTACATAGTTTATTTGTGTGAATCGGAGCTTTTTTGAGTGAGTTATGAATTTTTGAAGTTGCCATAATTTTCTGTCGGCTGGGGCTTCAAAATAAATTAATTTCAGCCTTTTTGTGCATCAAAATCTAAATTTTTCTTCATATTTTGGCTTTATAAAATTTAAGGATCAGAATTGAGTGAAAATATCAAGGTTTAATAGCTGATTGTTGTGAGTTTTCTTTCATACCCTAGTCACATTTTTCCATTAAAATTCAGATCTGCATAGTAAAAATCTGATTTCAATTTTGTAAGTTTGCATTTGGTTTTGGAATTTGCCTAAAATCCAACTGGGGGCAAAAACAGTCCCATTGGGGACATTACATGAGGTGGAGTATTCCATGTGACAAGATGTATGTTGCAGCCAAACTCCATTAAAACAACCAATTTTGCTGCTTAGTGGTTAGAACATCTTTTGCATTTGCCTGTTGATTCCGACAGTAGAACTTTCTCAAATTTGGAGCAAAACTTCCTTTCCCCTACATCTTTCAATCGAATCCATTCTTGCTTGGTTTAATTTTGACTACTTCATCTGTCATGATTACATCTGTGTTTCAGCCAGAAATCCCAATAAAAACACTAGTGGAAACCCATTTTTCCCCTCTATCAAGTTCTAATTCACTTCTCGGACATTCCAATTCAAATTCCTACAACAATGAAATTCAAATTCTCCGACTATGGACCTCTCCTAGTCTTGAACTCCAAATGTCCTAATCTCATGGTTTTGCTAACCTGAAGCAGAAAGCACAAGGGATATTGTTGAATGTGAAACATCTAAGTAGATCAATTGAAGACTTCCATGACTAAAATCTTTTGTTCTCATGTATTCTTGATTCTCTCACCATCCTCCATGCAAGTTGATTATCCTAATTCTCCATTGAGAAGACACAACAAGTCCTCCCATTCAACAAAAGAGAAGGATCACTCAATTAATACTTGATTTCATCTCACAAAGGGAAGGTGTTTTCGTTTAGAGGATGGCTATATTTCATAAGTCCAATAATCATGCCGCGAGATATCATTTTGAAAGCATTCTTTCTGACTTTGGGGTATGTGTCATACAGGTACAGGCTTTCTAACATTTACAAGATAGGTATTTTCTCGTGTGGGAGATAATTTCTCATGCAGATGGCCCTAAACAATACAAGGGAGAATGAAGACCTTCAAAGAAAATCATTTCATAGAACTTGAGCGGGAAGCAAGGGATCATGTTTGTGATAGAAGTTGATTTGTGTAGTGTGAGATATTCGTCATTGTTTACAGAGTCAAAGAGTTGAAAGAGAACTTCTAAAGAATGACCAAAGATGATCATTCTCAATAATATGGTGAGCATTGTTTTTGAAGGAAGAGTAGAATTCCTACTTGGATCGCCTTCTCTAACTTTTCTCTCTCTTCTTTTCTTTCTCTAACTTTTGTAAAAGTGACTTAAGTCACTTAGACATTTCTATTTCTTCGTTGGGAAGTTTTTTTATTTCGTCTTATTCACTTAAGTGACTTCATATTCTTACATGGTAAAAGTAATTTCCTTAAAATATGCAAAAGTAACTTATTTTAGTCTGGAATATGAAGTCACATGGGCATGTGAAAAGACATATAAAAGGGCTATATATTGTAATGGTCCATTCCAAAGGATCGATATTTTACTCTCTATAGCATATTGTATTCTTCCATTTCTCCCTAATATTTTCCTCCGTTCTCTTTTGATACTCAGTAAAACATAATGCAGGTTTTGTATGGAAGCAAGGGCTTTGAACCTACTAAAATGAAATGAGAATCTTTGGTTGAAATTTGTGTCGATTTGTGTTATTTTTCATGATTCTTATTTGATTGCATAAGTTTGCATGTTTCTTCTTATTGAGCTGGAAAAATATTATGAGTTATTGATTAATGGATTTAGTGTTACTCGCATTAGCATAACTCTCTCCTCACTTTCCTCCTCTCCAACTTGCAAATTCTACCCTCTCCAATCTGTTGTTACAATTACAACAAAGGTGTTTCCGCACACTCTCGGGTCTTCTTTGTAATGTCTCTTTTTCCCACTTGAGAGCTATTATTTGGTCTTCTTGCCATTCCTTCTCCTTGGCGAAGAAGAGAAGATGGAATAGAACATTGAGCTTCCATTTGATATGTTTTTACTAATTTTTAATATGGTCTGTTGTCCATTTATGTACCCCTACAAAATTTGGATAACTTGAGTAGCCACGAGGCTAACGAACGAGGACCGTGGAAGAGTTTGAGCATGTCACGAAATGAAGGAAACAAAGCCACGGCTAAGTGTGAAATGCCACCAAAGTCTGGGCAGCCGCGAGATAGAACAAGGTCGCGGACATCTTAGCAAACCGCGATACACAAATGGCAAAGCCGCAGATAAAAAGCAAATATAAAAGGTCGTGGGGTGAACGAAAAGAAGTCCGCAGATGTTGACACAAAGCCGCATGAATAGTACAAAGCCACGGAGGCCAAACGACGTGTAGAACTAAGGAAGAAAAGCCACATATCAAGAGAAACAACTCTTCGCGGAAAGCTAAATGAATAAGATTTTGGATCTAGTGATCAGATCTTTCTAAATCTAATACTATTTGAAGAAATCTCAACCTCCTCTAATGCAACAAAATCAGATTCCCTGAATCAGATGGTGGTAGGTGGGCGAAGTGAAGGAAAACCTCTCAAACACGCAAAAGGTCTACTCTGGACGGCGCAACCACCAAAATTAAATGCAGTATGGGCATAGTCCCTTTTTCAGCAAGGCAGGGGCGTAGGGAAGCGGATTTTGCAGAAATAATCAGATCTTTTCAGAAAATTAAAGAGGGTGGTTGGGTGATGAAAAGGGAATTTGAATTTCCCTCTCTTTTCCTTCTCTCTCATTCTTTCAATTTTCTATATATTGTAAAGTGATGCCTAGTTTTAATGTTGGATACTTTGGGAATGTGAGGGCATCATTTTATGTTGCACAAGTGTTCTAAGAGTCGCATGCCTTGGATTATGTTTCTATAAATGTTTTGCATCTTCCTCCTGTATCGAAATGATCTGTGCATGATCTTTAAGCAATAAAATCTTTGTTTTGTGGCTCGTTTCTGCCTTAGCTGTGGTTTTGTTGCATTTCCTTGCCTCTCATTCATTTGCAGGTGTATTGTATGTGTTGTTTCAGAATTTGCATTGTGCATCGTGAAAGTGGTACTCTGGATACGGTTTTGAACTGTGGCTTTCATTTCTGCCCTCATCATCGTTTCCTACCATTTTCTCTTTTGTTGAAGTATTCATCCCCTTATTTTTGGTGTTGTCACCTTCTCTAGTTTAGGTTTATGTTTTATGCATCTCCTTCTCACCCTGGTTCTTTGTAAAGTTAGAGTAGAGCTAAATAGTTGCATTCCGATTCCTCTAGGAGTAGTTTAGCATTTGGAGTAAGTAGAGGAAGTTGGCCTTCTCCGGAGGTCTATCTCGATTCAAGTCCCACAACTTGGAGACAGTCTCATGTTGTCTCAAATCCCGAGTTGTCTATGATTTGGGGACGGATGCATATTTGAGCTCCAACAATTTTGGCACATCCAGTGAGGCATTTGAAATTAATATTTCCAGTTTTACTCTAAAATTAGATGTGTAACTCTGTTTAGATTAAATCAATATCCTTTGGATATGATATTAAACCCAACATGCACTATGACAACAAGGCATTCAAGAACTAAGCCACATTGGAAGATCAACATATACACGGAGAGGCAGAAAGTCTGTCAGCTTATTCATGACCCAGACCCCAACCATCACCTGTGGGGGATACATAGTATCAGGTAATGTCTCCCATCCAGGCAATTAGTTTTTTCTATGTTAGCAGTCCTCATCTGGATCTTGACTTAGATGGAAGATGAGGTAGGACGGAGCCAAAGAAGCTTCTATCTCCTTTGTAGAGAACTCTTCATCCAATTACCTTTACCTGGAAGTGAAAACCTATCTTGCAATCATGAGAAGAGTATTGGTTGATGAGGGAGGTCATGAATATAGTGAGCCACTATCATGCATGTTATCTTGAATGGATACATTGTCTTTGTAGCTCCAAACCCCGCAACCTTGAGAAGACGATTGTTAGCAAGAAGTTAGTTTAGAGGGACCCATCTAATACAATGTATCTTAGTGTTCCCCTAATGGTCCAAAAGGGTATGAAGTTGTTCAACCGCCAAATCCTGGTTGTAACCTTCACAAAGTAGTCTGCTTGCACTCGTAAATGCTCACAATATCACTATTCCTATATCAGCTTCGAAGACTATCTCATTAGTAACAGGAAAACCAACCATACTACCCCAGATGATCATGATTGAAGATATTGCAACATTGTACCTGTTCTTTTCATAATGACAAATGTTAAAAAGAATCTTAGAATGTAACAACTATTAGCCTCAAATTTCAAATATAACAGCAATTGCAATGGTTCTTAAGAACCCCAATTTCAACAGGCTCAGTTCATAACTATGGAATGAAATACTGTGAAGCAAGAGTACAAATCCACCTGGAGAAAGAGCTTATAAAACTTGTCTCTCAAAGATGCAATTGAGCTACACTCTAGAGTGTCACCCAAAGTACAGATGGCAAAGGATTGACCGCACATTTCAAATGAACATGGGAAACAATTCCATCTTCTTAGTGATTGCCTATAGCATATGGTGCATTTCTTTATCGATTTAAAAACTCTTAGGTGGGAAACTAGTATTATGTACGTTGGCTTTTATTCCAAGTTAAAAAAGGACAAGTCTACCAGACACCGACGTGACAAATGCAATGTAAGAGCTAATAATAGTTCTCTTTCTAAGCTGGGATATTGGCGGGAATAACTTACTAATACCCTTCTCATAATGAATTGCCTAAAGCGAGTTTGCTCAACCTTTTATTGGTCGGGGTCCTGAATTATAATCCGTCAACTTTCATGTTGCTTAATTATATTTTGTTAATACCGCAACATTAGCAAAATTAAGGTCACGGGTATGAGTAACTCTAATTAGATATTATGACCAATATAAGTTCATATGCGTAGAATGACGGTGAAGAATCCCAGTCAGAATAGATAATTATCAACCTCAAAGGCAATCCCCCACAAGCTTTTTGTGGTCCCACGCTAGTCAACGCCTATCGTAAATCAACAATCTAATCAATATGTATATTTGAGTCTACAAAACGAATGGGAGAAATACCAATAAAACTAGTAATGGTAGCTAAATGGTGCTCTTCCATAGGCAACAATTCCTCCTCCGCAAACAATTCCTGCTATTAGTGAAATGTCAGGGAAACACATTCCTATTGAAAATGCAATACTAGGTACCTACTATGGTATGAGAATGTTTATTCATCCCAAGTGAATTTGCCACATGATCAGTTATGCTATGAAATGAGGCTATGCATACATATGATCGTACATGTGTTGCAATGATGTTCCAATCATAAAGAGCCACTCCTACGAGAGGTTTTCACCCAGTCCATTTTACGGAAGCAATGCAAAGAGACCAAAAATGATGCCAACCTCATGTTCTTTTTAGTTGTACTATATTATGTACATTTATATTGAGTGATAGGTAGCTCGGATAGTCATTTTAAGGGTCATTGTGTTGGACACATGTATAATACGCTTGCAGAGGTTTTGGATGCCTAAAATCACAGCCTGCACCTTCTGAAGCGGGAAATGGGGAAGTCACAAATCAAGAAAAAGTTGTCATTGTCTGAACCTTTGCATACTCTGATCTATTAGGTACATTTGTAAATTACATCATTTGCACCAAGAGGTTACTGCTTATCTATTTTGCTTTGATGAATCTCCATATCGCTGCTTCTAACAGACAAAGTGTTTGTATTTAGTGAACATACCGCAGTTGCAACAAACTCCGAATGGATCGTCCCATTTAGCATTGTCGATGCAAATGAAGATCAATACCAATGGCGACTAGAAGAGAAACATGGGATGCGTTGACAATTCCATTACAGCAGCGAACACCATGTGTGAAGCTCTACAAGCAGCTGCCATAGGCAGATCTAGTGGAGCAAAGAGACATGAGTTGTCTTCCCTTAAAAGTTTGTCATAGTCTCCATGATAGATTTGAGTATTTTTTTTTCTAAAACTCCACCCTTTCCCAACTAGGTGTACAAATATATATGATTAGATGTTAATCTTAACATATCTAATAGATGGCTATTCATAATGTTCTTTGATTAAGATGTATATGTTTTGTCAAATCATGAAATGCATTAGTCTCTCATTCATCCAACTCACTTAGCAAAATGATGTAAGAGTCTGATTTTAACCACCATAGAAGATGTGATATCTATTTTGGGCATGGGCATCAAAAAATATTCCACGAATACCAATAGTACTATTGTCAACAATAATTTAGTGTGCATGGTATGAGCATAAGGAGCCGCAATATATATTGCTAAATGAGGAAAGCTATTGCGATTGTATGCATATTGGCCATGGTTGCATTAGGTTTCAAATCTGATTCTAATATGAAAGTATAATGGTATGCACATATTGGTAACATTGAAACCTCACATAGGTGATTTAACAAGTCGTGAACTTGTGGGGCAACTTAGCCTGTATAGCCAAAAAAATAGCTCTCAAAAAATATTGGTCGCTCAACATTTCATATCCATGATTTAACCGTGGCATGATGGAATAGGCTCTTTGCATGGTACACCAAAGTAGAGCACATGAAAAATAATCTTAAATGCTTCTTAAAAAATTAGCCTAATAGTTGTGTAGTTAAATAATTATCCTCACAAGCTTCATTTTTTGAGTGTCGCACTAGCAAAAACTACGAATTATGTGAAAATCATGAAAATAGCAAAAAATGCGAAAAATGCAAAAAACTTGTTTTACCAAATATAACAAAGGTCGTGGTGGGAGATGGGTTTCCCACACCGGGTTTCATGGTCCTCACTGGTGCGAACAAGATCCCAGTGGGAAATGGCTGGCGAGGCAGCACCGGTGGATCAACTCGTGAACTTGAAGCGAAAAAGGATGTGCTTGAATTGATAGGACAATTTGGTGCTAGCTTGGTTATCAAAACCCTAGTTTCTTTGTTCAGGGAGTCAGTACTGGAAAACATGGTGGTAGAAATTTTTTTGGTGCAAGCTGAGCCGACCGTTGAGGCGATACAGGAGGTCCCTTTCAATCCATCCCTGGTTGGGTCTGATAGGCTGAAGAGATCGAAAGACTTCAAGGCTTGACGGGATCGATTTCGAAATCTCTGCAAAAAGTTTACATCTCTCGGTGCCTCCTCCTCCCAAAGCTAATTTTTCTGATTCGCGGGTGAAAAGGGTGATTTTCTGCAAGTTTCTAGGCGCCTGTTTCTCTCGGAGGAGGATTTCAAGCTGGTTTGCGCGCTTGTGGGGCTCAAATGCTAAACCAAAACTCAATTTCCATGCCAATGGATTTTTCCAAGTATGTTTCCCCTTCCTTGATTTACTGAATTTGGTGCTTAAAGAATGAACCTGGTTCATGAACTCTTCCCGCCTATACTTCTGTCCTTAGTCACCAAATTTTGACCCCTGGAAGGAAAAAATTTCCAAGGCCCCGCTTTGTTTAAGAATTTGTGATCTACCTTTGGATCTCCGCAAATGGACTATTCTGAAGCCAATTGTGAACTCCCTAGGGACCCTCGTGCCCATTCATAATCCTACCCTAACTTTCTAGTCCAAAAGCTTGGTGCATCTCTGTGTGGCGATGGACCTAACTACCCCTCTTCCATCATCTTTGACTCTCCAAACAAATTCCAGCCCTAAGTGCTTTACCATTGAGTATGAGGGTCTAAATGCAAAGTGTTTTTACTGCAGGAAGTTGGGTCATCTGAGTAAGGCCTACTCTTTAAAACTAGCCAAGGCTTCCAAGGAGTTGGATTCTTAGAAGGTTGGCTCTGTGATGAAAGGGTTTGAGGAGAGTGAAATGGCATCACCCTTGGTGGGTGATATTTCACCTCTTTCTCTTCTAAAAGAAAATGAAGAAGTGCATAAAAACTTTGGGGAATTAATTTCCCTTATTAAGGAAGGTTTCAATCAAGGACAAGCGGCTTCCCTGAACTTGCTACAATCTTGGCTCTTGGATAAAGTTGAAACAAATAAGCTTTAGTCCCTTCTAGGTGATGGCATCTTGGAGGAAGGAGAATTTGAGCTGGATCTGCTAGTACCAGCTTTATCTTCCTCAAAGTTGGCTTCGGTTCAAGTAGGGTTGAAGGAGGCCATATGCGACTCAGTTGGTAAAAAAGGAAGAAAATCCAAATAAGAACTGGCACTATTAGAAGTGGATGCTGGTAAACAAAGTGTCCTAAACTTTTCCAAAGCTATGTCCGAGAAGGTGAATGTCCTTCCCTCTCCTAAATGATAATACTTTCTTGGAATATCAGGGGTCTCAACACCCTTGATAAACAACACTTGTTTAAGTGTTATCTCTTCTCCTCGGAGGTGAGTGTGGTGTTGCTTCAAGAAATAAAGATGGTCACGACAGAAGCTGCTGCGCTCTGGAAAAATTCAGTTAAGGGTTGGAATTTCTTCTTCTCCAATGCTACCTAGGCCTTAGGGGGCTTGGGATTCTGGTGGAAGGAATGTTGGGTTTAGGTTGATCTTATCCACCAGAATCATAGTTGGCAGTTGGGTCAGGTTTTCTTGAAATGTTCTCATTCGGTCTTGTACCACCTTAATGTGTATGGTTTAAATAGCATAAATGGAAAAAGAGAGGTTTGGTAAGACATCTCTATGTATTTTCTCCCCCCTTGAGGATCAAATGTTTCTTCTTGGTGGTGATTTCAATGCTATCACCTCTGAGAAAGATAAAAAAGGCGGTATTTCTAGAAATCGGTAATCCCAGGCAGATTTTTGTTCCTTTATCTATGAAAATTTTCTTTTAGATGTCGAGCCCAAGCAAGATTGGTTCACCTAGAGAAATCGTAGGAAGGGATTCAGTAATATTACTGAAAGGCTCGATAGGTTCTTAGCCGGCCCTAAGTGGTCTCTGAATAATGTTGTCTTAGAATGCTTGATTCTACCCTGGTCTGGCTCTGATCACTTCCCGGTTTCCCTATCAGTCAATATCGACTTTGCCCCTTGCAAATCCCCTTTTAAGTTTGAGCTTATGTGGCTGAGGGATGCCTCTCTGGAAAACAACATTTCACAATGGTGGCACTCCTATCAGGTTGAAGGTTCAAAAATGTTGGTGCTTGCATAAAAACTAAAACTTCTCAAAAAGGATCTAATATCTTGGAACAAATCTTGTTTTAAGAATATCTTCCAAGAAAAGGCTAGAGTGGAAGTTGAGTTGAAAGCTTTGAATGAGTTAATTTTTGTCTCTGACATGGGTGAGGCAGAGTTTATTGTGGAGAAGTATTTACCAACTGAACTTGGTGAATTGCTTCTATGCGAGGAGGTCTTCTGGAAACAAAAATTGTGGGAATTAAGGCTCAAGGATGGGGACAGGAACACAAAGTTTTTTCATTCATCCGTAAAAACAAGGCAGAGCTCATCTTTCATCTTCGAGATAAAGAGTCATAATGGTATTGTCCTCTCTAATCAAAAATAGATTTCTGATGAAGGGGTCCGATTCTTTACTTCCCTCCTACAAGGTGACATCACATCCTTTGATTCAGAGCAATCCTCTTTCCTTAACAATATCTCGACATTGGTCACTGATGCTCAAAATGTGGCCCTTCTTAAGCCCTTCACTATGAGTGAAGTGGAGAAATTGGTTTTCTCTATGGCCAAGAACAAAGCTTCGGGTCCAGATGGTTTTCAAGCTGATTTCTTTTAGAAAATTTGGAACATCATTGGCTATGATGTTTGGGCAGCTGTGTAAGAATTTCGCAGATCCTGTTCAATGCTTAAATCACTAAACTATACCTTTATAAGTCTCTTCCTGAAGATCCCTCAACCCTCTTCATTCTCGGACTTCATGTCGATTTCTTTGTGCAATACCTCCTACAAAATCATCTCAAAAGCCATTGCTTCTAGACTCAAAGGGTTGTTGGAACCTATGATCTCTCTGGAGTAATCTAGTTTCTTGCTAGGGAGGTCAATTTTTCATGGTATTTTTATCTCTCATGAACTCATTCATTCTCTCTCTTACAATAAATCCCTAGGCATGTTACTAAAATTAGATATTATCAAGGCCATTGACAAGATCAACTAGCATTTTCTAATCAAAATCCTTAAAAAGTTTGGTTTTTCGTTTCAGTTTTGTAACTGGGTGTTTAGTTGCATAGTTGGCCCTTCTTTCTCCGTGTTAATTAATGGTAATGTTGAAGTTTTATTTGAAGGTAATTGGAGTATAAGACAGAGTGAACTTCTCTCCTCCTTTCTCTACATTTTAGTGGTTGACTCGCTGAGTAGGGCCATCAGCAATAAAGTTTGGGAAAGTAAATTACAAGGATTAAGAATTACAGAGGGGGTGGATCCTATTTCTCACTAGCAATTCACGGATGACACTTTCTTGTTTGGAAAATTTAGCATTCAGGAGGCCAGAGAACTGAAGGGGTTACTCGATGCTTATGTAGTCACTACTGGACAAGAGGCTAGCCATGTCCACGGGGGGTTCATTACCTAGGCAATATCATAGCACGTGGGTTCATATTGATGTAATTAAAATTAATAAAATTAAAATCAATATACTGGTATACATTAGGATGGGTGAAAGGGTTTAATTTATTAATATTTTGAGTCATGGAAAGGGTTTAATTTATATTAGGGTAGGTTAGATAGGTGGGCCAAAGGAAAGGGAGGTTTAATTTTAATATAAAACTAAAACATTTGAACCCTAGTTTTTAAACGTATATACCTTAAAATTGCAAAAGGAGTGTGTTCATAAAGTTAAATTATAATCTCTTTTTGAATAAAGAAATCTCAATTAAGAGATTCTTAACCAATAATAATAAGATGATAGAAAACTAGGATTGAGTATGCTTTTCAACACAAGTGATATTATTTCACCATCTTAATTATTTTAAGAACTATCGATAAATAATTAAAGTGTAACATTTATAAGGTGATTTGTAATAGGTATTCAATGGCTTCAAACTATCAAGGTTTTGCTAGAGGAAGGCGCCTCCATCATTTTGCATACTTAAAAAAAATTGAGTGAGAAATATGATATATTTTTTGTTTAATATATTACGGTAGAAATAAAAAGGGGTAAATAAAATTGTAATTGAAAAATGGGTAGGTAAGGTACATGGAAAAAATAGGGGGTATTTTCATTCTAATAATATAACAGGAGGGGTATTATCAATTGAAAAATTAGAGGTAAAAACTAGAATTAAGGGATATTCTTTAATACCCTTCGAACGCACGTGCTATACCATACTTTTACTAAGTGAACCCCCCTTAGCCATGTCAAATCCTTCATCTTCATTTTTAACGTCCCCCCTTCTTTGGAAGCTATAATTCTTGGCATCTTCAGTTTCAAAAAATGCTTCCTTCCAATCAAATATCTTGGTGTGCCTTTGTTTGGTGGCTCGGGTCGGACCTCGATGAGGAACGATCTCCTCTCTTCAGTTAATTCGAAACTCAACTCCTAGAAAGGAAAATGGATATCACTAGCTGGAAGACTGGTCCTCATCAAATCTGTTCTCAGTGCCTCCCCCTTATACATGCTTTCCATAATGAAAATCCCCAAAATTGTTCTATTAAAGCTTATCAGGATTATGTGAAAGTTCCTATGGCAAGGTCCCTCTATGTAAAGGAAAATCCCATTGATCAGTTGGGAAACTTTGTCCAAACCCAAAGATATAAGCGGGGCTAGCATTATCAACTTGGGTATTCAAAACTTGGCCCTGGGCGCCAAGCTTGTCTGGAATCTCCTCACAAAACCTGTGTCTTTACAGCCAAGTGGTGGAAAAAGAATATCGGGGGGACCCATCTTTTGGAATCAATTCTCCGCATTGCTAATCCCCCTTGTGGTTCTCATATATGGAACTTCTTAGTTGAATGTCGGAAGCTCTTCTTATTCAATGCGACCTAGAAAGTAGAAAAACGTGACAGGGTGTTATTCTGGGATGATCCTTGGAATGGTTTTCCCGTGCTTGGGGAAAATCTTGAGTTTGGGGAAATCAAGAGGCTCTTAGTTGAAGAATGGGGACCATATGTTTCCAACTATGGGCTGATTCCGGAAAATTTTCTTGCTCTATTGGAATGGAAAAGTATTGATCACCTAAATATCTCTTTGGAAACTAAGGATAGTTTTCTCTTAGCTCTGCAGGAACGACCGATAGTGCTTTCTGGGGGTAATGATGAAATTATCTGGACTACGACCTCTTCTAGGAGATACTCCCCGCATTGTGGCTATAAAATATTGCATGTTAAGTAGGAAGCTAAGGCTCTAATCTAGAAGGCATGTTGGTCCCCCTTGTGTCCACCTAAAGCTAACATTTTCGCTTGGATGGCTTTCAAAGGAAAAATTCTCACTCAAGAAAGGAGGACGAGATTTGGTTTTCATGGTCCCTCAATGTGCTTTATGTGTGAGAAACATGAGGAAGATCGTGATCATCTTCTACTTCATTGCCCATTCACAGCTGAATTTTGGAGTTGGTTGTGTGCCAGGCTCAATCTCCCATCGGTCTAGCCCTCTACACTCGTGGCAGCCATTTTGGCTTGGCCTATAAACCTCCACTCTGGCACTCTCTCCTCGATTTGGCTATGTGTTATCATGCTACTTCTCTGGCAAATCTGGTGGGAGCGTAACAAAAGAATCTTTAGGGAGGAGCCGAACTCGGTGGATAGGGTCATTCTCAGGTTGGAATGGGCTATCTCTGAGGCAGTTTCTACTAATTGGTCCTGCTTTCATAACTTCTCCAACATTGATAATGAAATCAAGAAGCGTTGGCCTAGAATCATCAAGCCCGGAGTGGTGCTCAACGCCCTTCGATCTCCTCAACCTCGCTTCGTCGGTTAGCCCATTGGCTCCCCCCCACCCTGGGTTTCCTCAAACTAAATTTTGATGGAGCGGCCAAAGGTAACCCGGGCATCTCCGATGTTGGATGCATTATAAGAAATGAAAAGTGATTATTGGTCAGTGTCACCTCATATAAGCTCAGGGATGGCACTTGTAATTTGGCTGAACTACAAGCTCTGAAAAAAGGTCTAGATCTACCAGCCTCCTTAAAGATAAAAAATATGGAAATCGAAGGGGATTCACTAGTAATTGTGAATGCCATAATTAAAAAGAGAGCCTTGTTTTGGAAACTGGACCTAGGAGTTAAAAAGGTCCTTTAGCAACTCAGGAATTTCAGTTCCTGGAACATTAAGCACGTGTTTCGGGAAAGTAATAATTGCGTGGAAAATTTGGCGAATGCAGCGATCGAGCAAGCACAACAGGAGATAGTGGCATTCAATTCTAAAGCGTGGGAAGGATTGGGGATATTGATCTCGCGCGAGGCGGATTTCAGAGCACATGTCGTCTAATGATACACTTGTGGGATCTGAAGGGTCTATTTAATGCTTTGGACAAGGGCTTCTCCTTATATTTTTTTCTCCCTCCTTTTGCTAGCTATGGTTGTCCCTCATCTGCCTTGAATTGCCTTGAGTTGTGATCTACGTGAAATGGTGTTTCAGTTCCAGGATAACAGATAACTGGCTGAAAATAATTTTTCATCTCTCTTGCGTCGAAGAGTTGGATGCCATTAAAGGATTCCTGGGCGAAGACTATCTATCTGTTATTGGTTGGCCATGCGTTAATAGTGGTATTGCCTCTGTATTCATTGAGAACCTGTTGATAATACGTCCCTCTAAAGCAGATGTCGTGAGTTTGGATCTGCACTGGCTTCGAATGGGATACTATGGTAACCTGGCCTCCGAAGTGAGGAATTGTTGTTTGGCTTTCTAGGCTGTGTATGAGTCTTTGCCGAGCGCGTCAAGGGTGGCTGTGGGTGTCTTCAGCGAACTCAAAAAATGGTTCGGCATTCTCTTGGCCTTCACTGAGCAGATGGTGGTGTATGCCTAGGACCGGGCTACTAATCGTGCCCGCCTATTGCTTCCTAATCTGAAGACCATCTGTGCTTCGTTGGACCCTACCCACCTGGATGGACCGAGTTGCAGCTGTCTGTGGCAGGGGCCTATGACTTTCTATGGCTTAACTAGGTGAATTCTGAAGTGAAAGTTGAAATGGAAGATGATACCAGCCTTGGTCGGGTGTCTCAGACTACTAGTGTTGCTGTCACCTTGGGGTTTGGAGAGTAATCCCTCTCTTGCCTAATACTATAGTTATACTATATCTCGGATAATGTTGACCTATGTTCGTGTATATCCAGCTACTTTTTTACTCTTATGATTTTTTTGTTTTGCTTTGAAATCTTGAGGTCGGGCCTCTATTTATGTAAATAGGGAACGGGTCCCTTCAACCCGCTTTATCTTTCCTCTATAGTAATGTGATGTAGTAAAAAAAATGAATGTAAATTGAGCATGACTGCCTTGTTATGAATGTATCTTGTTTTGGCATAACAAGGAGGTTGTAACATGAATGTTTCAGCTAGCAATAAGCGCCAACAACATTAATCTTAACTTACTCTTCATGGGTAAAAGTAAAAAGCGTCACTCTTTCTTTGAGGAAGATGAATAATCGGCTCCAACATCATGGGACATCATTGGGAGAGAGAACCAATGAGAGATCATAATGGGACAGCCATGAGTAGACTCTGTGAGGAAGAAGCATAGTGGAACCACAAGCCAATCAGATTGTAGCAAAGAAATAGACTGGAACAGCCAACTCAATGAGGGGAAAATCTATTCATCCTTTCTTGTTGCATGAGGATGAAGAATTGGCCACCACTCTTTCATCAGAGGAGGAAGGAGGTGAAATTGCAGGTTTTGAGCATGTTTCCGTGAAGATGTATGTATCCTGCAGATCATTCTATGTTCAATGAGGAAAATTGCAATAAATAACCTTCTATCTTGGATACTTTGCCTTGAGATGAACAAGTAGAGTGAGAAACATAACCTTAGGACGAACAAGGGAGGTGTGAGGAAGATGTTGTGCAAGGAAAATGCAAAGGAAGCAAAATAAAGGCTAAAGCAAATTAGCAGGTTGGGTCAATGCTCAAAACCAACAAGGGAGGTGTGAGGAAGATGTTGTGCAGGGAAAATGCAAAGGAAACGAAGCAAATGCTAAAGCAAATTGTTAGGTTGGGTCAAGGCTGAATGCCACGAAGCTCCAAAGATGTTGAGGGAGAGATATTTCTATATCTCATGTACAAGTTAGCTTTTGTGGGACCAAAGGCCACCAAAAATGGAAGGTACAAGCCATAAATTCCATAAAAGTTATCAATAACTCCTTTAGAAATCTAGTACATGTCAAGATCAACAAAACAAAGGAAAGTTGATGAGTCACAATGCACAACATTGGTACTCCTAACAAAAATACCATCTACTTCATCAAGGCAAAATAGATAGTACAGTTCTTCAAAAGTCAATTATAAAGGCATATATGGATTCCTCTCAAAAAGTTGCACTTCAAAAAAATGACATTCGATTTTGAGACCACATGCAAAAGTTATGGCCTCCGAAAATTACAGGACTTTGTATGGTGACAAAACAGCCGGTCTGCCTTACGGGGTGGTTTGCAACCCTTAGAGGTGGTTTTCTAGCCATCAAGGCAATTTTGCAACTGCTGCTCTATGTTGAAGATACAGATTTGCATCTAGCAGATGAACAGTCAAGGTAACGACATGAAACGATTGGTTTTCTCATCGTGAGAGTTTCAAGAACCTTTGATTTCAAAGATGCATCTCCAGAATGCATAAGAAGGGCCCTGGGACTGAGGAAATGGCACCAGTGATCATGAATCAACGACCTACAAGAGTAGAGGAGCAAATTGGTGAATGAATGAGGGAGTGGCAGTGAGGAGTTAGTTGTTTGTGGTTGTCACTATTCTATGTTACTTTTGATTCTTCCATCACAGCATAGGAAGATAGGAGATGGCAAAGAGTGTGAGTTGTATACTCTGAGTTTCATTGAAGTGAAGAAGAGCGACATGTGTGGTTAACACTCCCAGATGGGTTTTCCCACATTGGAATTTCCAAGTTTAAATGCTTCATGTTGCGTGTTTGTTTCCATTCCTTTCAAGTTGTTTATGGTTTCAAGTAGTATGCTCTTTCTAATGCACATTCTACCACTAACACGCTCTAAAACCATTGTCATTTGCGAAATTCATGTAGTTGCAGCCTAAGTCACAAGGTTCGAGTTCGCGTTCATGTTCGATAAGGATAAAGTTCAGTTCAAGTTTGCCAAGGGTATAAGTCAAGAAAAAAAAGTCTTTACGTTCGAACAATTCTTTTCTATCATTTTTATTTTTTGAAAAAAATGCATAAATATGTCAAAGGGACAGAGTGGAGAGAGCTTTCTATCCATTACTTTCATTTGGTATATGTATATATACATACATTTGTAAAATAATGCAAAATCACGTCAAAAACTGCCCATGGAATATTAATGGATAAAGTTCAAGTTCATGTTCGACGAGAATAAAGATTGGCAAAATTCGAACTTTTTCGATAAAATTCGGAGAGCCTTGTGACATAGGTAGCTGCATGGGAGAAAATAAATCTGCCTTAATTTCCTCTAAATCTGCTTTAATTTCCTATAGGAAATTACAGATCGTGTATTGTCAACCTTATCATGAATTTCGTGATTTTAGACAATCAATTTATCAACACCTGCATCATCCTAAAAGACTCCAAAATTTTAAATTCTTTATTAAAACAAACTTACATTGCAAATTATCAAAGATGTAAATTCAAGTTCAAATTAGTTCCTCTCAAAATTTCCTTTCACGAATCAATATTGATCTAGAATGGATTGCTCCTAATGCTATTACTCTGAAAAACTATCTAAATCTTTTCATCTAACTTCCTCATGTGCTTTAAGAAATGATTTAGATCGACAACGAAAAAAAATCATCACTAATTTGATGATTTTAGTGATTCTTTTTCCTTGAAACTTTTCAAGAAAAGGGATAGTTCCTACCGTAGATTGCATATTTATCTTTTATTAAAATTGTTTAATATATTTAATCTACCTTATCTTATAGCATGTTATTAGGTTACATATTAAACTTAAGGTTGGAGAGGTCATTTCTTTTAGGTTATTATAGATATTTATCTACGTGGTGAGATGTCGTCCTTCTATCTTTTATATAAACTATAGTGATTCCTTTATGGAATTCTATCTTTATCGATGATCTGAATTTGTAATTGTTTAGGAGCATCACACGTGTCTTTATAATTAGCTTATTATGGCATGTAATGGATCAATTGAGCATGTTCATCACCATACAATTCACGTTTTTGAATGTAATGGAGCTTTAATTGATCAATTTCTGATCACAGCTTCAATGACTGCATCCAGCTTCAATTGATTAACCAAGGTTGCAAGATCTTGAAGGGGGATCTGAAAATATTCTACACGCGGTCTTTGGATTTTCTTTTCCTTTCATCATTTTGCCTTTTAAGCGCCTCGTCCATCCAATTGATGTCCCTTAAACAAATTAAAATTTGGATCTTTCTCAATGTGCTATCTACATCATCATTATAGACATCAAAGAGAGAATGTTTTGTAGAAATTCGCATTGCACCTATCCCCCCATTTTTGTTTCTCTCTTCTCTTGGCATATATACCAGATTTTAGGGAATGGCTACGAACAAATGCACCGAAAACAATATAGAGTACCGGTTTTTTTACAAGCCTTAATGTCCCTTTCTATTTGCGATTTTGGATTGTTCCATACATTAAAAATTGTCCTTTATTTCTGGATCTCCCAATACGAACCTAACTCAATAAAAATCGAGCCATGCCATGATGGACCAGTATTTTTGTGTACCGTCCACCATGCAGCAGTTCCACCTTTAAGTGCATATTCCAATGCATTTATGATTTTATCCTCATATCTTTGTCTTGGATCTAATTTTCAAAAATTTGCAATGCGTCCTTCCATATCTGCAGCTATGTTATATTGGGGAATCTTCTCCTCAATACTGTATACCATTCACAATGGGCTTACTTCATGATCACCTCTTAACCCAATTAGCCAGCCCCCACATCTAAATGAGCACTTACAGATAATGCCAAGTACAGCGAATCTACCCTTCTACCATGGGATTTGGATGATCTTCTTGAGTTACACATATTGTGTATATTTTTTTCTCTTGAATTTACATGGTGACCTTTGCATCCATCATTTCTCTCTCACCATCCTTTGCAAGCTATCCTGAACATTGAAACGTTTCTCTTGTAATGTATCAAATGAAGTAGGCTCCCTTAGGATGGAATACGATCAGTGTTACTCTTTGCTCATAGATATGGCAATCACCTCATTCAGATGATAAGATTTTAGTTAATTGTTGATCTTATCTATGTACACTGTTCCATTAAAATTTATACAACCACTTCTTCACAACCAAAGCAGGGTAGTGTAGACAAGATCATTCCAACTAAATGACTTCAAGATCACTTCTCAATATCAAGCCACCAACCAAAATCTCATCATTTTGTAGCCTATCTATATGATCTACTTGACCATAATCAAAGATTAAACTTACAAGGTTCTATTGTAACTTGGGTCTCCCAATCGCTTTTCTTGGTTTCTATGTTGTATTCGGGAAGATATTTTATACAGCCGAAAAATTAAACACAACATCAAGGATGACATCTATCTTTGCATCAACCTCCCATGGTTTTTGGTACTTCATAGACTGGATCGGCTTAACTGACACTTGACTTGCTTCTGATGTCGGCATCTCTAGCCAATTTGTTGGATTGTCAAAAATGTCATGCCTCTCAATCAAGTTAAGACTTACAGCACAAATAATACTCCATCAACTCAGTATTTTCCTTTCTTCGCTCACATTTGATCATCTGCCTTCTTTGTAAATATGTGATGTCCCCCTTGAAAAGTGTTATCCCCGATGGATTTCAAAATGTTCACCACTTCCTTCATCAATTTCTGCTCTTTTACGGGATCAGACTGATTTTGTTGTTGTACTTTGTGAATTTTGTATTAGACTATAATCTCGGGGACAAGAAATCCTAGCTTTCTACTTTGCAATCTTGTCACCACATTTACTAGTATGTGATTTTTTGCAGCTTTCTACTGAAATTGTGTTTTTTTTCTTTCATCTGACGCTTACCATGTTTGCACTTTTTGGCAATTTGTCCTCCCTTTGCTTTTGAAGCACTTAAAAATGCACTAGGTTATGGTGATTTTGCACTCACAAATAAATACTAGAACACCTTTGTTTTAGGGTGCATTAGGCAATTCACAGCACATGAAACATACCAGTAAAGGTCCTAGTCCTTGCCCATGCAGGTTTAGTCTTCTTGGTTTGGTCCCTATTTTTGTGTGGATTAGTCAAAAGTTAGTTGCAGTACAGCTTGTTACATATGTTGCATCATCTCGGATCTCTTGTAACGCTCGGCATTCCTCCGTTCAATGTGTTTTTGATTTACACCAATTACAATAACGTGCTTCAGCTTCTTGTGTACATTTTTCCATTGAATGACAGTAACCAAAAGAATGTCCCCATGCACTACAGAATTGCAATATTCACTACAATAATTTGAGGGTCTCATGCAGAACCATGAGGTCAAAATCCTTTTGGTCTTGGAAACTCATTATGTAAATGTCCTTTTGAATTATATTCTGTGCACCATTGCCAATTTGTTTCTTGTAATTGTACATCTATCTATCCTTCTTAGCACAAAATCCAATGTCGCATCTCTAGCTTGTGATGAAGAGCCTTCTCCCAAAATCACCACTCTTCTCCACCTCTAGCATGCAATTGATATAGTTCCACTTTCAAATCCCAACAAGTAAAATTTTCTTACTTTTTCGACATTATTTCTTCTTGGTACTTTGATTCTTATTTCTTTGTGCAACTTATTATATATTTGTTCACATACTCAGAACTGAAATTGTGGGTTTTTTGGATTACTTGTTTCTTATTCTTCTCTACTTGAATAGGCATTGAGGAAGATGACTCCATAGTAAGATCTTTGGGGTCTTCTTCAACATCTCTAGGTGGGCTGTAAACTTTAATATCGGGACTACTCTAGAATCTAAAATTTGTAGATTGCACTAAACAAGAATCCTCATCTACTTCATCATGTACTTAATTCACAATCGGTTTTGGTCTGCTGCTGCTTGCTACATTACCTCTACCATCTATTTGAATAAACACCTATTTCATGTACCCTTTTCCAACACTTCTATCTTGACTTCATGTTTCTTCCATGTTTTGGCTTCATTCTCTATTTGATCCTTATAACTCTGGGATCCCATTAGTTTTCTCCAATCGTAATCTTCATAACAATCTTCTTTCATTAAAAGTTAAATTTGCATTTTATTTTTCTTCCTTCCTCTTTATTCCCTTTCTAAATGGCTTTCTTCTTCTCAATCTCATCTAAACAATGTGTGGACTGCATTCCATCCCTAGAATTATTCCATACATTCATGGTGGGAGAAGTAAAACACCTTTCTCAATGGCCAACATCTTGATCAACGATAATCTTCACAAAAATATTCCCCTTGGTCAGGCAAGAAAGTATGGGAAGCAAGGTCAAAATTTTTATATCCTTTTACAGTGAGCTTGGATACGTACCCGATTAAAGTGGTACAACCCAGAAACACACAGCTCTTGTCCAATATTTATCTAGGTTCTTCAATTTCTTCACTCTTTTTGGCCAACTCGAATTCATTGCCTGTCCAGAATTCAAATCAATAATGTTCCCATCTACCTAGCCACGCAGCCAACTTCTTATGAATTTGAACCAAAATGTTGTTGATGTCACCGAAAATGTGATTAGTGATAAAGATTGTCTTTTTTAACTGCAACTTCAGTGGTTTGTACGCTAGAAATTAATCAATATTTGCCTCAACCCATGCTTCCAGTTCCTTTCACTCAGAATCCTTTTCAATTCAGGCATTAGGCTCAAATTAGTTACAGCTGCGACAAAACCATAGTTAACAATTGTTTGACTTAACCATATCAAAGACAATCTAATAATTATATTCTAAGAATGTACATGCTCATTGAAATTCATTCTCAAATCAATCTTATGAAGATTGTAAATTAAGCATCGTTCCCTTCCATTTATTTAAGTAACTACAGATGTAAGAAAACTAGACAAAGGCATTCACAATCACCATTACATTCATTGTAACACAGAAATAGAAAAGAACAGAACAGATTCAAGATTTTCATTGAGTTTTGAAAGCTAAATGTGCATCAACACTCTAAATACACAACTGTAAAGCAAGTTCACTTCTAGCATGGATCTTACATGAATCTAAGCTCTCCAAATTCTAGTAGTAGTCTACCTGTCAAGGAGACTATCCTGTACAACACAGCTATAGCTTCCTACCTACCCATTGACTAATCTCTTTCTTTATCTCACTAATACAAACCCTGACAACTTTCGCAATGTTTAAATAATCAAAAGAGTCAATACAAATCCAATACATGAAATATTAGATGCAAATTCCCTTGAAAACATTCACAACACAAAAAACGATGGTTGATTTCCTCTATTTCTTTATTTAATGGCAGTTCAGCAATTCCCAGTAGCTGACTTCCCAAGGTTATAAAACCCTCAATACCGCTCAAACTCCTTATTGTGACCACTTGTTGAAAAGCTCTCAACACTTCCTTTTCAATGGCACAAGAATTGCTTCAACAAAAAACTTCTACTAACAGAACCACCTTCTGCAACTTTAGACATTTTTCTAGAACAAACTATCCCCTGATCCACAGAAAGCTCCTCCAGCCAATCCAAATCGCCACTCTGATACCACAAGTAAAGATCCAAATATTTGATAATAGATAATCAGTAAAAGTTAAAACCAAGCTCACACATTACAATGCAAGGTATGTGCAGTGAGTACCATTGTACCCTAATAGTCAATATACTCACTATAGAAGAATACACTTGACATAGGGTTGCACTAATCAATATTCCTTAAGGAAGTAACCACTCTAAATATCCTTGCTAAATCGAACAACAAACCTGTGATGGCTGAAATAAAACAGACTGGAGAAACGTTCAAAACCCACGGGAACGATGACAAGCTTAGTGCAGAACTGCTACCATTGGACCAACAATATAGTTCCATTTTTGAAAGGAGGTCAATAATAAAAATTGGAGCGAATTACAAAGAAGATAAGGACCTTGCAAGTTGACCATTCAAAACTTCTTTCTAACAACGTCCCTTCATTTCCTATTGTACATAGTTGTACAGATATGCATTACCCAATTGTGAACAACAGAGGGTTATAGATTTACATATCTTCTAAAAGTTTTCTAGTATTGTGCATAACCCATTATATGAGTAGATTTTCTAATTCAGTTTTTGGCATCAATATTTTTCTGTGTTGAATGTTCCAATTTCCCTTTGTTGCTCCCTTTGTTATTTTCATGAATTCATTCCTGACACCATAGCAAATTAGATTTAGCAGTTTAATGTCTAGTCCACTGGATTAGTCCTAAAAGCTGGATCAATTAGGTTTGACAGTTCCCAGGATTGGTTAAGACGGTTCACCATTTGTATCATGTGGGTTCACTAAAGGTTTCCACACTTTACAAGACATGTAATAATATCATCACATAGAGTAAATTATTGTGCTGAGTAATTGTATTAGTCCAACAATATAACTGGCTAGCAAAGGACTGTTCTTCAACCATCATGAGCCTACATACAAGCCATCTTGTTGTCTATATGGTGTTCCCAATTTATTTTTGGCATTACGATTGAAGTTACAAAGAGGAAATCATAAATTAACCATTGAAAAGAATCACCCAACCTGTAGACAATAATTCCACTCAGTGGTCCGTTCATCATCTACTTCTTTCATCGAATTATATAGTACATTTATGTCGGAAGATATCATAGAGAGTTATGAGTAATTATTAAGTTGTGAATATGTCTCCAAAGTAATCACTAACCTCTTACTTCCAAACTCAGAAGTAATCAAGTTCCAATTGAAAATCAAGAGTTCAAGAAAAGGACTCCAACAAACAAATACAAGCTCAGACAAACAGTGGTGGATACATGTGACAACTTTATCACCAACATTTTCTTTAACTTAAAGGTTACGAGTGTCACTGGCTACCACAACCGCGGAATTTTGGCAGTTGTTCGTCTTAGAACAGCTTTCTCGAAGCCTTGCCTTGTGTTTTTCTCCTACCCACCCTACGTTTCTATGCTCTATAATATTGTTCATATTTCTCATTGTAATTCACTGATCTTTATTGAAGATGCCCTAAACACTCTTATTGTTTGATTTGACCATATATTTTGTAGTCTCTTCCGTTATTTGGGCACTAGTTGACATTAACACTCAAGTATGGCTTTTCTTTTTGAATTCTTTTAATATTGCAGGATTGAGGATAAAAATAAACAAGATCAAAAAACAACCCATACTTGCATAAAGAAAGCTGTGGTTGAAGCAAACTAAGCTCGCATTGTTCATCACTTACCATGCATGAATACAAGCTCAGTCAAACAATGGTGGATACATGCGACAACTTTATCACCAACATTTTCTTTAACTTGATGGTTTGGCAGTCTTTCTTGTCTGAACATATTTCTTGATGCCTTGTCTGGTGTTTTTCTCCTACCCTCCCTACGTTTCTATGCTCTTTAGTATTGTTCATATTTCCCATTGTAATTCACTGATCTTTATTGAAGATGCACTAAGCATTCTTATTGTTTGATTTGACCATATATTTTGTAGTCTCTTTTGTCATTTGGGCACTAGTTGGCATTAACATTCAAGTATGGCTTTTGCTTTTTGAATTCTTTTGATGTGGCAAGATTGAGAATAAAAATAAACAAGATTAAAAAACAACCCACATTTGCATATGAAAGCCATGTGGTTGAAGTAAACGAAGGTCACATTGTTCAAGGTCACATTGTTCATCGTTTAACATGTGTGTCAACACAGGGAGTAAATTTGCTCAACAAGCACTATAAATTTTCATAAAAGTAGTTTAGTTATATAGCCATTACAACAACAATAAATTAAGCATGATGAGCAATGCAAGGTTTTCAAAAATAATTGATTTAAAGCAACAATAATTGAATGTAAGATACTAAGTAAAACATTTCTAATTTCCATTACAATCAAGAATGATTTTTAAAATGTTTCCAATATGAATTAAGAGAGTTGAAAAGGGAACAAAACTTTCATAAATGTACTTGATGTGTGAGAAAATTTCCATAGTGCTCTTTACCAAAATTATCAGCTAGAAGTGCTGAAAGCTCTACCAATTTACTACCCTGCAATTATCTTTCAATAATTTAAAGCAATAAATTGCTTGAACATTTCATTAAATTAGGCATCAGGCACATCTATTAGACGCAAAACATATATACCCCGGCAATTGTTTGTATCATAATCAATTAACATAAATAGCAAGCAAAGTGGCAGTTTTATTTGTTCAATGAACATCTAAGAATGCCACAATAGATTTCATTGCTTGCAGTTTTATTTGTTCAATGAACATCTAAGAATGCCACAATAGATTTCACTTTGCATTGAACAATTATAGATAAAAAGCGAAGAAAGAAAGCAAACCTTTTGGTAAGAAGGAAATGCATAGAACTTCGAGAATTGTGGGTGCTCGAAAGTTAATCGAACTAACTCCTGCTCTGCCACATTGATATTAGATCAGATTCATCAAATAGAAGAGCTCTTTAATTAACTGCAATGCAAAGGCAAGAGCCATATATTCTAAATATGAATGCATAGAAGAATGTGTGTGTGTCTATGTCAATATGATCCTGACCTCACACACTAGCCAAACCTAGGAAGTAAATATAAACCAGATAGATTACTACAGTTGTTGAAACGTAAATTAAAAACTATAATATAATCAAATATGCATTCAAAAGAAGTGGTCTTTGCAATTCTACCAAGTAGAAAACATATTTAAAACTTAAGGAAAATATTCACTATAATTAAGCCATGTATGTGTTGGACAAAAATAGTGCCATAACCGTTGTACACCATAGTAGGAAAAAACAAGGGTCAGGGCGAAAGCACCTGTATCTCATTTTTTGGGTGTGGCAAATAAAAACAGTTGCTTTTAACCCCCGTGACAATTTTATTACATGTATGAAGAAGATCAAAAGATTGGGAGAATTGAATGAATTCACTGCTTATAGTGCCCTTCCAGAGATGTTTCAACAGTCAAGATTATCAGTCATCAGCAATTGCCAATTATCCATCATTTTCTTAAAAGGCCTCTTCCAAAGATGTTTCAATACTTTTGCCATATATACTTCAAAAATGTTGATCTTGTTGGGGGTGCATGAGGGGAGAGTGGAGGATGGGTGCGGGAGAAAGGGGGGTGTTTAACTTCATGGTCTAAACAACTTGAGTTTGTATTCAATGTGTAATAGGTTTCCCACCTGAAGGACAAGTTAAATGTTTCCCTGCAGTGTTTGGATAGGGCTGCCCATGCATGTGAAGAGAGGTAGATCTCTTAAATACGTTAAGGAAACTTGAACAAGTTTGCAAATGCGTGACCCTAGAGAGCAGATCAAAACAAGGATGAGCCAGGTGATGTCAGGCTACCACACCTGTTCTAAAAAGACATGATGGTTGAACAATACATGGACAAATGTCAGCTCTTGGAGTCCAAATCTAAATTCTCAATATAACTAGTGTGCAAGATCTGTACTAAGTTTAACATGTTTGAGCGCAAACCTCTCGGAATCCATTAGGGTGTTTAGAAACTTACAGAGCAGAGCATCGTGTTGAAGCAATAACAAGAAAAAAATTGGGTTTTGGTAGAAAGGGGTATGCTTAGGATAGAACAAATGAAGAGAGAAAATATGAAACATCACAACCTAAAAGTCTGCTCGTCAATCAGTCCAACACAATAATCTCTTACCCTCACAACTCTGTCATACAAGCTACCAGTCCTGGAGTATTGGTCACTCGTGCAACCCTGAGTAGCTGTACATTGCTAAAGATGTGTTGCAACTACAGCCTGAATCAGAACCTGAGAAGGATGATGTTCCTAGTCATGCAGAACTTATATTTGAACACATAAACAAGCCCCATCTACAATAGCAAGGGGAAATCTTAGTGCCTTTTGGCACAACAATTGGCTGGACCCTCTTGAAACTTTAAGAAAATTGTAATAGATGACGTCTAGGGTTTTGGTCATAGTAGATCCAAGAGTTTGCCTGATCCGGTGCCCAGTATGAGACGCGGAAGCTCAATGCAGATTTATACATGTTACATGCATATGAAGAAGCTAATTAGAAACATGTATAGATTCGAGAGAGAGCTAACAGAACTTGAACATCAAATGTATTTATTTATTTGTGAATCTTGTACATCACATACTCTTGAGAAATAGTTGTCTATCTTCTACTCTAATTGCTATCTAAAGATACAGGTGTATATATATAAATTACAACTCCACAAAGCCGAGAAGAACCATCGTGGAAGTTGAACCATCTTGGGAATCCACATGTGACTCTTCACCTTCCGAATATTAAGTGGTTGACTTAAGGATAACACGGTATGCAGAGAAATAATCCGACATAAAGGCAGCCCAATATGGCACAACATAGTGTGGAGTTGTGTTGAACAGCGTCACTGAGATTGTAGGTAGCATGTTGTCGACACCTCGTGGCACCACGCAATGTGAGTTGACCTTTGCGGTTTGGCATGGAGGTGTGCTAGACCTTGCCAAAACCAATAGTGCGTACTGCAAAAGGTTTGGCGCATACTCGGGTGGCACAATGGCCCATACACACAAATTGCATTACACCACAACTGGAACGTGCGTGTATATGTTGGAGACAAAGGGATGCCTTGTGCCACTATTGCAGTGTGTGCGGTATTTGTTGGAGATGGACGGATGGTCTTGGAACTACCACAAACCTATGGGTGAGAATCTGGAGTACCACAATCCAATGAAGTGGAACCACATGAACTGCATGTTGTAAA
Source organism: Taxus chinensis (assembly GCA_019776745.2). Lineage (NCBI taxonomy): Eukaryota > Viridiplantae > Streptophyta > Pinopsida > Cupressales > Taxaceae > Taxus > Taxus chinensis. Next base: position 132,884,670 of record CM034148.1, read on the forward strand.
GACAGGCTTAGCAATACCACGGATACCATTGTTGGTAGATCCTCCTAGAGCATTCACCCATCCTCGTAAAGCAATAGTCTCAATTGCATTCATTAGAGAAGTGAATGCAGAACCTTGGCTTCTAGCCGATACCTCGTGAACCATTTGGCTTGTTGCAGGAGTTATCCTACTCCAACGACTTTGTACACTAGCATAAAACAATTATGCGTATACATGGTTTCCATCCAATTACAATAGAAAGTGCTAAAGTAAAAGGACCCTAGGATCAAAAGATCAAATAAACAAAAAGTACAAACACGCTGAAAAATAAACAAGGGGTAAATCCAAAGTAATAAAGCCCCAACCCATGTGGTTATGTTACCAATACAAATAGCCATGTGGGGAAGCAAGAACCCCCAAAGAGCATGGACTAATTCAATTTGGAAAGACTAGATGGTATTCCCATCAAACATCTCTAGCCATGCCTAGGACAAATGGATCATTTGTGTCAAAATCTATAACCATGAAAGGGCCAATGCAATATATAATAATGCTCATTGAGGAGTATCTAGGACTAAGGGGGCCAAGCTGGGTAATTCTAGGAGGAAGTAAAGCAATCCCATAGAATCCCTTCTAACATTGAAGGCCAAAAAAACTTGTGGCAGTGAAGAAACTCTAACATGTGCATGTCCCCACGGCCCGAGAAGCAGTATGAAAAACCCACAACAACAACAAGAATCGATCCATGACACTAAGGAGTAAATCCATGTTGCTAGGAGATTGTGTGCTAGGAAACATTAGTAGTAGTGTTGTGCAGAGTTAAGCACCACCTCACTGACCTACCCACTGAATGTGTGAAGCAGCAACATCCAAAAGACGCTTAGTGCCACCAACCTCCATGATGAGATGAAGGAAATCGATGAGCAGTCTAGGGCTTCTAAGGACTCCATACAGGAACCTTTATCAAAGGGTGACAACCTCGTGAAGAAAAAGGACCAGGCATCATTGGCCCAAATACCAAAAGAAGTGGATAGAGAGTCGTTTGGGTCTCAGTAAAAACAGTGCTATCTCCCCCGGATCACATAGTAAATGGAACATCTGAAATGAAGTGTTCCTCAATCACCACCTCCTAGAGGGAGCAAACACAACAAATATGGCCCCCGCAAACAAATTTGGCTTTTGAAAGCCACCAAAAAGATCATCTTGCTGCCTCAAGCTGCAATAAATACCTACAATATAGCCCAAGCATAGGTTGTACTTTCTCTGGGGTTCATCATGCATACCTGTGTATAAATACAATCCATGAGCATATTAATATATCTGATAACTTAAAGATAAAACAAGGCCAATGCATAATTCAAGCTACACAAATATGGAAGGCAAGCCAAGAGGAAATCACAAAATTGAATAAATGGACGAACGAACCATGGTTTCCATGTCTCAATTCAGCTTTGATGGATGCACAAGACAGGAATACAGTCAGTGTCCAGGTTTTGCGCACATTTGCATTGGTGCTACTTAATTCAATTTTAAGAGTTTATTAGTGCTCCGGGTGCAATAACTAGATGCACTCTGAGATGCAGGTGGTCTATCTCAGCATGTTGGATCTTTCTTGAAAGAGAGCTCTTAGCATCTATAAAAAAGGCAATCTTTGATACTGTGTTTACATATTTAAAATTAACTGTAAAGCACAGCAGCCTCTGGCTAGCAATACACATCAACCACATTTGCAACATGGTTTTGCTTGGTCTAGGGGCATTCATGTGTGACAATTTTATTTGACTGGGGTAAAGTATTAACAATCTAGTCGCGAACAAGACATTGACATTCTTAGAACCCAAAAACTCCAACACTCTGAGACGATTTGAAGGTTAAAGAGCTTAAACATATAATCATAATAGACAGAATTAAAGTTCTCTGCTCTTTAAAAGAGTGCAAACGATTACTTAGACCAACAAGAAAGGAAGAACTAGTGTCAAGGTGTGAGAGATTCTGGAAATGAAAATTTAAGAGTGGATTCTAATAAATCACAATTTGAGCCAGATTGAATCGACAAGGCAAAAGATGAATAAAAGATCTTGCTATTGTGAGTCCTGATAGACACGCTGTACAAGCAACCTGAATAACAGCAATGTCAAAATTTTAAAAAAGAAGATAAGGATGTGCCGTTCCATCCAATTTTGTTTATCATTAAGGATTTTAAACTTAATGTTTTAGCTCATCCTATCCAATTCAAACCATCATGGTTGAATAACTTGGTTTATATTATGTGTGCAGCAGGAAAAGAGCACTAAGTAATGAATGAACCGTGTCTCTTTCAAAAAAAAACTAACATACATTTACAAGTACCTGCTTAGGAGACACTGTGTGTAAAACCTTCTTCATCTTTGATTGCCAGGCTTTGGAGCGCTTATTCCACTTTAGGAGTCTAGTGACCAACTGCACATTCAGATGCAACAAATACAATTTCAAATTGCACTATTATCATCACCCACATGTTGTTTCAAACTTTCACCAGTTCCATAATCAATTAAATATTTCATGAGAGAACAGAGATTAAAAGGAGGATAATATTTTTATGGTAGGAAATGCCCTGCAACCTGTGTTTAGCAAGCAAACATAAAAATCAAATTTGAAAAATTGAAGAGGTACAATTGGATGATTTAAGTTGGCAGATGTTGAAATTATGTCTTGCTGCACAAACAAATCATTCAGTCAAACCACAGATTTCTAGTCATATTTAATTTTCCATCTTATAACCTCAAGCCTGTCATATCCTCATTTGGACTACTATTTATTTAGTTTTGTTATTAACATTTGGATTGTACCGAGACCATAATGTAGTCTTGGCTCTGAATTTGTTATGCGACATGATTGCCTATTGATAATTTTGTGTTTTGCAAATTTATTTCATGACATTTATGATCATGGGTATTCATGTGTTTGTGGCATAAATGACATAAAGCTTTAAATCCATTGCCGTTCAGAAATATATGAGGAATAATGAATTTAATTTGATGATGTAGCTAAGAGTTTTATATTGAACTACATATGATCCCAATAATGCCATCTCATGGTTTCGTGAGGTGATTGGGATTCCTGGCTCGGACGTGAGTGGAGAGGAAATCTCCTGGCAGTGGTTAGCCACAGTTGCATGCACTTTGGCGGGGTCAATATTACTAGGAACCAATGATCATTCTTTGCTTTATTACATGTTATAAATTTTTGACGTGCAATGTTTGCTTGATTTCCTTGACTGGCATGTTGACATTGATGTCCTCGCACGTGGTTGAGATAATTATTGCCTGATTTTTTAGACTTTCCTTTAAGACCTTATTTGACACACTATGCCTAGGAATTTGATCACATTCTGTTTCGCTTGTAACTTGTCGCATTATATTTTTATTATAATTTTTGCTGATCTTTCCTAGAAAACTGATGTTGTTACAGAAATTATTTAGAGACCATAAACAGTTGATACAATGAACACATGAAATAGTGCTTAGTTTAGCATGACTATATTAAGGGCAGTAAACACATATACATAGTACATATATTAATTTGGCATTAGATTGCACTAAATAACATTCTAAATAAAACACAAATTGAACACAATATACTTAATTCATTGGGGATGTCTCAATACAAGAGTGGTACACATAAATAGGAGGATGCACTCCTTAGTACAAGGAGTCAGCAATCATCTCCAACTTCCCCTACAATCTCTCTCATCCCTAAGATATCTCCGACATCCCAAATATCCCTCAAGACTAATCAATGTGAGTTGTTATCACAACACACTCACACACAACTATATTATTAATATGAATTATACTAACTCAATATTAATAATGTTACACAATATATTTGTAACAACATATATATAAGGTAATATGCATATCTTATATATAATAACCTGGCCTAGACATAAAGTATGACTTGTCACATTATACTTTTATTACAATTTCTGTATATCTTGCCTGGAAGACTGAAGTAGTTACAGAAATTATTTAGAGACCATAAACAGTTGATATGTAATAAACATTTGAAAATAATACTTAATTTAGCACTACGACTATATTAAGGGAAGTATACTTTATATATATATATATATATAATGACCTAGCCTTGACCTAAAGCGTGAGACTTTAATTTAATATGCTATTGTTTTTGGAGAATTTGATTTGATTTTGTTGTCACATCTTGAATGATGACTAAACTTGACTTTAGAATGAGGATATGGTAATAATAGCACTATGAGTCATTACGGTCTCCAAATTGTTTTGAAACAATAAGATAGAAGCTGTAGTGAAAGAAAAAATAATAAATATGGGTGTGTAAGAACTAGGGTGTCAACCCTTATCCACTTCATTCTCTTTTGCTCGAGAGCGTCCATGGTAGCCATGCATCTTACAGTCTGTGTTGGTACTTCACTAAGAGATCTATTTAGGATGAGCTTTTCGTGGTCATACCCATTTCACAGGTTTGTATGAACAGTGGCAGTAAACTATGCATGGACGGAAGTGGTCGTTTAAATGCACAAAGAGGTTATTATGAGAGAGTGGTTATTTTTTAGGCACAATGTATGGGATGTACAGAGAGTTGTCGTTCTCGCCCTGGATGCCGCTCATTGTGGCTATTTTTTAGGGCATTGTGGTCAATTTAGACCTTTATATCTATGTCGAACTGGATGATTTAAGATATACACACACAGTTGGGAACAATGACCACTTGAGGAGAAAAAGGAGTGAGCAAGGATTTCAATCGCTAAGATGATGAGAGTTTCAACCTATGATTACCAAGATCTCTTCTTGTCTTTTGATAAATAGTTTAATGTTGTGGAACAATTAGCAGTTATGTACATTATTTACTTAATAAGACCCATTGGTCTTATGTGTTTTTTTTGTGGTATCCATGTTCTATGATTAAAAAATGTTTTGACTTTAGTTCTTGTGACATTGTTTTTTAATGGTTGTTTACCAGATTTCAAACCCAATACCTATATTGTTATTGCAATTAAACCGAGGGTTGGTTTTTGTATTCAATCATGGATTAGGTTTTGGAAAATAATTGTTTTTCCCTAGGGCATTTTTGCAGCTGGTAACAACATAATTCTCCAAGAAACAAGAAGAAATAGAATGTAAAAGAGGTTATGATGGCTTTAAACCGGTCCTTGGGTTTCATAGACAACTTCGGCGTTGAACCGTAGACTTGAGATATGACCATTGTTGTGTGTGGATGTGCCCCCGAGGGTTCAAGTGGTGGATTAAAACTTGTTTTATTTAGCTTAATGAAGTGAGAGCAATGTGAGAGCCAATGAACAACCATACTTAGCAAATTAATGGCTTATTGCAGAAGTGTATAGGAAATGATAAAGATCGAATGACATACCAAAGCATTGTGAGACAAAGAGACACTAATGAAAGAACAATAGAGGTGCTAAAACAGTAAACTACAAGATTGTATTATGCAATAGTTATGAACAAGATTTGAGGGTTCAAATGTTACAAGGTATCTAACTTTGTTGTACTTCCTTGCTTCCTTCCAGACTCTCACTAGCCTCCTACAAAGAATGGAAGAGTACATGTATATATAAGTGTAGAAAAAAAAGTATTGGTTGGGTGACTAGCTCATTACAAGAGTGAGGAACAATCACTTTTTAGCTATGCCTAATCATCGTGTTATCATCTATTGTTAACACCACTATAGAGCTATGCAGAATAGTATTGACACTATCAAGATTTGGCAACATTAATGAAGAGGAGTTAGGATCTTGCGTACGACCGTGTATGTTTGAGATGGTCCTCAAGTTGTTAGTGAAGGCAACACATGACGCAAAGCAATGATATTATACAGTGAATCAATCAAATAATATCCTCCTAGATCAGTCGCCCCTCCTTGAAGAGCAATGGTCCCTATTGTGTCCTATTGGGGAAGAATATGTGGAAAGGCATTCGCAACTTGCACTTTTGTATCGCATTTTGCTTGGAAAGATACTTGACATGCTTCGATGCTTCAAAAGAAAGGGGTCTCTTTTTGTTTTGTCTATTTTACCCTAGCATCGATGATTTGGTCCGACTCTGCTAGAGTGTTGCAAACAGGTTTGATCTTTATCTGTTGAAATGTCTCTGCAACATCTATAGTATTTCATAAGGGTGGAAAATACTAACATAGCAGTTCAGCATAAAAGACTAAGTGTAAACCAAGGTCGGCTACAAGATTGAGCTCAAACACATTATCTCCTACTTGCTTATTGATGATGTATGGCCCGTATCAAAATGGACAAAGCTTAAGGTAAGGTCTTGTCAGTCTTTCCTTCTACAAAGGAAGCCATGCTCAATCACCAACCTGAAAGGTGTGTGGTGTTTAATGTTGATCATGGCACTGCTTGTACTTAGCATTAGTCTTTTATAGAATGGTATGCACTTGTTGAATGTGTGAATGTGCTAAATGAACTTACCAGCTTTGTCAACTTCCTTTATATTTGAAGGAGTCACTACAATTGATGACGGAGTAGGATAAGCTACATCAATGGGTACCAATGTTTGGAAAAACAAGTAAACCTAAAAAGGTAAAAAGGATTGTGTGCTATAAAGTTGTGCAATGCCATGTTGCAGCTATGTTGAATGAAAGGCAAACTTCCATCCCACGTGTGTTGCTTCTAGAATTGCACATTCTAAGAAGACATACGATCTTCCTATTTGTCACTATCGTTTGCCCATCAGTCTAAGGATGGAATGTGATAAACTCATTCAACTTTGTCTCCATCATAGACCAAAGTGCTTTCCAAAAATTACTCGAGAATCATGTATCCCTATCAGAGATTATAGTAGTTAATAATCAAACATGGATCCAAACATTGCTGAAAATACAGCAAAGTTTTTTCTACAACTAAGATGGATTTCTGACAAGCTGTGAAAATTTCCATCTTTGAGAATCTATCTATTACTACATAAACATAATTATTATTGTGCTTGGTAGTAGGGTAAGACTGAAAGAAAGTTTATGGGAAATATTCCCACAGTTTTGTTGGACCCGGCAAAGGTGTGTACATACATTACTTCTGGCCGACCGGTTTGGAAAGTGCACATCTGATAAAAGACAGTGTCTACTATGAGATTTAGCCAAAAGAAATACTTTTACAATATCTCAAGGGTCTTTTCAACTTCAACATGTCTTGCAACCTAATTGAAATGAGCCTCCCATATTAGTAAATGAGCCTCCTATATTAGTTTCTCTCTCTTCTCCATAAAATATACACAAGTGTCCAAGATGATATAGGAGTCCATCTTGTAAGTAAAACTTTGGAACTAACTTTCACCTATGCAAATCCTGATATTTTGGCAAACTTTGAACTAGATGAATATAATGATGACCAAGAGTTAGTCTTGTGTCCACCGCCATCAAGCATAATGAAGAGAGCTTGAAATGAAGATCAACTCAAAACATCTTTTACTGGATTGGCACTTCCCTTATGCTTGATGTTCAAATGCAACTGCTCAAGATATGAAGACCATTTTTGATGTCATTCTTGTTGCAACTTCTTGCGTGTCTGCAAAAATTGTGGTGACTTGTGATTTGTGTGGATCACAATCACCTTTCCCAATAAGTAGTGCTTCCAATGCTAACATGCCTAAACAATAGCATAAAGCTCCCGGCCATATGTGTGATATTTCTTGGTTGTGACAATGAAGGTTTCATTACAGTAAGCAACAGGGTGACCATGTTGAGTGAGGACTGCTCTAAGTGCATATTCAGATGTATTGGTCTCTATCTCAAATGGTTGTTATAAATCAAGTAATGTGAGCAATGTCAAGGAAAAGAATTTACATTTGCAGCATTCAAATGCTTTTTATTGTGTGGTTGGCCAAATGAAGGTTGTTTGGCACTGCCTTTGGTAACCTGATTCAAAGGCCAACTTATAAAGAAAAACCAAGTATACCCATAGAAATTTGCTAATCCCAAGAAGTTGCAAAGCTCAATGAAATTCTTTGGTGTAGACCATTCCTAGATAATGCAATTCCTGGTCAGGTCCACATGAACTCCTTATGTGTCCACTATGTATCCCAAATTTTGTATCTCCCTCATGGAAAATGAAAATTATTCCATGTTGGTGTACAACTTCTACTCTCGTAAAGCATAAAGTACTTGTTGAATATGGCGCAAATGGTCATCCCCATGTTTTGTTGAAGATTAGGATGTCATCAAGGTAGACTGCAACAAATGAAATTGCGAAGGGCCTAACGATGTCATCCATCATCCGCATAAATGTCACAAGGGTGTTAGTTAAGTTAAAGGACATAACCAACCACTCAAGCAAACCTTCCTTAGCCTTAAAGTCTATCTTCTGGACATCTAAAAGTTCAACCAAAATCTAATGCTAGCTGTTGTCCCAAAAATTTTGCACACTAAAATTTTGGAAATTTCGAAACTTTTCACGTTAAAATGTCTCGCCAATTCATCTTTCCGCACCATTCTGTGATGACGTTTGTATGTCAAGGTCTTTATAACACGTGTCAATCATTGCAATGTTGCGTTTTCACAATCCCACCTTTTCCGATGTCCCGCTAAACTTCTCCCATTCCTCCAACTTCGCAAAATGATTCATAACACTTCGTTAATGATAACAATTTCATTATTTATATTTAATTAATTAGTAACGTTGATTTATTTCAAATTATTAATTAACGTTAAGTAATTTAAATTTATGTCATTAATTTAAATAATTAACATTTTTATTTATTTTTTATAATAAATTGGTATTATTAATTTAATTAATTAAATTAATGATATAAATTTGTAAAAACATTAATTAACTATCTAACCAACAGTTGAATGAATGGTAAAATGGGGTTTTAACTCCTCCATTTGGAGCACCCGACAATCGGGTAGAAATAAAATTGCTTCCCATAAACATACCAGTGAGATTTTTCCCCAAGGAGTTTGTGGAAAAGTTTGTCAGATGTATAATTTGGCATTTTGCTAAATGGTACCCACTTCACCACTTTTGCCTCTTCTCTCTTTTTCACTTCCCGCAAATGAAGGTAACCGTTTTTCGGAAGCATAACTAATTAAAAGTTGCTTTCCTCGTTTCTTATTTCATTCCTCTTGCATGTTGAAGAAACCCCTGTTCAAGGCATGGAAGAAGCAGAAGCTTTATTTGCATTATCCAATCAACTCTCTGTGAATAAGTACTCACTCCCAAGTAACGGATAGCAAGGCAGAAGGGAAATGAATGAAGATTTAGATATTGAAATTTATTCCCAGCCATGTGAAAACCTGGACGTCAAAGGTAGAAGACTGTTTCCTACAAAGCACATGTAATTTGAAGTCGCAGCCAATGCGTGGAGATAGAATCCAAAATTCCTTAAACCGAGAGAAAAAACCAGCGTAGAAGAGCCCAGACTTGCAAGAAGATAGAAAAGTAGAAAAGTGCGTGGAATAAGAAGAAAAGACGATAAATGCCTAGCACCAATAGTGTCATACATGCGCTCATTTGCATCCAACACATGGGGGAGGAGTAAATGCTTGTGCCCTAACCAAGGTAAAATCAACACATGTAAAGCCAACTGCCCACAGTCCCGCATGGACGAGAAAGCGAATACCAAAATTGATAATTCTGCAGAAGAAAGCTATACGAATGAACCCTGCACCAGCATTGGAAGAGATACCTGTACACACAGAAAGAAAGAAATCAAAACCCAAACCATATTGGAGAATTTTTAATGTCATTGTTGAAGAAAACGTGGCAACTCTTAATGCTGCTAAATTAGGAGGTCCAAAGAGAAAGGTCCGCTGTAGGACAACTAATGTCAATTTTATTCTTGATGTGTTACGAAGCTCAAATATGGTTGAAGTGCAGGGCAATAAGGTAAGAAAGCGTGGGGACTGGTTAAAGTGGCTTCCATCTCATCACAATTCTGTGCCAAATGCTCAGCCTCGACAAAATAATAGTAGTGACAAAGTTGCAAATAATATTAGAAGTACGGAGTTAGATCACAGAAACAAAATTGACATGCCTATAGATTCTTCAAGTAGTCAAAACCCTAGTAATGTAGTGTCAACAAGGGATGATGATATGAAAGCCTCAACAAGAAGCTCATCTGTTGGTTCTAACAGGATATCTAGATTTGGAGATCAACAGGATGACATGAATGGGGAAGGGAGGATTGCCCATAAGGCATCTAGCTTGAATACGAGTTCTGATAACAGATGTTTGGATGCAGGCATTGCTAAGCTCAGTTCATCCGATACGGACAAAACTGATACCACTAATGATTTTAGGATAAGTAGCAGCATAGCTTTGGAGTGTTGCTTGCAGCAACATGATCTTGGAAATGAAAAGGATGGATCATTCGTTGGAAGTGGCAATTTTGCTGGCAGTTGTAGTCCACCTGTTGGTTCTATGCCAAAATAATTTCCTCATTTTCAGCATCCAAGTCATGAACTATTGGAAGATAATGGTTTTAAACCACAGAAATATGTAAATTACTACAATCGTTGCTCCGGAGAGTGCAATAGAGTTGGCATTGGTTGCAGTAAGGAAATGAATACTCTCTATCGATTTTGGTCTTATTTCCTCGGAACAAATTTCAATCATTCCATGTATGATGATTCAGAAGATTGGCCTTGGAAGATGCAGGAATTTGATTATATGTGGTCATGATAGAATGGAAAGAGAAGACATTCTTTGCAAATTCAAAGTATTACATGAATGTAGTCATAATTCAGATATGACAGGAAGAGATTCTGAGAAGCAATTTTTGAGGCTAATGTTCATCAACCCGGCTCGTGTAACTACTCTCACGTAGAGGAGAATGTAGGTCATGATTTAGATTTAGAAACTTGCAAGTCTAATCAAGGGCATAACCAATCTATAGAGAGTGGGAGACTTGCTAGCCGAAATGTATATCCACATATAGATAAAGTTCAAGCACGCCTTGCTGTTCTTTACTGTAGGGAAGCTTCTGGAGGCAAAGAGGAAGATGATCCAACCATGGTGATTTCCAACAACTTTGAGAAACAGGCATCATGTACTCTTGCATCAGAAGATGTTCACGATATTGTAAACTCTTCTTATGACACTGAATTCTTTTCCATTTCACATTTAGAACCAAAAAGTCCTATGACATTTGGCATGGATCAATTTTTATTCTTTGCTCCTGCAACAGAATCTACCTCTGAACAAAATACACTGATCAGAAACGTAAGTATGCTTTCTTGATTAGAACCATTCCATTCAGTTTCTTGATGTTTCAATCAGTAGCCAATCAATATGTTTTGATCATGAAATACAATGACAAAAATGCTAATTGTGATTGCTGCCCTGAGTGAATTTTGACTTGAGTCATCAAACTTGATTCTGAGAATTGATTTCACCAAGAGCAATGAGTGGACTGGGAAACACTCTTTAAATAGGAATTAGGTCCTTCATTTCTCAAGAACAAGGAACAATCGATGCTACAGTTGCTGCAAGTAATTTTCCTTTATCAATAGTGTCGGCTGGAGTTGAAGATGGACCGCGGGATGCAATGTAGCAATTTGATGTTAAAACCCCTAGTTGAGTATTTGATAATTTCCAGTTTGTGAACTTCACAAGTATCATGTCTAAATATGTCAACTTCTGAGAAAGAGGTAGCATTTGCACTAGCTGCTGCTAAAGAGGATTCCTTGGATTATTCTCTAGAATCAAAGCATGAAGTTAAACCTTTGGAGATTGAAGAAGCCATTTGGAAGTGAATTGATCACAGAGCCACCCAACATGCATTATTTTCTATGCCGCCATGAGTGTAAATGGATTTCTAGGATTGGGGGTTTGTCTAAAATAGCAAGATAATGAAAGAAGATCTTGCATAAACACTTGGACCAATGCCTGCAGTTAGGAACAAGTAGCAAATGTCCTTGAAGAAAAGTGTAAATCCAGTCTCTAAACTTTTCCAGCATCCTTCCTACCTACACCAAAATCGGACCTTTGAATCAGGGTACGGGCATCTGTCAGATCATAATTGAAAGTGAATTATTGTTGGAGTTTGTGTTTGTAAGTGCAATGCTAGCTATTTGTTCAGACTGTAATAGTTGACCGAGCCACCATTTGGAGTGTTTTCTCAGGCATGTGCTAACCTATCAGCTTTACATAAGGATATGGAGATTCATGGTTGTATGATCAAGCACAATCCTAAATAATCTATTGCTGTTCAAAATTCTTTGATCAGTATATATGATAAATGTGTGAGAGAGTAATGCAAGAAGTGAAAAAGCACCTCAGGTCGGAGCTATTGAGTATGACTTGATGAGATAGTTGTTTTTTATCCTCTTAATAACGAATAATTGAGTAACATTACAAGATTACCAATGAAAGGTGTAGTTTTCCAACTTGCTGAGAATGGAGATGGAGAGATGTTTGGATAGCTTGTCAAATATATTGCAAATGACACCATACTTAACCAAGCTTCTCAAAATCAATATATTCATCAAATTTTTCAACTTATCATTTGATGGCCTAAAAGAGCATTTCATGGAAGACAAGTAAGCAAGAATAGAAGTATGGTCATTTAATATTCAAATCATGAATTACTTCCACTTCGCCAATGACTTGTACACATCCATACGACATCATACCCTGAGGCAAGCTCAAATAGCTCGAAGAGGATATTGCTCATTGACAAGCCAACATGGTGCAACAAAATATGACGAAATGACAGATCATGAATTCTCCAAGGCAAATGCATAATGGATGCGGATAAAGTAAGCTGGTCTATGCAGTGAAAACTACTAAGAAGGATTGAAGATCTATTCCAAGTTGTGGATCCAGGTCCTTCATGGAGTGAGAGATCGTGAAACGCATTACAAATCCAACATGGTCAATGAGTTCATTGCTCGTACAATCGAGATAGGCGGACTCTTGGCCCAACGGATATGGCATTGATCAAAAGTGTCATGTTGTTGATCTAGGTGTCATTTTGATGTCTTGGTGTATGTCCATGTCATTCCAGTAGGGTCTGCATGTACCCACTTTATTATTGTAATAAATATTTTTAATTAGGTCACTTATGTGAATTAAATTGTGTTATATTAATAAAGCGATTTTACTTTATTAAAATAAAGTTATAAATTATAATGTGACCTAAATGTACCCTAAAGTGATGTCATGTAAACCCTAACTACCTTATAACCAACTTTTGTGTTATAAAAGGAAGTTAAAGCTCATTTGTAAAGCATCTTGGAGGTTGGAGGAACTTTGTGTCCAACGGTCTCAAGGTAGGGAAGTTTATAAAACTTTGTGTTTAGAAACTTTACATGGACATTGATCATTGCGAAGACTTTGTTGAAGAGATAGTAAAGAAACTGTGTTCTTTTAAAAGAAGAAATGCATGAATGCTTATAGAACTGTGTCTTGAGATTCTTATTGGTTATGTTTGTTCTTATGTCAAATATAATCTTTCATTTCTTTCCTTTTCGTGCAAAGTACTAACATTCAGTCTCTCTACTTTCATGGTGTACTTTCTAGCATGTAGGAATGAGATCTGCATTTGCTTATTCTTGCATGCTCCCTCTCTCCATTCTTTTCCTCTATCTCTCTCTCTTCTATTCCTCTCTCACTTTCCTTTCTTTCTCCTTTCGGGTGCTTTTTGGGTTAAAAGTATCCAAAACCCCACAAACCCATCATACAAGGGAACTGCCCCTATCAAACGCAAAGGTTAGATCACCCTATCAATAGGTGATCTCTCCAATGTTGCAAGTTTTATGTCGGATAATGCAAGCGAAGCTGTGAGGAAATCGAGTAAACCAAAGCGACATAAAGTCTTGCCAACAATAGCCTAACTCAAGATCAATTTTGGTGCAGAATTTAGCACCGTGGAGCTGGTCCTAAAGAACTTCTATCATGTGATGAGGGTAAAAAAATTTCACTTTGATCTTGTTGAAATGTCTCTAATATACACAGCCTCAATGTGTTATCCTTCTTTGGCACAAGTACAATGGGGCTGCCACAAGGTGATGAGTTGGGCCTAATGTCCCCTTTGTCCACAAGTTCAGGGATGCCACTTGATCTCTTCATTCTTGAGAAATGATAAGTGGTATAAAGATGCATTAGTAGACATAGTCCTAGTATCAAATCAATAGAATGCTTTACCTGACAGTGTGTAGGAGCTTCTTTAGGTGACTAAAAGATATCCTTGTATTTCACCATCACATTGTGCAACTATTGTGTGTCTACTTTAGGAACCAAGGTATAAGTTTAAGCGACAAGGATGCTTTTATGTTCAAATCTCACCATCAAGAGCGCAAACTTCTTGCTAGAATAGACTAATTTCTTGCACTGCATGGCACTGATGAGAGAAAGCTTAGGAACTATTTCCGATATGCAATATCTCATATCACCAACATATATGACTACATTTCTTGGATTTGCTTCATAGACTAAATGTCAAAGGTAAATGTTTAGACTGCACGTTGTCATGAGACTTGAATTCTTCTTTTTAAGACTTGTGCTTAACTTTTGCTTCAAATTTGCAGGCAAATCTGTAGGCTTATCCCAAAGAGAAGGTTAGAAGAAAATCCATGCCAAATTGGATGTATGGCCTCAAGCCTAACCTATACTTCAAGATAAGAATTTGCTTAGATTTTTAAACATTCAATTTGGCAACCAAAGTATGCAAAGTGTTTGTATATTCTTGGACAAATTGATTACATCCTTGGTACAATTGTGCAAACTTGATGTCTCGATCGTCATAGCTTCCAACATGATAATAAGTATTTTTTAGTGCTTCTACAAAATCATTCCAAGTATCTACAAGGGATTCCAAGTCATCATCTTCATGTGCAATATAGTAGTTATCACACCATTTCTTTACAGATAAAGAAACTTTCAAAAGAGCAAAGGCAATCTTTTCTCTATTGGAGAATTAATTTACCATGTATTATGAACATATTTGGTTAATGCAGTTATCTAGCCTCTGCATCTATTTTACCTTCAAACGTAGGGATGTCTAGATTGAACTACAAAGCATCCTCTTCTTTTTCTAAAACATTTCTAAAGTGGGCAGCTCTAAACTTGATATGTCTGTCATCTAAGGATGTGAAGGAAGCTATGATGATAGGTCACAAGTTTTGATCCCTAACTTTCTCTAATTAGACCTCATATGAGTGGGCATACAAATAGAGAAGGATTTCAGATGAATCTTTAATACTACTACGATATGATGTGAAGTGTGTATGCTCTGACACAACTGATCTAGGGCCCAAGTGAACTGTGACACTTATGGATTAGATGGGTTATTACGGATGCGTATATGAAATGATATATTGTGAATGATATACCAAAGTGCCATGAGACAAGGAGACACTAAGGAAAGAACAATAGACACCGTGCTACAACTGTAAACTGCAAGGTTGTATTATGCAATAGTTAAGTACAAGATCCAAGGGTTTGGGTGTTACAAGATGTCTTAACTCTATTGTACTTCCTTCTAGACCCTTGCTAGCTTCCCATAAAGAATGGAAGGTTACACTAATATACAAGTGTTAAGGACAAAGAATCAGTTGGGTCATTAAAAGAGTGAGGAAAAACTGCTTCATAACTATACCTGATCCTTCGCAATGACATTGTCAGAGCTGTACGGCATCAACGAAAAGGAGTTAGGATCTCCCAGAATGACAAAATATGTTTGGGATGGTCTTGAAGCTGCTGATGAAGATGGCATATGGCACAGAGCAATGTTATTATACCGCAAATCAATCAAAGGCTTAGATCCTCCAGGATCATTTAATGACAGCTGCCCTATGTTGCTGAATTTTAGATTTGGGAATTTGTTATGACTGTTTGAAATATATATATATATATAGCATTAATGGTGTGTATATATAGGTATTAAAATACAGGTGTGAATTGTATACTTATATATATGAGATATATATACTTTATAGGCATCAGTCATTTCTCTTGGGCAAAATTGCACACTAGAAACCTGAAAAAATGAAACATGAGGAAACATTGTACCAAGAATGTGGTTTAAACTATTGTGTATAAAAGTACATATGGGTGTGATGTGGTCTCAGTCATTAACTTGAAGCTTGAGCTTGATATTTAGGAACTTGAAAGTTGTCATTAAAAACATTACAAAGATAGTGTAAGCAATAGAGAACTGTTTGAACATTCAAGGAAACTGGACTTTTAAAAGGATGAGAATGAGTCTACTGGATGCAATGCCATTCCATGCGCCCACATAACATCCATTTAACAAGCTGATGATTGCATACATCATACATAACATCCATCTAACATGCTGTCAGGAGTGATGTCAATATTAAATATCAACTTTACATATTTGCCTCAAATATCAACGATATGTTAAAATGACTTGAATATGATTTCATGCAGACTGGTTGGTGAAACTTTATATGTACTCACAAAAAGAGGTCACAGCTTCGAGCCACAATATTGTTAAAAAACACAATGTGTTTTTCAAAAGTATCAACAAACACACAGTGCTTTCAGCAATTAAGTTATGTTCTAAGTATGTGTGCAGGAGTGGGGACCAGCTGGCAGGATGGTCATCAAGATGTATGGGCGATACTCATGTGCATCCAGTAGGCTGGATAGCTGCTCTGTTTGAAATATATAATGGTGGATATATAGGTACAGAATTATACACGTAGGTGTGATTTGTATACTTATATATACATATACATATATGTGAGATATATCCATGTATGTAATGTCCCCTTTTCCAATCGAAAACCTTTGGCCTATTTTGTCAACCCGACGGCCAAAGGAAAAATATAAGGGTGACTTAAGTTATATTAATTTTATTGTATTGTGCTATAAAAATTACAATATAATTAGCACATTACTTATATTAAATTAATAAACTTAACATTAAAATAAATTGTAATCCCTATGGAAAATACGATTTGCCTTACGGGGCAAAAGTCATTGTAAAGAGACTTATTTAATATTGTATTCCTTCTAGAAAGGATAATGGCGACTTGGGCCTTAAGGGGAGTAATGGGAAGCTTAGGAAAGGATAAAAACATAATTCTATTTGTGTATTTCCCTCTAGGGAAAAGTGACCAGCACTTGGGAGAGAAGAAAATAATTTTTGGGAAATACCTTTTGTATTCTCCCTAAGATTAAATGGAGGGTGGAAAATGCATCGAAAGAATCATACAAGTTGATTGGCTGGTCTTGAAGGTTGGTTGTTGGGTCTCTTCTTCCTTTAAAAGGAGAAGTAGACTTGCTTGAGAGGCATTCCATATTCCAGATTTTTATATGATATTTTCTCTTGCATTTGAGCTTTGAGCTTTTGCAAATTAAATATTCTAAGGACGAAAAACCTTAGTTTATACCTCTTGTGGACGAAAACCCCAAGAGTTCTCTTGTGGACGAACAACCCCGACGAGATTGAGAGGGTTTTTCACTCAGAAATTCCCATTGATGGTAATCAGATTTTTAGTGTTATTTTCAGTCTTTTTCCAGCAGTGATATTGAAGACTTTTCGAAGGCATTTTGAGTGAATAAAATTACAGCAGTGTCATCTTCTATTGGATCGATCTCAGTTGGGGCACTATTTGACTTTGTATTATTGGAGGTATTTAGATCTGCATTTTAATTGTCTAAACCATCTACATAATTTATTTGAATGGAAATAAGCCAATTGGTTTCATAATTTTTCAAAGGGTTTTTTACCAGTGTTTATAATCAAATTTCAGAGTCTGATTTCAGAGTTGATTTGGCGATACTGCAAATTTCTAAAAATCTTGGGTACGGTATGCTTTTGAGTTCATAAAAATATAAACAATACATCCGGGATAGAGAATATATAAATATTTATGGGGCTACATTTGATGCCTTAAATGTGTGGGCCGAAATAGTAGGAGGGTCAGATTTGCATGTTTGGTAGTTGCTGTTATAATTCGGTCATACATTGCATACTTGTTGAAATTGTATTTTTCATAGAGTTATACGGGCATAATGTCATTTGCCTAGATCGGAGTTGTGTAGAGAAAGTTGAAATTTGCTATACTTTGAAGATTGCAGCAGTTAGGGTTTCAATTGATAAATTGATTTTCCAGCTGTTGTACATAATGTTCAATTTTTGCCATAACATGATAGTCCAGGGTTCAAGTTCTCAAGGTTCTAGGGAATATCAAATAGATTATTGTCATGCTGATTTTGGGTGTGTTTGCCACTATAAAAATAATTATTTCCCACTAGCTGCCAAAAGTATATTTATTATTTTGTGGGAAAATCTCATTTTTGGGCAAAAGATCCTCATCAATGGGGATCTTTCACTTTCCGGTGGCATAAATCAACATCTTGGGAATCAGATGCTTTCAAGGAAAATGCGGAAGCTGGTAGCTTGTGTTGCTGCATCAAGACGGACTCTTAAGTGTCTTGTGCAAGAAGTGCAATGCCATGACGGTGTGTCAAGCAGGAAAACTGGAGGCATTGTTGTCTCCACTGGTGGAGCAAAATCCTAGTATAGCCACTCAATCTCATCATCAAATAATTCTTCATCGAGCGAAGGTAGAAGCAGGTGTTGGAGAAGAAGCAAGAGCAGGAGATCGAGAAAAGTGTGGAAGCTGGTAGTTTTAATTCGTAATTGGTAATTAAAATATCAAATAACAAGATACAAACTTTATACCTGTGAGAGCAATTTGATCGCAACTGGTTGTAAGAACTTGGCATCATGGCCATGACAAGTCCACCACGTGATTGGATCCGTGGTGGGTTTGTCACAAATAGCCTCTACCTCTCCCATGCTACCTTGTCCATTTACAAACATCGACATCTCCTGGCGGACTGCAAATGATGTAGCTAGATCTAGAAACAACCTCCTGAATGCTTGCCCTCGTCCCATTTGCAACCTCGTGGTCATCATATGGTCGTTGTCTACCAACTCTCCCAACTATTTCACTGCTGTAATATTTGGGATTTAAAGCATAAGCAAGGAGATGCAATGGGGTGGTCATTTTGTTCCACCTTTTCACGATCACATTTTTGACTTCATTATAAAAAAATTCCTCAGGGTCCTGCTCTTTGGCCTGTATGACATCATGGATTTTTTCAAGCATGGAGTCAATGCCATCATATATATCTCCAATACAAGCATTATCTTTGTCAACAAATCGTATCATACTCAAAATAGGCTCTGTGAAACTCAACAAATATTCAACTCTTCCCCACCAATGCTCATCAAGGATCCATGATTTTATTTTTTGAGCTCTTTCTGTGTTAGATTGCCTCCAGACGGTCCAAACATTATCAATCACCATTATGCCCAAAGCACGTCTCACCTTCACAATTCGTCTCAAGACGAGTGTGTGAGAGGCAAACCTGGTCTCTGCAACCTATTAAAAAAGAATGGAAACAATTCAATAACAACACAATTTGAAATTGATTTAAAATTTTAAAATCAAATATTTAATTTAAAATGAATTATTCATTTACCTTCAACAGCTCCAACTTTGAAAATCTTTTGAATATGGCTTGAGACATGTGATGGTTGGTGACAAACATCTGAATCTCGTTTGCCTCCGTGTATATTTGCTCAATCCATGCAATTTTCCCAATCTTTTACATCATTAGATTCAGGGAGTGTATTGCGCATGGTGTCCAAAATATGTGCTCATACCTACCCTCAACTATCAATCCCATTGCCTTGCAATTTTTGGCGTTGTCCGTAATGACTTGAACAACCCTCTACGGACCCACTGACTCAATAGCCTCAATGAAAATATTTGCAATGAATTGGGCATCTTTTACTTCCCCCTCACAATCAACAGCCTTCAGAAACATTGGCCCTTTAGGGCATACTGCAATAATGTTGATGAGAGGTATATTTCTGGCGTCTTTCCATCCATCTGATATAATAGAGACTCCTGAATCAGTCCAAGAATCTCTAATTGGCTGTAGAGATGTCTGAATGTGTTGCACTTCTTTTGTCAAAAGAGAAGTGCGAACCTTATTATAGGTAGGGCTTGTATACCCCTATGGTGCCTCATTAATGCCTCTCACCATCTGCTGCCAATAAGGTGATCTCAAGATATTGAATGGCAGTCCACATGCAAATATACACCGAGACACCAATTCATCTGCAATATCCCTCTTCTCGATGTTAAATGCTTTTTCTAATGGGCCTTTTGTTCTCTTGTTTGATGGCCCTGAGGTATCTACATCAAAAGGGCCATCAACTGGAATAGTTTCAACACGAGTCTCAATGAAAGGATGAAATGATGGTGTTGATGTTGGTGGTTTTCCCATAGACCTCTGCTGTAAAAAAACAGTTCTAGAGCGAGCTCTTGTTGCTTCAATGTTTGCATCCTCTTGCTCTTTTAGGTACGTGGCTTTGGTTTTCTTTTCCACCTTCCTACATGGTCTAATACCCGTCCCCGATACCCCAGTCAAATGAGCTCTCAAACGGGTATATGAGGATTTAAATAAGGCGACACAATGGGGACACGTCCAAACACGGACACCACCACCAGCAACAAACTCTGTCACTTCCACATGTCTCCATAAAGGATAATTCGGATCCATTTTCACTGCCATACCACCCGAAACATTTTCCCCCTCTTGCCCCACTGAAGCTGAACTGGATGCCATGATTGTAGGATTAATTCAATAACCTACAATAAGAGATTTTTTTAAACATTGCTAAATATTAAAATAATTTGTTGACCCATACACGTCATTCTCTGATTCTGATCACCAAGTTCGCCATAAATGGTACGAGGTGAGAGCGTACACAGAGGGTAGACATTTAAATTTTTAACAAATTCAATTTTAAACTTTAAAATTAAAAAAAAACGAACACAAAACTAACTAAAAAAATTAAACAGTTAGTCCTTCACGTCAATCTCTGATTCTGATCACCAAGTTCGCCATAAATGGTGCGAGGTGAGAGCATACATAGAGGGTAGACGTTTAATTAAATAAAACTTCACTATTAAACTTAAAATACGGAAAAATTAATAATATATTATAATTTAATAACTGTAAAATAAATAAATTATTAAATATTAAAAATAAATTTAGATCATGATCAATAATCATGAATGATGTGTTTGAAACACATCATTCATAATATTGATCATATTCATATACAAAATATTGCTCAAAAGATTAAAAAAAATCCCTGAATGCATGTAAAATACCTAGAAAAATCCTCCTTGATGTTTGTAGACTTGCTTCTCCTTCTCTCTTCCTCCTTCAAGCTCAATCACTCTCTCCTCCAAGCTCTTTTTCTCTCCTCCAAGCTCTTCCTTTCTCCTTCAACCTCTCTTTCTCTCTCTCCTTCAAGCTCAAGCAAAATATCAAATATTGAGTGTGGGAAAAAAGTAGAGGGATTAGGTGTTTATATAAGTGTTTGGGGGGTACTTTAGGGTTAGGTTAGATTTAGAAAGTTTTAAAATTAAAAAAAATGCTTTTTTTAAGTTTTGATGAAAATCACTTTAAAAAAGGCGTTTAAAAAAAGGGTACACTTGGAAACGTACCCACAGGGGATAGGGTAGGGTCCAGGTACAGCAAAAGCCGTACCTGGACCCTACCCTATCCCCTGTGGGTACGTTTCCAAGCATACCCACAGCGTACCGTACCCCGTACTAGTACCTAGTACGTTTCCAGGCTGGTACAGGGGGCCCTTAGGCGTTTCCAAACAGTCTAGCTTCAGAGGGTTATTTGCCAATTTTATAATCAGATTTCATATCTGATTTATGAGTTGATTTGGCATTCAAAAATTTTGATTTTTATATGAATGGGTTCCTAAAAATATAGGCAAGCATATGGGATAAAAAAAAAATTGGAGTTCATTTGATGCCCTAAATGTGTGGGCCAAAATAGTAGGAGGGACAAATCTGCATGTTTGGTAGTTGCTCTTATAATTTGGTTTAGACCATCTTGTTCCTTGTATTTTTCCAAGTTCAGGCATATGTCATTTGCTTAGATCGGAGTTGTGTAGAAAAAGTTATGCTATCTTGAAGATTGCAGCAGTTAGGGTTTCAAATTTAAATTATTTTCCAGCTGTTGTAAAATCTGATTTTCGCCATAAATTCTCCAGGGTTGTTCCAAGGGTTAAGGAGTAAAAATAATTATTGTATGCTGATTTTGGGTGTGTTTGCATATAAAACCCTAGTCGCTTTTTGCATAAATTAATCCCGGCTGCCCTACTTTATTTCCCATAGCTGCCAAAAGTATATTTTATTATTTTATAAAGTGGGAAAATCTCATATTTGGGCAAAAGATCTATTGGGGATCTTTCAATGTAGGTCTGTTTTGTATGCTTATATAGACACACACACGCCTATATATGAGATATATACATAGTCATTTCTCTTGGGGGAAAATGTACACTGGAAACCTGAAAAACTGAAACATGAGGAAACAATATACTATGCATGTGGTTTAAATTATTGTGTATAAAAGCACATATGAGTGTGATGTGAGCTCAGTCATGCCTTGACAATGAACATTTGTAAAACAGTCTTAAAATTGGGCTATAAAACAGGATATCCATTGTGTAAACATAGGCTTCAGTTAACTTGAAGGTCAAGCTTGATATTAGGGACTTGAAACTTCTGATTAAAGACATCACAAAGACAATGTAACTAGTAGATGACTGTTTGAACATACAAGGAAACTAGACCTTTGAAAGTGTTAGAATATGCGGAAAGAGAAAGAAAAAAGAAAGAATAGAATGTACAAAGATGGAATGAAAAGAAACCGGGATGCGCACATTTGAGATTGTGTCCGTCTATTTATTATGAATGATGTAGTTACAAAACGGTTGATATAGTTACAACCAACTCATAGTTAAATAACTAATAACATCCTTATTAATAAATCTTATATTCTCATACCCCCTCTTAAGGCTTATTCTACATAAAGAAAAAACAAACATTCTAACAAAACAAAATTACGTAATCTCCCTAGGCTTTCACTTTGAAAGCAATACTATAACTAGGTAGGGCTCCATCAAGCTGCTTCGTGACCTTCATAAAAGTGTAGCTCCCGAGTTCAATTCCGGAGTTCCCAAATTCCACCTCCCCGAACTCCCGAATCACAAATCTCCCGAATTATTGGATAACCATCCATATTGAGCCATCCACAAGCTTCGTCAAGTTGTCTCATGACCCTCGTGAGAGTATAATTCCCAAGATCCACAGTCTCCCGAACTATCTGAGCAAACATCCATACCAAGCTTCATCTATCCTGTATCCTTTCTTGCCTTCAAAGTTTAGATAAAAGAAGGTAAGATAAGATAATTTTATTAAATGTCCAACAAGTGACCACAAAAATAGGGCAATGGGACTGCACAATACACAGCAAAGTAGAGACAGTGGGGAGAACCCAAAAGGGTCTCCAAAAACGACAAAAGAAGAAGAATGAGAGTACAGATAAGGAGAGGGGCTGGAGGGAAAAGCCTCAACACCAACCCTCATGTCTAGCACCCAAGGCTAGCCGAAAAGAATCTTGTGATGTGCTAATATCTGGTGTCAAGAGCAAGAGGTTGTGTGAGACACCTAGGATTTGTGGAAAGTCGAGCTCTCTGGGTGAACTTGGAGGTTTGTCGCCTATGAGAGGGAACCCTTGGCCGTGTCTGAATCAGGGTATCTCTGGTCTGTAAAGCAACTCTATATTGCATATTCATCACTGTCCTCACTACCTTCTGCATCAAGTGGGTCTTCAACCATGGCTATATTGGTTGTATTTGATATGTTTTTACCTTGAGCACATCATTGGCTCGAACATGACAATCCCAC
Organism: Taxus chinensis; assembly: GCA_019776745.2. Lineage (NCBI taxonomy): Eukaryota > Viridiplantae > Streptophyta > Pinopsida > Cupressales > Taxaceae > Taxus > Taxus chinensis. The sequence continues at coordinate 132,908,409 of CM034148.1, forward strand.
GAATTTTTATTCATAAGTTGCATTTGTATTTTCACTTTCCATGTATGAAAAGATAAACCAGAATATCTTTTTAATGGAATTTCCAAAAAATAAAATAAATACTACTGCGCATTTACCAAGATAAATAAAATATCAGTTCCTTTGCCCTATGACTGGTTTAATGCTCTTATACGACTACAGAATTTTGTGCCCTAGAAATTTGTGAATGTTGTACCTGTCAACCTATAGCCTTTAGAAATTGCGACGAATGTATTTTTTCTGGTTTTGTGGTTATTTCATTCTGGAAAATCGTGACTGTATTCACGTTTGGCTGCAACGCTGTTAGTTTGACTATAATGGCTTGAAAACATGCCCTTCCACGACTGTGTTTGCAGCGTGGCTTTACGTCGTGGCCTTTGAAGAAGCCCTAAATGGTGTCCCTCAAAAATCTTCTTGTGATTTCCGTTGATTTCCTTGCAAACTTTGTGAAAATAATTGTCACGTGCCCTAGTCGGTATTCACAGCCACTTTTTTGTCCTTTCGTGATTCACGTTTGTGTATATAATCAGCTTTTTTGCGAATTGTAATATTACTGTAACAGTAGCAAAAATGGTGAGCTCCTTCCTTCTCTTTCTCCTTACTTACGGCGCTCTGATACCAATGTTAGAATATGCGGAAAGAGAAAAAAAATAGAAAGAATAAAATGTACAAAGATGGAATGAAGAGAAACCGGAATGCACACATTTGAGATTGTGTGTTTGTCTATTTATTATGAATGAGTAGTTACAAAACGGTTGATATAGTTACAACCAACTCATAGTTAAATAACTAATAACATCCTTATAAATAAGTCTTATATTCTCATAGAAAGGATGAGTGTGAGGTTTTGAGTGATTGTTATTAATGGTAGGAGCCATTATACCAATGCAAACTATGAGCCTCCTTACTCTTTCCTAAGTGATCACGGCAAGTGAAATCCCATAAATCGATATATATATATATAATATATATATAAAGTTGTATTTGGATTTCAGGATGTGGAAAGCTACCTCTAGTTATCGTAGCTAGTGTTCAATAAGAGTTATTCACACTTTGTGAGCATTGTCAAGGCTTGTCAAGGTTATGTTGCCAGTTTACTCAGTAATGCAGAATGATAGGATATCTGTAAAGCAATGTAGCCAACTTGCTAGGGAATCCCGTGTAATGTCCCCTTGCCTTCGTCGAGGGCCTAAGGGCTAAATTTTAGTCTTGCCCTTGGTCATACCCAAGGGGCTAAAGACTCTGGAGATAATTGGGTATGGGTTATTGTTACCACCTTGCTTATTTGTTATAATTTTGCATTGACATGAGTTTAAGTGGCTTGGTGGGACTAGATGTTATGTTTTGTCGTTAAGGGGGGGACCTCATAACACTTTAATGTTATAATTTTTCATTGGGGTGACTTATGGTACTTTATTATTCTATTTCTTCGTTGGGGTGACTTATAGTACTTTATTATTCTATTTCTTCGTTGGGGTCACTTAAGTCACTTTGAGTCCCACATGGAGCTCTCAACTTGGAAAAAAATAATGAAAAGTTATAAAAGGAGGTTTGGGGAAGTGATTGTAGAGTTCATTCTTGCATACACACTTATGATTTCCATTGAGCAACTGATGATTGCTTTTTTAGCTTGTGGAGTAAGATCCCACAAGAACCCTAGCGAAAGGCATTCTTCGGTGGTGGAAGATCCACCCTAGCTTGTCAATTTGGAAGTAATTCAAGGCTAATTTTCAAAGATCAATTTCAGAGTTTTCAGAGAAGGGTTTTAGAGGAATTTTGGGCTTTTTATGGAGAAAATTTGAGGGTTTCCGGATCTGTTTTATTGCAATGATTAGAGCAGGTTTTTGCGCCATTTCTGGAGAAATTTTGGAGAGTTTTTGGTCTCTTTTCAGGTGGAGTGAGCCATTTTGGGATTTTACGATGGTTTTTGGATGGTTTTCAGAGTGCTTTTTCCAGGTTTGACAATTAGGATTTCATTCACATTATTAATTAATAGATGTTATTTCCAAAATTTCAGAATTTAATCATAAGTATTTGAGAAGATATGAATTTTTGAGGTTTTCTAGCTGTCTAGGGTTTTCTGGAATTTTCTGGCACTCATATATGATTCGAAAAATTCCAAAATTACAAAAACATTCTGGCAGTCATATATGATTCGAAATATTTCATATATGATATTTCATCTCGTTGGACTCCAAGTTAGCAACTGAGATACCATGTTCCTTTGGTTATTTAGTGACTGCCTTAACTATTTACATGTTGCACCTTCTTTTGTCGATGGTTGTAATATTCCTTGGCATGCTATGATTTACTATATGGCTTGATGTTGGCACATGTAACTGTTGTATTTTCATGATGTTTGTTACTCAGTGGATGAAGTATGCTCTTTCATCGTGAATGATTGTACCCATTATCATGTTTGCTGCATTTTTAGATATGGACATATTATTGATGGGATGTGTACTTCCATATAGGATGTTGGAGTTATTAACTTATTATTATAAGCATGATGCATTGGTGCACATTGTTTCCCAATCAGATGTTGCAGTTATTCCCCAAGTGCATTTCTCTGGGACTTCTACCGTCACTAGATGGGATGGCCAAGGTCTGTCGGCTTTGGATGGGGACCAACAGATTCCCTCCCCACTCTTAGGGTTCCAAGTTCAAGGGGTAAACATGAGAGTTCCAAAGTTGATATCAATTCATGGAGGTCACTAAGTAATGAGATCGATCATTAAATCTCACCCAATGGGCATATGTATCACTTTGTATTATTTGTTTACACCTGTATGTTTGATCATGTGAAGATATACTATATCATACTACAAGACGATTGATTTGTATTGGATGAGATGTAATAATTATGATTGTATTTATCGTAATCACAATGTACTTTGTACTTAAAAAATAAATGGATTAAACAAGTGAGATAAGTTGTGATGAATAAATGAATTTTATTGTAAGATAAATGATTTTACAAAAAAAACAAGGTTCATTTTTACGTCGATAGGCGTTTCCCCTGCGAATTGTATTGGGTTGGGGGAGGTGAAGGGACGAACCAGATTTCGTTTGTGCAATGGACGACCATCCCGCTCTCCTCATCTGTTTGATCGATACAACCCTAACACAGTTTAAGCCTAGTTTCACTATTACAGAATAGCTAAGTTCATCCTTGTTGGTTTACTATGCACTAGGTTTAGCAGGTAGAGTTGTACATGTGAATGACCATCCACCTAATCTTAGTCGTTCGTGATTCTGGAATCAGGCTTGCTACGGTCTAGCCCAAACAGCCATGAACTGCTTCGTACTCATGCAAGACCATAAGATATATTTTAGCCATCGATTGCATTACTGTTCTTTGGGATTAGGTGTGAAAGATGTGCTCCGGAAAAAGGAAATTTAATGGCGAGCCTGCGACTGTTGCATTTTCCTGCTTTTTTCCCACCAACTGCCATTACAAGGCATCGAAATTTTAATTGTTTGCATTCCATTTTGAGCAAGTTATCTTCCATGGAAGAAAATACGCACTCCACGGCATTGCTCTACATGAATTATGGCAGAAATTTGATAAAGAAAAAGTAAGTAAATAATGTGAATAGATTTGCAAATATGGATCCAAAAATTAGCAGGCATTTTCTTTAGGGTATATGTAAAAGCAACTTATTTTTGCTTCATCTACTGCGACTGCAGCTCAAAAACATGAACTTTGAAGCCCTGATGTGTGTAAATTTGTTTACGGATGTTATCAATGTATTTGTGGAAAATTACAAGCATGCTTTCTCCTCCAAATTGACGGTCTACAAGCTCCACATGTGTGGTAAGACCATTAGGTGATTTCCATCCATCTATGTTTTGTTGTTCCCTCTTTACACACGGCTCAACACAACGATGGGTTTGGTGAGTATAATGATGGTTTTGCAGACATCTCTGGGGATTTTTACTTCTTTTTCATGGTTTAGAATAGTTGTTTGGCTTGCCCTTTCCTGCCTTGCATTGAATTCTTGTGAGTTATCATTTCCCTGCACTAATATTTGGCTTCCTCACCATGACAAACTGTGTCTAGTCATTTGCTACACTCGGACTGCCGTTCCAACTATTCTCACACTATTCTCTCCTCACATGGCAGGGGTGCAATGAGGAGAACGGCATTAGCAGGTTTATGGCTCTATTTTGCTCCTGCAACTAGGGTGTATCGTGCCTTTGGTTGAGTTCTTAATGTTTGATCATCTTTGTTACCGTGCTTATTCTAGGAGATTTTCCCTTCTATTGGATATAGATTTTTATGCAGTTACTTCTAACATACATAATTTATGTAATTAGATTTTTTCTATTGTTGCTGAAAAATTAAGTTTAACGCGTCTTAAGCATTAAAATGTTGATTAATTATAAGAACGATAATTTTTTCCATTTGTTTGCATTGTATAGAGAATTATTGTGTTTATCTTCTTGCATTTGTATGAGAACTTGTTGAGTGCTATGTTTATTATTTAACTCAAGAATTTAGTTTATTATCAGATTCTTTTCTTTTCTTTTATTAGAGCCTTCAAGAGTTTATTTTATTTGATAGCATGCTACTGGAAGCGAGGCATTTGAGGTTTTATTTAATGGGAGAATACTTGCTTCAAACCAAGCCTACTCAATTAGCAAACCCATGCAAAATCCTCTTTTTTGGCTGTTTATCCGAGAGAGTTTATTTCCTAGATGGCAGACTTGTTGGGCTTATCTGAGTACCTTTGAGTTGGCTCATTTGAAAACACTTTCCAAGAATCCAAATATCACTATAATGTTTATGCTTCTCGATGTCTCATGAGGTTTATGCATACAACAAATCCCTAAAATTAACAATTGTATTTTATATATTCTATCTCCTTTTAACATCAGATTTACATGTCTTGTCCGCTCCTTTCTTTAAGCACATTACTAGAACAATTGTCATAGGACCACGTATTTTTTGTGTATCATACAACATTTCTCCATTTCCTATTTCACAACTATGGTAAAATATCTCCCAACACGCACCAAATCTGTCATTTTAAAATGTAATATAGATCACATTTGATATTTCATGGTGGGATGACTATGTACTTCTCAGTGAAGAGGTAGGTGTGAATTTTGGCACCCATTATGTTGCCACGTGATTATGTGTGTTTATCTACAAATATTAAACGATGATGCTCAACATGTTAACGAAAAAAGTCTCTTGCTAAATGGAATTCAAATTTTGCAGTAAAATAAGCCCAAGTTCAATGGCCAAGCCCAATCGTGATGCTATGTCCCCTTAGGCGGTTAAGCCATATTCAAGGCCCTTGCTTTGATGCTCTTGGGTTGAGGTGATTCACAGAGAAATGTAAGACATGTCAGTGCAAGAATGGTAGAGCAAAGACCTTGAAAGCACAATTCCTTTTCCCAAGAAAGCAGCTATGCATCTTCCATTCAAACCGTGCCACTTCCATCATTTTAAGGTAAACAATTAATTTCATGCATAACATGCTACAACCGCTTCATTGTCTTACAAATGAGACACTGCTCCTAATACTTATACATATCTATTTTGTGCAGATACGAAACACCAAAACAAGAAACAACCGGAAAGGATCATCACAGCAAATGCTTTGATACATCCACAAACATATTTTCGAAAAGTATTTGTTGTAGACCCAAAAAATATTCTGAACAATAAAGAGTATCAGCAAGCAAAGACAATGTAAGAGTATTAGCCATGATCTTTTCATAATTGTCCAAATGCACATTATCATTGTTACTACAAATAAGGAATTCTTTGTAAACGTTTTATACTCTGTGTTCAGACTGAAGAAGCTATGAATCACAATATTGTTTATTATCGAATTATGAAAGTCATGGATAGGCATACTACATTATGGAAGTACCAGATTGTTTGATAGATCAAATACTTATTTTGTATCTCAACATCAACAACAACAAGATGACAAGGAGGTTCTCAAATGGGTTGTTTTGATGGTGTTTTCCACATAGAGTCTCATTGGAACACCGTATTAGATTCTACCAAATCAAATGTCAGTTCAACTGTGCCTCATAATTGGTTCCATGCCACTATCGGCATTACCATTGCACCTCCTGGTGGAATTGCTAGTTTAGAGAATCTTAACAAGTCGAGTGTAAGAGAAGACGCTAAAGTGTGACAATATGCAATTGAACATTAGATAACTTGAAATTTATTGCTAAAATATAGGCTTTTGGCCAAATTATACAGCTTTTAAGTAAAGACGGAAAGGACAGAATTGAAATCAGACAGGTTATCCTTGGAGACACAGATAGAGCCTATAAGATCTCCATCAAAAACAAACAAAATAAGCACACACCCCAAATTCAAAATAAATCCATTCAATGGCATGGATCCATTGGTCCTGCTCACTTGGAGGTTACAATCACCAAAACGAATGTGGTTTCTTTGTTACAACTTTACTAAATATCATGCAAAACATAAAAGTTTTAACATCATAAACATATAAATCACAAGAAAGGAACTATTGATTGGTTTTTTGACTATCTCTTCCAAATCCTTCTGTCATAATTCAATGATTAGGAAGGATTTCAACAAACAAAAGCATTTAAGTACATGAAATTTTATATCGATCTCACAATGGATGCTAAAAATTGGAAGGCAAATGAAACTGCAAGAAAACGATGGGCTTGTACTAGAACCAGCTTACCTCTATATCTTCCTCAGCAGTAAATGTCTTTACAAAATCTGCTAAAATATCCCATGATCGTTTTCCAGGATCACTCAATGCTGATCCAAATTTTCTATCTCGAACATCTAGGAATTCCTTCCAATCTCCTTTTGAGCCCTTGATTTCATATGCTTGAGCTAGTTTGACAATGTTGACAAGTATCTACAATGTCATGCAAGAAACAAAAGATAATAAAGTATTATTAGGAATTGCAGTAACTAACACATTCCTTTATTCTCGGCCTTCAATTAGTTCAAAACAATTGACAGAAAGAAAAACAAGGATGAAATGTACAAAAATAATACAGAACAAATATTTTTCACAGCCAAATATAAAATTGTGAAAAAGATTTTGAAATATTCCACAAGATTCTTAAATAAACATATAAGTCACCTAAAAGTTGGAACAAATTTGTGATTTTCTGCTAAAAACTGTGTAAGGTGTTTTCCATAAGTCAAGACATCAGTCATGTGTCAAACAACATGCATACAGATCTCTGATACAAAAATCGCGATTTATCGAATGCAGACAGGAAAACGATTAATATTTTTCAAAATCGTGGATTTCCTTTTTCCAATTTATCGGCAATTTCTGCCAATTAAAACCACTGAAAATTGTGCAAACAATCGTGGAAAATCGTCTGCTAGGTTTAAAACGTCAAAATAGGAAAATACGTAGCCATTTCGAAGTGTTTTGAGGTAGTTTCCTATTGTGTGAATTCATCATACCTGTTTTGCTAGGGTTTCGACCGGGACGAGAAGATTTCGAACATGGTTAACAGGTTTGCGTTTCGAGTTTTCAACTATTGCGTTTCAAGTTTCAGGTTTGTCGTTCCTTGTTTGTTTTCGTGACTGCAAACAGCTGCTGCTGTACACTTGCGAATTGCATTTGCTTGAAAGGTTGTGACTCGTGATGCCTTTTGAATAAACCCATATTATGCATATCCTACAATCATTGACCAGATTTGTTTCAGGCAAAATGTCATACAGTGAAAAGCACGGTGATTCGTTAGAATAATCATGATTCGTGGGTATGATCTACTGATCTGTGATTCTGCTCATATGCAGTTAAGCTTTTGGTTCACTTAAGGTTGTGATCTGCTGGCTAGTTAGAGAAAGGCAGATTTGTAATTAATAGTTTCACACCACTCCATGTAGTGAGGTTTGGGTTTTAGTTATAGCCCAGTTTTCTCTTGTGATCTGCTGGCTTGTTAGAGAAAAGTGGATTCATAATTGGGAAGTTTCACACTACTCCCGGTCATGAAGTTTAGCTTCTACAATCTATGGCAGTTGTATGATTTCATGAGATGTGGGCAGTCTTTTCAAAATATACTTATGGGCCTATGGCATTTTATAGATTCACTTCTTATGTCATTTAAGTTTTAAACAATGTTTTACATTTAATTGAAGTTTATTTTATGAATTTAAATGTTTTTTAATGTAGCGATAAAGTTGCCGATTAATGCCCGATATATTGCTGATTCCCGATTTCCAAGTCAAAATTTGGCCTGTCGATAACAATTTTTGAAACTATGATACAGATAATAGATAAAAATAGAGGCAAATTAGAATTCATGGTAAAACGGTGGTTACCATAGGATCCCAACCTAGCTTATTGCAGAATAAGGTTGCCATGGGCTTGTATGCCAATGGCTCTCCTAGTGCTTTATCAAAAACAAGCTGAGAAAATAACCACCACATGAACTATTTACCAGGTAGACAATAATATATATGAACAAGATACTCGTAGTGATTCAGAAGCCCTTCCGGTGTAAGAAATCTTAGTACAACGACAACATAACAAAGACGTACTTTGCTGCAACCTAGCAAACCCTTTCACATAATAACAAAACATAAATTTCATTGCCTTCCATTTGAGCCAATCAAAAGTACATGAGATTGCTTCAGAGATTTTCAATAAGTCTTAACTAGGGTGTGGTAAAAGCTAAAGCCATTTCTCACCAAAACAATTTCTGGATTTATATCTGTCAGTATTTGTGCCCAAAATTTCAGCAATGTTAAGACAGTTGACAATTTCACAGCATCGTCGACACTTATTAATTTGATCTTAGTCAGCTTTGACCATTTTATTTCACCCTACGCTGCACCAAGAATCGATATGTCTAGATCAAGAAATCAACAAAAACAATATACTTCTAAAAATCCTATTATAAAATTTCACGAACTCTCGGATATGGTATTGGAAACTTAATCTAGTTTGCAGGTACATCCCTACAAGAGTAGAGTTCTGGTAAGGGATGTATCGGGGATGGGTATGTCCCAAGTATGCATGGGAGATGTTCCAGGTACAAGAATAAGTACCTAGGTACCAATTCCTGTATCCATCATGCTTTTCCCCCAAAAACATTTTTTTTGTTTTTTTGCCTAAAAAACTAACCCTAACCCTAAAATGCACCCCCACACTCTTTTTAAACACAAACAACACATTTACCTCACATTGCATACTTATCTTCCCTTGCACATTTGCTTTTTCATATGATGGTTCTACTACTAATGAACCACATGATCATTCTACTTCTAATGAACCACATGATCGTTCTACTTCTAATGAAACACATGATGGTTCTAGTGATGCTTTCATTAAATACATTGGAGAGCATTATGATTATGAAAATAATGAATATGCTGATTTGTCTTGATTTTTGTGTCTACATGGTAACATTTCCACAATGTACTTATTCCAAGTTCGACAAATGAATATCGTGACATTTGGCAATGAATTATCATTACATTTTGTAGTTATTTGGCTTATTTTGTTTACTCTTTGCATATTATATGGTTAATTTGTTTATTTAGCTAGCTATTCATTTTAATATTTTTAATATGTTATATATTTTTTGTACATCCGTATTCATGCCCCCAAAAAAATTTGCTGTACCGGTATACTGGGTCCCTGTCCCTGTACCTACTACCGGCTACCTAGGAAATTTCAAAAAACTTCTGCAAAGCCACATTTCGGTACCATATATGCCTAGAGAACGACTGGAATTTGCCTTGAATATTGTCACAAGGTTTCCGGCACAACAGGAAACATATTTGGAAGTTTCTTACCCCTCCTAAAGTTACCATATCTAGGACATGATAATAGTTTGAAATCCCAAAAAACAGATTTCCAGTAGGCTAGAGACAATTTCTGGGATTTGAAGATTTTACCCATGTTTAGTTGCCACAATAGTAATAAGGTTTGACAAAACCTTTAGGATTTGTGGCGATCGTCAAAATTTTTGAAGAGGGCTGAACCTACTGGACCAAACCTGCCATTGTCAAATCAACACATTGACCATGACATCAACCCTCATTTTTGTCACATTAACCAATTTCCAACTCGCATATTTGAAGACCAAGATGGACATAGCTATTATTTTAATTGTACTGCAGATATATTGGATCAAGATGTTGGCATTAATTGTAATTATGATTGTTAATTATGTAATATACAAAATTTTGTATTTTGAAGCTGTTTACATTTGCATTTTAGAGCCTATTAGCCATGGGCTAAAGATTATAGAGACTGGAAAGTGAGTGGAGAATAAAGAGTCAATGCACTCTCTAAATATTGTATGATTGTAAGATATATCAAATTTCGAAATGCCGTGAACATTGTGCACTAAAATATTTCTTTTATCTCATTTTCATAATCTATATGTACGACTGAGAATGGCTTTATTATTTATATGTTATATAGCTTCAAACCTTTCTAAACTTTTTTGAAATTCCAAACTTTGGCAAACTTTCATCTTCTTGAACCTACCGAACTTTTAGAACCTTGTTAATATGATTGCCACTGTAAAGAAGTGATTTACAATTTTGATCGAATCACCAAGAAACTCTAGTATGGGGCAAGGATCTAATATCCACATCTTTTACTAACCATTTTTTCATATATTATAGTCATACTTTTATTTACTCTCGTATCATGTTTGAATTGTTTAATCCGTACCCTCACATCACCACGTGACAAAATTTTGTGCATTTCAAGTTTATGCACCTTACAACTCCAAAACCTGAATTTTGTTTCTATTGCAAGCCTTCCAGTCTTCTTCCATTTCAAATAACTTCATATTTCCCCCATAGAAAGGCATTGCCCTTCATATTTCCCCCTTAAAAAGGCATTGCCCTTTACTCCAAGCACACATACAAAATAAATTGAATTACATGACCACCATTTCTCACAAAAAAATGCATTCTAGATTGATTTAAGGCTGCTTCTGAAAAGCTGATTGATACAAGAGGCTTTTATAGGTACAACTCCAATGATACCGCCAAGCCCGTCCTCATAGCCTGCGGTAACACCAACTAATGTTTTGTGGTTTTCGGTAATGTGCAACCACCACTAGCGGTCTATGGTACTTTCAAAATCGTCATAACATCCTCATCGGATACCACACACATTTCCAATATCATAGGGCATTATGGGTAGATTGGATGTGGTGCCATCCCAGCACACCACCAAACCGCACCAGGTCCTCATCATTGATTTTGTCAGGGTTCCAAAGACCTACAGCCCAACCCGCTAAGGTCAGCTCACAAAATGTGATACTGCCGAGTGCCAATGATGTTGCTGCCTTTGTCCTTAGAGGGGTAGATCCCCCATAAGAATCGAGGATTTCACTATTACATTTTGACGCATCTCATCTGAACTGACAAAAGGTGAAGATTCACCTACAAAATAGCAACAGTTTTATCTCCATAACAGTTCTTGGCCTTCTGCGGCATTGTATGATAATTCATACATATCTAGATGGACAGCTAGCATAAGCAACACATGGCAATAGATAGCCATACATCTATCTCGAGGATATGCCATACACAGAACACACAAATTAATAGAAAAAATTGTTCCAATTCTATTATCTTTCCTATGTGCCACTCTTTGAACTTTTTTATCAATTCTGAATCATTGCTTCTGAATATCACACATCTAGGTTCTAGCAATTTAGAGATTGGAATGTTGTCCCCCTATCTCCTGGGATTCAAATCATTCTTTCACTAGAATTATAATACCATTTAGGGTTCTTTGCGATCGACTGCTTCAAATTTTCTCTGACACAGAGATCCAAAAAAATGGAATTGAATATGCAAGTCCTTAATGTACCTGAAAATGTAAGTTCTTAAAGTATCTCTTTAGCTTCTTTTACCTATTTGATCTAACAAACCTTACATGGGACATTTTATTTGAAATAATCAACTGTTGTACCATTTTTTTTATTTTTCCTTAACTCAACTAACTTAGATTAACCGTTGTCAAATGGGATGACCTCAAGTCGTAAAAGCATTGAGATTTCCATAACAAATCCCCAAATTCAAAACCAGGAAGACATGATAAGTGTGGAAATCGGGTAAAGCACCACATCCAACATGCTGAGTGTGCCATGTCCCATCAGATGAGGCCAGGCAGAAGACGCATGGTGAATTTGATGGATGAAACACCCTTGCTGAAATGGGGTACCTTGCTGGACAAGGACGGGCGAATCTCATGAATTGAACAGAAGAGAAACCTCAGTCGTGTCGACTAAGACGGCATGGAGAATACCCCAGTCATTACATTACACCAAAAGGGGGGATTAGCAAAATAAAATAAGAACTAAAAGAGAAAATACTTAGACTAAACAGTGCGGTCTTCTGAGAAGTTAAAGCAAATTTTATCATTCTTAGTTTACCTTAATCTCCAATATTATCCTAATTCTACGTACCTTACATCTCAGATAGGTTCTAAACGACCCTCAAAAAATTTAAATGACGTTAAATTCCAGAAAGTAATAAACTGTAATATGTTGCTGAAACTTACATTGACAGCTGATAATGGAAACTAGCACGACCTCTGTTTACCACATTTTCCATTAAAATGCATTTCGACTTAACAAATCTAAAGAAAACTATTAAAGAACGCTGTGACAACTTATTGTGTTAAGCCTCTCTATAACAGAAAATTTTAGATATGATCATGCAGTATGTTAAAATGCCCATGGAAAAACCGATTTAAAAAAATTAATTATTTGCAGAGAAAGTAGAGGATGTTTTACCTCTTTGTCGTTTGCTGTGAAATTCATATTTTCTTCAGCCATTCTTAGCGGTCTGGGATACCGAGTTTCAGGGTAGTTCAGTTTTGAGTTTGAAGAAACCCTCGAGGGTTATGAAACGTTCGCTATTAGGTCTATTTTTGCAACATATATATGCAATTGGTATCTTCGATACTAGATTACTTTCTTTTCTTTCTTTCTTTTTATTGAATGCCTAAGCATTATATTGGGCACTTACTTGCATACAATGTTGGCATATTTGTCCATGTTTATGAAGAAACATATAGCGAATTATAAAGTTTAGTAAGTATACTTCTAAATTAATGATCACCTTTAGCTAAGTAGTTATAGGCAAGGGGCATCCACGCCATCAAAATCACACAAGGTGTAACTCTTGCCTCAACTGCTTGACTCTCCATGTCAAGGACACGACCCTGGCCTCGACTGCTCGACTTTCCGTGTCAAGGGTGGGATCCTAGCCTCAATCGCTTGACTGCTTGTGTCAAGGCTATAGTTTTGGCCTCAACCGCTTCGCTCTCTGTGTGAGGATGTTGGGGGCCTTTGCCCTCAATAAGAATTGATCCCTAGTGGGCTTTATATGAGCCAAACAATTTCACCAATGGACCAAGCAGCCTTTGACTACTTTTTTTATCATATATAATCATGACACAAACCTTGTAACAAGGGAAGCACCTTGTGTTTATGGGGAACGTTGGAGGTTGGGACTTCGATGTATGCTCAAATTAGTTGCACATTAAATTATAGGGATTGTGATTTTGTTGATTGGCATCGTATAATGGTAGTTTAAGGTGATAGTGGAGGATTTGAATGTCCCTGTGACTTGTTTAAATGAAATCATTTTAAATAGGTCCATGAGACCTAATGAGGAACAAGACCACAAATATTTACAACCACTCACAAGAGATAACATTGTTGGTCACATTGTTTCTTTAAGAATATGTTTCTTCTCCGTCTAATTTGGGTTATCAGCTCCCTTGACTCTTTGATCGTAGTCTCTTCAAATAGTTCTAACATAGAGCCAACTCTTAACATTTTTACATACTTTACTTGAAGTCCTTATAAGCTGGATATTCAAGGATGCAATGTTTCTCTATTTCTATGGAGTGTGTTAAGGTTTATTTTCCTATATTCCCTCCTTGAGAGTTTACACCCCAAAAGTAGCCTCTGAGTAACACACCACTACATGTTAGCACATCACTTAGTGGTTAAATCAAATGCTCACCTAAAGCACACAAGAGCTCAGGCTCGTGTTGCATCAATTTATGTTTTGTGGGGTGACAATTAAACGCTCCATCCGAGCAAATTGCAATAAACATTATATTAAGTGCTAACTATATGCAAAATCTAATATACTAAGATACAAATAATACATCTAGGATAGGTCATATTATATTACGAGAATATATTACAATAAACAATTCTATAATTCAACAACATAATAGTGCAAAAAGATATCCTCTCTATACATTGCCCAATGGGCCTATTTATAGATTTACAAGGGTTGTTTTAATTCAAAATATCTTGTTTAAATTACAGGTGATCAGGCCAGTCGGCTATTGATGTTAATCTACCTACATCTAATTTCCTCCCAATGTTCTTCGAAACTTTTCGATGTCATAATCTTTGCTAACAAATTTCTAAAAAAATATGTCAATGCTTATACTTGGTCAAGTAACATTTGGTTCTTCCCTACGGCTACCCCTGGTCCTTGCACATGTCATTTTGTTAGTACTTACCCTACACATACAGTGTTTCCAAAAAAATTGGGATTAACATCCCTTGGACTAACTTTGTTATTAGTCCCTAGACAACTGACTTTATTTCTTCACCCATTCGGGCCCTTTTTGTTGCAACTCCACTTCAAAAGTGTTCCATTTTGTCATGACACCCTTTACCTCATTTGTCACTTAGTATCTCGACAGATATATTCTTTTAGGTTTTCCACTAAATTTAATCTTTTATCACGATGCATGCAGTTGACAACTTGGCCGAAATACCACCTTTGATTTCCTCTAAGTCTTCCTCCTCGTCCATGGCTTGTAGATGGAAGTTATGAGCTTTCGACAGGGCTTGTTTCTTTGTCACGATACTTTTTCCCAACGTTGATACTACTTGGCGGACCTTCCCTCTCTCAATTTTATCCATTGTCTAAAATACATTAGCCTCAAGTACCTTCTTTTCATCCTCTTCTTGTAGGTGCCTATCGACCACCTTTGTGCTTAACTTGAAGCTTGACAAAATCTACTTGATCAAATTGACCTTAACCTACAATTCAACCAAATTTTGTTCTAGTGCATCTAACTACTCCATGATGTCCTTGCACACTTCTACCAAGGGGCCCTCTTTGTCAGTGTGTAAGTAGGCCTCTGAAGGAGTAAGTTTGTTGTTTGCTCCAACGTTCATGGGTCTTTGTCAACATCAATGATTAGTAGAGGATTTGTCGCGAGAATTCTTTATTTTAGCACCTATATGCATTATTCAAATATTTTCACTTTCCTTTCTGCATTGATCGTTGTTTTTTATATTTCCAAGCATGTTTTATTTTTATCTTCCAAGCTCACATGCCTCCCATCCAACATTTCCCTATTTATCAAGTTTTGTCAAGTGACCTTGGTTGTTAAATTTATCAAGAAAAATCAAGCCTTGTCCTTTGTTAGCACGTTAGGTTCCAAGAAGATGACGTTTTCCCCTCACGTAGAGTTCCCTCGGTGGTATTATTTGTGCTTTCTTCCTCGTGCATCGCCTTTGAGATTTCTTCCTGCAAGCTTCCCTTTTATTTTTGTTTTGATGTTGGACTTTCCACATTAAAGGTTTAGAAGCCTTCTGCTCCCTTATCCATTTGCTCAAAGTTACTTGATATATTTACTAGATATAGTCTCGATGATCCAATGAGCTCCTTGGAGGATTGTTATCCAAAGCTTCCTAATGATTCCTTTAGGACGTCTTTAGCTTTATTTACCTTGTTTGAGTCGACTACATGTGTTTGGGGACTTTGTACCTTAGGAGGAATCTGCACAAGAGAAGATTGTGCATGAGAGGATTGTATAGGTTCTTTTAGAGGAGGTTGTGTTGGTGATTGTTTCTTTCCTCCAAGAACACCATTGCTCATGAAGAATGCATTCTTAGGGGATCATGTGAGGATTTTCCTGAAGTCGTGGTCACATGGTATATAATACTTGGCACCCATATGCCTTATTAACCTCGTATTATTAACTAAATCTCAGGGTTAATCTAGTCATTCTCATCATTATATTCATTATCATTTGTGTCCTCCACATGGGGGTATTTGTACATAGATCTTAGGATGGGGATCTACTCATCGAATTTGACTAGATCCACCTTTTTCTCTTTGTATTATCGATGCACACTAGTGAATGCTCCAAATAGTCTATGGTGAAGGCATACAAGAGATTTCATCATCCAATCCAATTTTCTTCCTTCATCCTTGCCCTCACCACGTACATTTGTTGTAATACTCTAAAAGTCTCGTAGTTCTCATATGCGGCAAGGAGTTCAAGGGGAATGTGTCATTATTGTTTGAAATACACAATGCAATTCTCATACCATTTATCTAAACTAGTTTAACATGGTTTGATGAACAATATTAGGCACATGTATTTTGTAAAAATATGTGTGAGTGAGGTGTTTGGTGCTAGGAATCACCAAAAAAATTCATTGTACCCATCGAGTACACCTATCTCATCCACCATTATCAACATTAGAATTGATATTCACTTCAAGGGAGTTTCATCTTCTTATGTTGCCCACGCTCCTTCAATGATGTCCTAGAAAATATACTTAGTAATGTTAAATTCCTTCTTTTGGGTTGCTATCATGTGTACAATATATAGCATACGTGGCTAATGTTGTCCCGCATTCCTAAGTGTGTGATCTTGTTATTGATCATCTCAAGGGTGATGGTTATTGCTCAATCCTTGAGCTTTTTTGTGGGCATGGTAAACTTCTCTCTTTTGTAGCTTAACTACCTACCTACAATTTTGGCGTTGGTTGAGTTCTCGAGCATTATTTTGACATTTGTGCTTTTACAAGATATGTTAGTAAGCATTTATATCGGTCGAGGAAAGTTTTCCTTTTCGCCAACCCATGAAGTAAAATCAATTCTTGTGTGTGTGTGATATTAGAAATCATCCAATGAGGAGGGGGTTTCTAAAGAAGGAGAGCTCAAATATATGGAATACACAAATATTTTTTGGGTCCAACTTGATTTAGATGTTGGATGTCACTCCACCCGTTGTGCTCGTGGATTTACTTTTCATAAAGTAGACCCTCACTAGGCCTTTCTAATTATTTTCTTGGTAGTTATTATACTCTTCAATTTTGCACTCCCCCACATAAGTGATCGATTTTACTAGTGCACACTTTTCTAGGAATAATATCTCTATAATCTTATTCACCTCCACTAATTCTTCCTTGGCTAGTACTGGTTGTGGTGCCTCTTCCTTAATACATGTTATGTCGTCTACCCTCCTCCTTTGTCTCAAAATCTTTATAGGTGGCATGGGGGGTTTATTGATCTTCTTTAGAGTCACTTTCAGCGACTCAATTGTCTTCTTCTTTGTGGGTGCCATATTTTCCCTGTGATCCTAGGTTTACTCTCTGCACACAAGGATTTTTTAACCTTCTTGTCTTTTCTGGTTAGGGATTTTCTCTTGTTAGTATCTCCAAACCCTAACTTTTCCATAATCAAGGGGGAGGAATAAGGTAGCACACTCAGATGAAAGGACAACCTCTAATTTTGCAGTGCAAGGAATATTACTTTTACATGGACACACATGAGCACTCCCACAATCTTGGCACAACTCAATAAATTATTCTCATTAACGAATTCATTACACAATTGATGCACACACTCTACCACTCGCACAAATGCCTCTATAGGGTTATTTCATTATAAACATGGAGAAAAATCAACTACAACATAGTCCAACATGGATAGTGCACAAACATGTTTTGGTTTCTTTGTCTAGAGAGGGATTTTTTGTATCTCCCTTTTCCCCCTTTAAGATTCTTTTCCCCTCCTTTACTGACATGTCCTAGGTATCTTTGGTTCTCCAAGGACCCAAGAAATGCTTCCCATATCAATTATTATCTCAAGTATCCATTATTTTACCCCTATTGATGATTATGGGCATTATGTCAACAAAAATGTTTCTTCCACAAAACTTTAGCATGTGACAGTAGTTTCGTGTTGCTTTAAGAAAACACCAAAACTGAAAGTTTTAGAACGAGATTTATTGAAAACCATGCAAGATGCCTTGTAGGACCACTTGTACCGTGTCAAGCTAAAACCTAAAAAAATGAAAAACAAACATCACTCTATTTTTGGTGATGCAAGATTACTTGTTTGTCATGAATACTCTCGCATTAAACACCCATGGTAAATAAAATGTCCATGAGCTCATGGTCATGAGCTCATTGTGAGCTCTTTGAAAGTGTTACCATGTTTGTCAACTTTGGATGAACTCATCCAAGTAGCGCATTCCATTGCTCCATCCTTCCACTTAACCAAGTACTCGTAGTACTCACTGCCTCTTGTCTTCTTGCCAATACGAATGCCCAAAATGGCCTCCATCTCCTCTTTAGTTGTTATGTTGCGGAGCCTGTTTTCATGTGTGGAAGTGTTGAAGGCTATACACTAAAATTACAGTACACTCTCCACAATATTCTCACCAGGGCTCGGGGGCGCAATCCCCGAGATTTTTTTTGGCCTCGAAAAATGTGCATGATACCTCAGGAAATGTGTTCTTCTCATATGGGCAGGATTTTTGACCCATATTTTTATGGGGAGGTTTTGGCCCACGGTTTTAATACCCAAGATATTGTAAAATTATTTAAGTAGTTTCCTATTAATGTACTTTTGATAGGTGAGACATTAGTATTGTAGATGTGTGAGTTGAAGCGTGAATTTAGGAGAGTTTGTTGAGCACAACTCCAAAAAGATCTGGATATTGTATTGCGAGAAAGAGGTGGCTTGTAATAAAATCTAAACAAGTGATTCTTGGTGAATGTAGCTCAAATTAGGTGAACCACGTTAAATATTGTCTTTCTGTTTCGTTTTTTTATTTGCTTCACTTTTATTTCAAATATGTGATATTATTTTGCATATTTTAGTTTCTACTTTACTAAGCATGTGGTGGAATTTGAAGCGATGAGCACAATTTTATAGATACGGTGATTTGATAGGAGACTCCAATGATCATAGAACTAGGTAATCTAGGTGTCTGAGATATAAGCACTACAACATGGGAACAAAGCCATGCTCTCAATTGGTTGTCATATCCAACATACATGTACGAATTTGCTACATTGAACATAGTTGATAATGCCTACTCTATCTCATAACATTGGATGATTTACAACTTGATAAACATAAGAATTATATCAAAAGGGTCTAGTCTTCTTGGCGACTTTATAAAATATATTCTCAACCATCTAGTGAATTCTGACTCATTATATAAATGCTGCCATGACACCAAGATCTATAAAGTCAATAAAGCTTTCTCCTTTTCAAGAAGACAATCTTCCAAAATTTAAATGGAGGGAACATCTCTTGGGGAAGACAAATCTTTTGCACTTGTTGATGTACATTGTGCACAATATAAACAAACTCCTCACTATCAAAATTTCTCCCACTCATCTCAAATGCAACTTTATCATTTAGCAGTAGATGGAAACTATGTTAAGAGGTTAACTTTATTAAATAAACATAACATTGATTGTATGCAATGAATGTTAGCGTAATACTCATTTACATGCATGTACAATTATAATAATCCCTTGCTAAGAGGGAAAGAGGGATCTCCTCTACTCTAGAACTCTGAATGATATGGATCATACACCATCATAACTTCATAGAAATGCAATCTTGATGATGACAATAAGGTAAACCTCGAGATGCCATTAGGAGAAGGAATATCATCCCTATATATATATATATATATATATATATATAGGATATAAGGGATGTTGGTCCCAACTAGTTTCTTATAATGCCTTATCCTCTATGCTTCACTAATAATGACAACAAGTGCAAAGATAGAAGCCATTAATTTAAATATAGTTCGTTAAATCTGAACACTCATAAATTCTAAATATTGATGGATATCCAACTACCATAGTCAATTATTTGAAGAAGGCCACATATAATGTTTGGATCTTCATGGGATTTCCGTTATAGGATGCTTGAAGAGAACAACATCAACTACCATACCTTTTAATGACATATAGTATGTGGTCTCTAGTCTCATGGTTTGTGGTTTTCTCACTGTAAAAAAAAGAAAATGGGCATCTAGTAGTGAAGAACTAATCTTAACCTTTGGACATGTCATATCATAACACATGTCATGTATCAATTAACTCTGTACTCTCGGTTGTCCAGAAGTATTCATCATTTATACCTTGAATCATAAGAATATCTTATTCAATACCTATGTGGGTTGTT
The DNA here is from genome assembly GCA_019776745.2 of Taxus chinensis. Classification (NCBI taxonomy): domain Eukaryota; kingdom Viridiplantae; phylum Streptophyta; class Pinopsida; order Cupressales; family Taxaceae; genus Taxus; species Taxus chinensis. The sequence continues at coordinate 132,928,663 of CM034148.1, forward strand.
CCCATGAGTACAACGTCACTTGCATCCTTTAATATTCTTGGTAGAAACATGTCTATGATATCAATATCCTTTCTTTCCTTTATGCCACACAAGTGACATTTTGTTAAGACCCTTCATCGTTCCCTTATTTTTACATTATTATTGTAATAGATGTTACGAGTGTGTATGCTTTATAAGTTATCCCTTGAGCTATTAAGAATAATCCCACAAACATGGGTAGTGCATAGTTTTAAAAATATAACTAGTATATTAAGGAGTACTTGGGCCAATAAAAGCATCCACAAATATTATTGTGTTGAGCTTTCTCAAAGGAGTTGCCCCTCAAAGTGTCTTGCAATATGGTAAAGTGATTTCAATATTTTGTTTAATAAACTCATATGTGCCGCATTATGTTATTCAACTTAATATGTAACAAGAGGTTCATTATATTCAGCATCAGAGCTCTTTCTAGGACCGCTTCAGGTGCAACAATTTTTGTAAGGTCTCAAGGAATTACAACAAAAGGTGTAGTAGAGTTTATGCTTTGTTTAGAAATCCTAAAACTCTGACTTGTTTTCCTGAATTATTTCCCAACTCATTTTCCCGACTTGCTTCCGTAACTTGTTTTTCCAACTTGTTTCCCAGACTTTAAAAACTAATTGTAAAAAAATATCAAATTATTTTTTCACACTTTCCAGGCACCCTCACCACTCTGAGTTTCAGGTTGTGCAGATCATTCTGAAATCAACTTATCTTTTCCAAAAAAAAATCCCCATACAAACTACTATTTTTAGCCCTCATTGGACATAGTCACTAAAAATAATTTGGGGTCCTCAAAGAAATTATACCATTGCAATCATCTCATTGAGCCAATTATTTTAACATATAACTCTAAATAGCCTTTTCAACCCTCGGAACCCCTCCTGGTCATGGTTGTAATAATGCAAACACATAAAACATAGATAATCATCAAGAAATCACCAACTTGAAATCACAAGTGTCTGAGCTCACACAAATGATGCAAGGACTCAATAAAAAAAATGGATCCTCACTAAGAATCTCCATATTGAGTCCACTTCTGAAGAAAATTTCTCTTCCCTAAATGTGTCATGTGGTCCCAAGCTTGATTTTCCTCATTTCAATGGTACAGATCCAATAGGGTGGATATATTGGGTAGAGAAATTATTTAGTATCCATGATACCTACAACATGTACATGGTTCATACCATTTCTTTTCACTTGGAAAAAGAATCCCTACAATGGTACCATTGGTATTTAAAATCTCATGATGAACTAGGGTGTCCATCATTTGCATCCCTTATTCTAGAGTGATTATCCCCAGTGTTTATGATGACTTCATAGGAGCACGCACCAAACTCCAAGTAACAAGATCAGTATGTGATTACTAGACAAAATTTGAGATATTATTCAATCATGTAGAAGGCTTGTCAAATGACTTTTCCAAGAGTTATTTCATAAGTGGCCTTAAAGAGGCAATCTTCTTAGAAATTAAAAATTTTAAACCGAATACCACGAGGGAAGGATTAGGCTTGGTCAAATTAGCAAAGAAAAAAATCATAGCACAACGCCGACCTTCTGTTTTAACTTCATTCAAAAATATAGGAGCCTAGCATGCTCCCATGGTGCTTCCTCCAAAGACATCCCCAATCAAACGTCTTACTGAAGCAGAAATATAAGAACACGATGAAAAAGGCCTCTCTTACAATTATGATGAAAAATTCACAAGGGGACATTGATGCGTGGAACAAAAATTTTACCTTCTAGACGTTGAATCACCCCTCAAACTAGAAATTACAAGAAAAAGAATCATCATTAGATGAATCCCCTCCTCAAGACTCTTTACCAGAGTTATTTCTCCATGCCTTAGTAGGAGTCGCCACCCCTTAAACCATAAGGGTAAAAGGGTATTTCAAAATATTCCTCTCACATCTTAATTGATTACACATAACTTTATCAATCCATGGTTGACCAAAGAAGCATGTTGTTTTGTTTATCCTTATTATATATTTGAAGTTATGATTGCTAATGGTGGTACACTACCTTACAAGGGAAAGTGTCGTAATGTTTGTATTGCAATAGGAGATTATAATCTTCACCCCAATATGTTTTCCTACCCATGAGGGGACATGATGTTGTTCTATGAGACAATGGTTGCACACACTATGACCCATCTTATGGGATTTCTCTAAACTATGGATGTAGTTCTATGAAAATGGGAGAAAACACATCTTAAAAGGAATCACTCCATGCTCCACTAGTATTTTTATTTCCCATTGTATGGAAAATATTCTAAAGAAAATATCACATGGAATCATTGCTTAGTTATTTTTTATCCAAGTGAGTCCACCTATCTCTTCCAACACCCTTGCAGATTTACAAGTGATTTTGGAGAAACATATTACTATCTTTGTCGAGCCCATGACATTACCAAGAGGATCATCATATCTAACTTCTTTAAGGTAGTTCTCTTCCCAACATTCGAACCTACCAGTACCCATTCTTACAAAAGAAAGAGATTAAAATTCTCATCCAAAAACTTCTCGAGGTGGGATTCATTTGTCATAACACCAATCCATATTCCTCGTTGGGTTTACTTGTCTATAAAAAGGATGGATTGTGGTGTCTCTACATCAATTTCAGGGAACCAAACAAGATCATTATCAAGGATAAATTCCCTATTCCAATGATTGATGAGCTTCTAAATGAACTTTATAATGTTCAATTTTTCTTCAAATTAGATCTTCGCTCCAAGTATCACCAGATTCATATTCACAAGGAGGATATTCCTAAGATGACCTTCTAAACTCATGATGGTCACTATGAATTTTGAGTCATGCCCTTTGGGCTTACGAATTTCCCGTCTACATTTAAAGGCTTGATAAATAAAATATTTTTACCCTTCGTCAATTCATCTTGGTATTCTTTGATGGCATCTTGATCCACAGGAAACCATGGCTGGAGCTTCTACAACACATTGACATGACATTGCAAATTCTCGTAGATAATCAATTGTGCACCAAACATTCCAAGTGCTACGTTGGCCAAATATAACTGGAATATCTTGAACATATTGTTTCGTTGGAAGGTGTTCACATGTGTAAACACAAAATCACGAACTTGGGTACATTTCTAGGTCCTAATCACATACTAATGTTCATATGATTCTTAAGCGACACAACTAGTAATTGACATCTATCTTGGCCTCTTTTATGTCTTTTGTGTTTCCTCTTTGTCTTACACACCCCACATCTCAGTTTGATATCCATTACTTTATCTTTATTGACTCTAGACACCAACACCTAGCCAGGACACAAGTGCTCAGGCGCCCTCGTCTCCTCTGGGCCTCTTTTATCTTTTAGGCATCTTGTTTTCTTATGGGTCGGCCTTTTAGTTTTCAATTATGAAATCCAAATAAGGGAATCATATAAATATAAATCTATGTGAGCATAATAAAGGACCAAGCTCTAAGCATTTATTATCGTCACCTAAGGTTGCATCCAAAAGACATTCTAAGAGCATCAAGACATCCATATAACATTCACTCAAGGGACTGCATTTTATGCATACATACATAGGAGGGGAAGATCATTTTTCCATCCACACATCTATTTACATTGCTACATCTAGTTATCACTCGTTATCTAGTGTATCTTACACAAGATCTTCCCAGGGCATGATTTCCACACATACACACAAGAACTACATGAAGTCTGAAATGTAATGCAACACTCGGTCGTAAGTTCACTCTATTGGGTGACCACTGGCATTAGTTCAACTCCCCATTTACACCTTTCCTTTATAGGATTTGATGTAGTTTGGGGTTTTTCAGGATATCATTTATTTTGCAAGGTAAAGGTGAATTTGGAGACCATTCGACAACATACAGGTGACCAACAACGAAGGTTAGTCATAGACAACAAATCACACACTTTGGGTATCTATATAGTTCTGATCACATAGTACTATTCATATGATTCCTAAACAAGAAAAGTATTATTTAACCCATGTCTTTGGCCATATTTACTCGATTTGTTTATCCTTCTTGGTCTTACACAAAATCTTGCCTAGTCTTGTTGGAGCTCAAATGTGCACCCGTGCCCAAAGAAGGCAACATGGGATTGTCTCCAAGTTGTGGGACTTGAACTGAGACAGACCTCCAGAGAAGGCCGACTTCCTCTACTTACTCTTAATACTAAACTACTCCTAGGAATTGAAATGCAACTATTTAGCTCTACTCTAACTTTCCAAGTGGCCTGGGTGAGGAGGAGATGCATAAAACATAAACCTAATCTAAAGTGGCAATAACACCAAAAAATAAGGGGATGAATACATTCAGATAAGAGGAAAGGGAATGTGGTGATAGTGAAGAGGATTGAATATCAAACACAAATCAAAATCACTTCCAGAATCCACTTTCATGATGCACAACAGATAAAGATTCAAGAAATAAAACATTCAACACATCTGTGAATGAAAGAAAGGTAATAAGAGCAATAAAAATAAACAAGAGCAGAACGAGCCACAAGATTTAAATTTTATTGCCTAAAAGTGTACATAAACTATTACAATCACGAGAGGAAGATGCGAGCATTTGCTGAATCAAAATCTAAGGCATGCATCCCTTAGGACGTACACACAACACAAGAGAAAAGCCTTATGTTACAAGATGCCTAAATTCTAAAAGTATCACGCCTATAAATGAGCATTTCTCTACAATATATAGAAAATCATGGAAGGGAGAAAGAGGAGAACTTAGAGGGAATTCGAATTCTTCCACTAGTCCCAACCGCCTTCATTAATTTCTTCTCAGAGATAGGGTGCCGCACTATTTATACACTTTTACACACCAATTTTTATTGAGCATCCATACCGCATTTAATGTTGGTAGTTGTGCCGCCTGGAATTGTGCCTTTTAGCATGTTGGAGAAGTTTTTTGAATCTTGTCTCCTTGCCTTGATTTGACTCATGAAATCAGGTTTGATTGCATAGAGAACAAAAAAAATCTAATTGAATATGTAAAGATTTGATAGTTAAATCGAAGATTCAGTTGATTTCTGATTTCCGCGGAGAGTCATCATTTTGTTGTGTTGCGTAGTTTGTTCATCCAATCATGTGTGGCTTTTTTAACATCCACGGATCATTCATTTGTATCGTAGTATCTCGCGGCTCTTGAAAATATTTCGCGGCCTATCCAAATGACATGACTTACTTCCCTGTTACCCACAGCTTTCCTTGTACTACTACCTTAGCCTGCGACACTGTCTATAGTAGCACGGCTTTGAAAATCCAACTGCGGAGCCATTTCTTCATTCTATGGAACTTCCTTCTTTTAAAGTTGATTTTAAGCGACACGTGGAGTCATACACGCTCTTCTCCTTTGTTTTTTGACTTTCAGCTAACTTGGGATGCCTTACCATGCTTTAGCCACATGGTCAATTCTCATTGCTTGAAGGCTCCCAATTCTTTGTACTTTCTCCAAAATGAGCCAAAGGGACACGTGGATACTCTCCGCATCCAAATAGTGAAAATGGAAGACCCCTGAAATAATGTAGTTGTAAATCTTCTGCGGTGATGCTCTTTTATCCGCGACGTGCTCCAAGCTTTCGTGGTTCCTTCAAATTTGCTTATGAATATCCGCCAATTCTATAACTTGTGTAATTTTCTCAAATTTTGCAAGGGATGCAAAATTGGGTAACATTTTTGGTGACTCACAGGGATCATCTGCCTGCTAGATGGATGATCAAAAACCTTAAGCATCTATTGGGCATGGAGTCAACTAATTGATTTGGTTGCTTTTCCTTTGACTCCTTCACTTGATGATAACTGATCGTTAACACTTTGGACTTCACTTCGACAACATCCTCTGAAACAAGGAACTGTGCAACAAGATCCCGAGCAACAAAACATGTGCAAATCACTTAGGGAAAAGAAACTAAACTACCAATAAGATAATGTGCAGAAAGCACTTAGAGGAATTAGAAATCCTATTCTATTATGTAAAAGATGCATGAAACCCTTAATGAGAGGGTTTGAGATAAATCCCATTTACTGGGATTTGAAATGCATTCCTGTCAAGATCAAACAACTCAAAAGAATTAGCCACCTTGTAAGCAGTAATGATGTATGGTCCACTCCAAATAGCATCAAATTTGGAGTGTCTTCCTGGTTTAGCTCGATTCGCGTCCCATTTTAAGACTAGATCTTCGACTTTCAATATCTGAGGCCTAGTTTTTCTATCAAACCATTCTTAACATGGTGACATTTCTATTTTCTTCTAGTTGTACTAATTCCACCATACTAATTTCTCTTTAGTCTGGGCCTTCGAATTCCAATTGTTGTGCTAACTCAATGGAAGGAAATTTAAGCGACAAAGGAAGCCTAGCTTCTTTGCCATATACTAGTTTGTAGGGAGAAGTGCCAATTTCCTTCTTCATTGTTATCCTATCCGCCCAAAGATCATTCTTCAATTTTCTATGCCACTACCTTTCATTCAGGTGCATGGTTCTCTTCATGATTCTAATAAGATTTTAAATTGAGATTCTGCTAATCCGTTGCCTTGGGGGTAGTAATTGGAGGAAGTCTTGAGATAAATCCTAAGTTGAAGAGCCCAATCAAAGATTCTTGATCCTAAGGAAGATTTAGCATTATCAAAAATAATGGTTTGGGGAATGCCAAACCTTAAGACAATTTCTTCAAGAAACTCCAAGATGATTGAATTAGTGGCTTCCTTTAATGGCACGGTTTCAGTCCACTTGGTGAAGTATGTTGTAGCTGTGAGAACCCATTTGTATCCTGCACTAGATGGAGGATTGATCATACCAATGAAGTCACCTAGATCAGACGCAGAGGTAGGGCTACCAGTCTTTTCTTTCCCGCAAAGAGAGCACACTCCTTACATTTTCCAACCCACCTGTGAGCATCCGCAAACAATGTAGGCCAAAAATATCCTGCTTTTATGAGTTTCATAGTTGTAGCCTTGACAGAGAAATGTTCACCTGAGAAACCATCATGAAACTCAACAAGGACCCCATTACATTGTTTTCTTTCAATGCATCTGAGCAACATGCCATCAATGTTCCTTTTGAAAAGTACGCCATCAACCAAAACATATAGAAATGACTACAGGCTTAGATGCATCCTTTTTTATTTTCTAAGACCTGGAGGATATATACAAGAGGAGAGGAATGTTATCATTCTCTTCATCCAGATATCCATGGTTATGTCTTCATTCCTCTCAAGTTCTGTGTGGTTCTCCTCTTCTAGGAATAAAGTAGTCTCTGGGCCATTATGCGCATCTTTAGCCACCTATTTGCAAAGAGTATAGCCTCTGACCAATTTTTTGGCCTTAATAGGCACATCATATTCTAAGATTTTAGTTACCCATCCAGCTCATTTCTCACTTATCTTTGTTCCCATAATGAAATCTTTAACATTGGAATGTGATACCAAAACCTTTACGTGGCTAGTTATAATCATGCTTTTAAATTTCCTCAAGGCGCGCATGATGGAAAACACTTGATTTTCAATATGGCTATACTTAAGCTCATAATCCTTAAAGGTTTGGCTTAAGAAGGCTACTGGTTGCTCCAAATCTTGATCAGTTGACTGGGTTAGAACCGCGACAATGCAAGAATCAGCTATTATTTTGGTCTGAGCTTTCTTAAAAACCAAAATACTAAAAAGGAAACTATACACCAAATAATAAAATAATTCAATTTTAATTCATTCGGGATGTTGTATTCATTTAGAGATAGCTTCTTATACAAATGATTGATCCTATAATCTAGGAGTCAAGTCTTATCACTTAGTCTTCCTCATATCTCTCTCTTATCTCTAGAATCACTCTAACAAGCCTTTATTCTCTCACACAACTTTAGCTACGTGAGTTGTTCTCACAACTCATACAACATTATATGAGTTGTTTATATCACAATTCATATATTACAAATACAAACATAATATTAATGTTCACACTAACATATAAATTCCTAACATTCACCCCCTTAGTGTGAACATGGGAAAAAGTGGAACTAAAACTAGAATCGTATACCACCGCATACTTCTAGGTCTGCATACTACTGTCAGAATATTGTTGTCTAGATCTTGCTACACATGACCACTACTATGCAAAGAACGCATCACACATTCATCCCATGTGAACGAAACGAGGTTGTTTCACTAGTCCGATCATCTTCATTAAGAAGTGTGACAATCAGAGGATCTCTGCAAGTTAGAGGATTTCTACAATTAGTTTCCCTCCTATACAACTGTTTAACTATTCAACACCTTCCATGCCATATCACAACACGTTCCGGAGATTACATTAGGAATGCTCACATATTCAAAGTGAACAGGCAAAAATATTTTGTTCTTATTCTGCATATCAAAGCAAACACACAACTGAAATAAAATGCCATGAAACCATTGTGTGGCCCCATCACTTGTGGCTGACGAGAGGTCATTGATTGAACTCCTTCCTTCGTTGCCTCCTTCCTCCATGTAGATGATACTTACTTAGTATAGAAAATATTCAAAATTATAACCACTATCATCATTCATTAGTTCTTCCTTATCATAATCTTTTTCTTCATCAGCAAGCCATAGCCATTATCTTGTAATTTCCCACCAAGTAGGTCTTGAGCTCTCAGTTTACAGTTTACAACCATATGACCAAATTGTCTTAGAATAATAGCAAATGAATCGCTTATTTGAATCCTTGGAAGTTGATCCTTTCTTGGAAGAATATTTAAATATTATTTTAAAAAATGATTTGTCATCTTTATTTTTTCCATACAACACACTTTCTTCTGGATCAATATTCTTATTTTCTTCATCTATCAATGAAGAAATCAGATCATCTAGGCTAGGATTTATTTTGCTTAGTGTAAAAATCATGTTGGAATAACTAGCAAGCATGTTATTTAGTAATACAACTTTTGCATCATCTTCAGGCAGCATCTACTTTTATCCCTGCTAATTGATATAAAATGGAGCTGAAACTTACTTATGTGCTGCACCATGTTGTCACTTTCCTCCATCTTTAGTCCAAACAGTTTCTACTTGAGAGATACTATTGCACTTCCTATTTGGGATCCAAAAAGCTTGTTCAATGTATTCCATATGACATTTGAAATTTTTGATAAGTCTATATGATGCAAGTAAGCATAAGATAATCCTAGGATAATAATTGTTTGTAGCTTTTTGATCCTTTCTTTCCTCATTTGTTGGCTTCATCTGCATCATTTGGTTTTGGTATTTTACCATCCTGTAATTTCCCACAATTCATTATTAATTAACAATAATTGGGTTCAAAATTGCTAGGTATGGAATTATTTATCTTCAAAATTTTCAATATGACTGAATTTTTCCATTATGGGTGTCGAACTCAGTTCGAAAATGCACCCTTACAACAAATTTAAAAACATGAAAGTAAAATTTTATGAAATTTTATTTTTGATTGACAACAAAAAGCATATGATCAATGCAAAGAGTTTGAAAAAAAACACATTTAAATAAAAAACAACACCTTAATCTAAGTTACCAATGGAAATTTATGGAAAATACAAATTTTAAATCCAACATCTTTTCAGACCCCTTTCCAAAAATGGATTTTTTTTTTTTCTATGCTTGTGTTTTTTTTCACTAAATCCAAAAATGGCAAAAAATGGATAAGTAGAGTTGTAACTTGCGATTTTTCGTTCATGTATACAAATAGCTTCACCGCAACGATTTATACTCTAAACATGCATAAATTATGAGTCATATGATCATATCATCGTTAGAAGAGACATGACTGCATTGATGTTTTGTTGGATCTACAGATCAAGTTAATGCAGAGTGTAGGACTGAAGTTGATGAAAACTGATGACAAACGATTGCATATATGTATTTTACATCATGAACTAATCTATCTCTTGTTGCATACAATCCTGAATTCTCTTAGAACTCTCATTTGAACGAACCATTCTTTGATACCAAATATTATTTTGGTCTGAGCTTTCTTAAAAATTAGAATACTAAAAAGGAAACTATACACCAAATAATAGAATAATTCAATTTTAAATCATTTGGGATGTTGTATTCAACTAGAGATAGCTTCTTATACAAATGCTTGATCCTATAATCTAGGAGTCAAGTCTTATCACACAGTCTTCCTCATATCTCTCTCTTATCTCTAGAATCACTCTAACAAGCCTTTATTCTCTCACACACAACTTTATCTACGTGAGTTGTTCTCAACACTCACAATATAATTAAACTATTACAACATTATATGAGTTGTTTATATCACAACTCATATATTATAAATACACACATAATATTAATGTTCACGCTAAGATATAAATTCCTAACATCAGCTCCATACCCATACAAGATAAAATCGTTGGAGTAATCTGGATTAATCAATGTAAGAGCCTGAGCTATTTCTTATTTGATCTTTTCAAAGCTTCCTCCCCTTTCGTGGTCTAATGGAAAGATGATTCTTTTCTGAGCATCAGTGTGAATGGCTTTACCAAACCCACAAAGCTAGGTATGAAGCATCTAACAAAGTTAACCTTTCCAAGGAAAGACTGCAAATATTTCTTGTGAGCTGGAAAGGAAAGAGAAAGGATGGTAGAGACTCTTTCTCGATCAATGGTAATGCCTTCTTTAGAGGCAACATGCCCTAAAATATCACCTCTAGGGAGTGAAAAATTACATTTCTTGGGGTTAAAAGATACCCCAAACTCCCTACATTTTTCAAATACCTTCTCAAGATGTCTAATATGATCTTTGTTATGCTTTGAGAAAACAATAATATCATCAAGATATACAAGGATAAATTGATTAATATATCCTTTGAAAGTGATATACATTGCTCCTTGGAAGGTGGCACCTGCATTTGATAAACCAAAAGGTATTTTTTTAATATGCATATGTTCCCCATTTGGTGGTGAACATAGTCTTGTACTGATCCTCTTCTTTCACTTTGATTTGGTTGAAACCTGAATATCCATAAAGCATTGAAAATCTCTCAAATCTAACCACTGTCTGTAGGATCTACTCCATTGATGGCAAAGGAAAGTGATCCTTGAGGGAGGCCTTATTTAGGTCCCTGAAGTCTATCCAGAGCTTGATTTCACCATTCTTATTTCTGACTAGAACCAAGTTCGTCACCCAAGTGGAGTACTTAATGGGAAAAATAATTTTAGCCTCAATGAGTTTAGACAATTCTTTTCTCATGAGGGGCTCTATCTTGGGGTTTACCGGCCTTTGCTTTTGCCTAATTTGTTTGATGTTAAGATCAAGATCAATCGAATGTTGGGCTACATTAGGATTGAATTATTTTAAATATTCATAACCCCGTGAGAACACATCACTAAACTTTTGACATAAGGCAACACAATTCTACTTTTCATGCTCATCACATACTTTTTCGAGCGAACATTCTTTTCCAGGGGCAATTTCAACAGGTTGATAGTCTTCTTGTTTTGCCACCATACTCGTCTCTATACCTTTGAACTCATCATATAGACTAAAAATATGTTCAAGAGTGACCAATCCTTTTCGCAATTTATTTGTTTTGAGCTGAATAATTTGATCACCATAGATGTCCTACAAATCAGACTGCATTCTTGAAGAAAATTCAGCTTCATTCTGTATGAATTGGACAATTTACTCATCACTATCAAATAATTTCTAGCTGGTCACATTATCCGGTATGGATGGCCTCACAACCATCTTGATATGTTGCGTTTTTCCCTTCACCAGGTCCTCTGTAGGTGAAAAATGAGATCCAAGAGCTTCCATTTGATCTACTTCCTTATTCACCTTCTGTGGTACAACCTATAAGTTGAGAGCATCAAAAATATCCAGTAAGTCCCAAACTCTATGTATGTAGGCCTTCAATAGTTTTTTCTTTGTAGCGCATCTTCCATGGACTTGGTTAATGACTAGCTTAGTATCTCCAAAGATTTGCAACTTCTTGATCTTTCTCTTTTCCGCAATCAGCAAGCCATGCACTAATGCCTCATATTCCACAACATTATTGGAACAGGAAAATTGCAGTCTATGGGTGAAGAATAAATTCTCTTCCTCTAGAGAAATAAGCACAACACCCACCCCAACTCCATTTCTTATTCTAGAACCATCAAAATACATTCGCCATAAGAAGACTAACTTCTTATCTTCTTTGAATACCACGAGCATAACAGATTCCTCTTGCAGGACACAATAGGTGCCAAGACCAGTTTCATAAGATTTAAGCTCTTCAGAATATGGATCAAATTTGTGATCTCTCTCAGCCCATTCATCAAACAATAAATTAGGCATGAGAGGAGGAGCATGTTGTTCTTCTAGACTTGAAATATGATCTTGTTGTTCTTGTATCAAACAGTTTGATTGGATAGGGGAAGGTCTATATGAATCTATATGATGGGAAAATATAGGGTCAACTTGAATTGTGAATCTTGTGCCATATCTAGTGCTTAAAAGCATGTGTGTGCAATCCGAAGAAAGACAACCACCTACTTTAGTAGTAAAATCTCTAGACATGCAAATTGCAAATGTGGGTGGCAAGTCTATGACTGATATATCATGGGTTATTGTGAGACTTAGGTAAGCATGAAGGGTTAACTCAAGGTCTTTAACTACCCCCAGGAATTTCAAAATTGACCCATCCAGCTGTAAGACACCCTTAGACACAGGAATATACTTTAGACCTAGGATGTCAACAATTTTCTTTAGCATTATAGAAGTACTAGCCCTTAAATCAATCATACAATTCTGAACTAGCTATTTACCCATGATTATAGACACGTAAAAGGGGGGTTTTGATGTTTTTACTTACTTGATCACCCTTTTCTTGACAGACATGTACCAAAACATGAGTCTTTTGCATTACTAGATCTGTCAAGGACAATTTCTTAAGGACTTCACATAGGAGATCACATTGTGATGGAATAGCCAATGTATCCCACATAGATACATTGACATTAGTATTTTTCATTTGCTCCACAATATTGAATGGAAGGCCCGCCAACCTCAACATCTATGACATACTAATTTATTTCCTTTGTTGTGGTATTTCTTGATCATGCGGCATTGTTGAAACAACAACATCCTTTTCTGCGGCAAGCTTATCAGGCACCATGGAAAGCTTGATCACATTTCCTACTTCAATCCACGGTTTCTCATGGATTATTTCTTCTGCTTCAGTCCGCAAATTTTCTTTCCTTCCTCCACTATATTTTCCTTTCCCTACAGAATTTTTGTGATCCACAGGATTTGCCACCTGAGTTTCTAGCATTCTTTTCTGGTTCTGCATGTTGTCAGCAATGTTCATTTGAGGTCTACCGATCTGCCATATATTGAGTTGAGTGCACAAAAATCCTTGGCTCTGAAAAACATGAGGTTAGCATCAGGTGTGGCTTGCTGGAATTCTTCTACACCATGGTTTGGTGCTTCAATAAATGGTTCTTGCTGACTAGAAGCACCTTGAATCATGTAGGCTTGGAGATGCATTTATCTTTCACAACCAATTTGGTTATGAGGTAGATTACATGGAAAACACCACCGTGTCTCCTACACCATATGTTTTTACACTGGAACTAAGGCTTGTCTTGAATTGGGGGCAGGAAGTTCCTATAAAGGAGGAATTATTTTCCAATGGAAGGGGAGCACTTTGGTTTTTCCATCTGTTATTCTATTGGTTTTGTGCATATCTTTGATTAGGCTGTTGGTTTCTATAAGGTTGATATCCCAATTTGAAGACTACCCTTGATTTTTATAATTTCTATATGATTGGGCTTGTTGTTTTTCTAGGGATATAAATTTGTTTTTCAAGCTTCTAATCAAAGCCTTCATTTCCTCATCTTCCTTTTGTTGTGCAGGGGTTTGTGATGTGGAAGCTATAAGTTGCGGATTTGGTTGAGGGATAGGAGAAATGGAGGGTTGCGCGGCTTGTGGAAATTCAGGGGATAATGACATAGGTGGTCTAGGAGCTAATTTTCCACCTTGAATTAAACAATTCTCACCTCTAATTTCCAATGCATAAGATGTTGGTAGGGTAACACCTCTCATGGATTGCACCATAATAGATATATCAGAGTTAAGAGATTTAAAAAAGTAAAGAAATGCACCTTCAGCTATAGGCCTGACAAGAACTGGAATTCTATCCCAGGTTCTCTGGAATTTGAAGTTGAAATCCACCATTTGTTCATTAGGTGCTCTCTTGATTGTGGTTAACTGCTCCAAAAGAGACAAGTTATCAACTCTTTCCCCAAATTGATTGTACAATGTTGTGAATAACTTGTTCCAATTCCTAATTGAGCCCGCGGTTAAGCTCCTAAACCACTGTAGAGATTTTTCTTTAAGTGATGAAGCCATAAGTTTTACTGGAACATCAATTTTAGCAATTTCATGGATAACACAAACATTTACAATGTCCTGAATGTGGTCAACTGGAGTAGTGTGATTTTCTCCAGTAAAATATGGAATATTTTTCAAAGTAGCTACTGGAATAGGATTTTGGGCATTCAAAGCAAGTGGACTACTTCCTGTGAAGTTTACAAATGGATTTTGAGGTGGTGGTAGTTGATGAGCCATTTTGATGGGTTTGAGAACTCTAGTGGACTGCAAGAAGGGTCTACTAGGTGGAGGTGTTGAGAGAGTTCGATTTGGAGGAGATGGAGATATTTAAAATTATCTTCCTCTTCTCTGTCTGCCTGGAGATAACTACAAATACTCAAATATTCCTTCTTGTCTTGTTCTAGACCTAGTTTGGATCCTTCTCATGAATTAGGAACATGCTTGGATCACCAGTATCTAAATGGAGTTGCCAGATGTGTTACTGTAGAGCCTCCAAAGGCTTAGAATGTCATCAAGATACACACCAAAACTTGATAAAACTAGAAATATTGATTTCAAAATCCCACCAGGTGTGTCAAAAACTGTTGGAGCTCAAATGTGCACCCATTCTCGAATCATAGAAAATTTAGGATTTGAGACAACATGGGACTGTCTCCAAGTTGTGGGACTCAAACTGAGACAGACCTCTAGAGAAGGCCGACTTCCTCTACTTACTCCTAATGCTAAACTACTCCTAGGAATTGAAATGCAACTATTTATCTCTACTCTAAATTTCCAAGTGACTAGGGTGAGGAAGAGATGCATAAAACATAAACCTACTCTAAAGTGGCGATAACACCAGAAAAATAAGAGGAGAGGGAAGGTAGTGATAATAAAGAGGATTGAATATCAAACACAGATCAAAATCACTTCCAAAATCCACTTTCATGATGCACAATAGATAAAGATTCAGGAAATAAAACATTCAACACATCTGCGAATGAAAGAAAGGAAAGAAGAGCAATACAAATAAACAAGAGAAGAACGAGCCACAAGATTTATACTTTATTTCCTAAAAGTGTACACAAACTATTACAATCGTGAGAGGAAGATGCAAGCATTTGCTGAATCAAAATCCAAGGCATGCATCCCTTAGGATAGACACACAACATAAGAGAAAATCCTTATAATACAAGATTACCAAATTCTAAAAGTATCCCCCCTATAAATGAGCATTACTCTAAAATATATAAAAAATCATGGAAGGGAGAAAGAGGAGAACTTAGAGGGAATTTGAATTACTCAACTAGTCCCAACCACCTTCATTAATTTATTCTCAAAGATAGGGCACCACACTATTTATCCACTGCTACACACCATTTTCTATTGAGCGTTTATACCGCATTTAATGTTGGTAGTTGTGTTGCCTGGAACTGCACCTTTTGGCTTGTTCGAGAAGTTTTCTTGACTCTTGTCTTCTTGCCTTGATTTGAATCATGAAATCAAGTTTGATTGCATAGAGACCAACAAAATATGATTGAATTTGGAAAGATTTGATAGTTAAATCAAAGATCTAGTTTATTTCTGATTTCCATGGAGAGTCATCATTTTGTTGTGTTGCATTGTTTTTTCATCCAATCTTGCGTGACTTTTTTAACATCCATGGATCATTCCTTTGCATTGCGGTATCCCGCGACTCTTCAAAATATTTCACGGCCTGTCCAAATGACATGGCTTACTTCTTTGTTACCCGCAACCCACCTTGTATTGTTGCGTCAGCCCGTGACACTGTCTATAATAGTGTGGCTTCGAAAATCCAACTACAGAGCCATTTCTTCATTCCACGGAACTTCCTTCTTTTGAAGTTACACCTGGGTGACATGTGGAGGCCTATACGTTCTTCTCCTTCATCTTTGAATTTTCAGCCCACTTGGACTGCCTTGCTGCGCTTTAGCCACGTGGTCAATTATCATTGCTTAAAGGCTCTTGATTCTTTGTACTTTCTCCAAAATGTGCCGAAGGGACACATGGATACCCTCCACATCCAGATAGCAAAAATGAAAGAGCCTTGAAATAATGTAGTTGTAAATCTTTCGCGGTGATGCTATTTTACCTGTGACGTGCTTCAAGCTTCCGCGGTTCCTTCAAATTTGCTTTCGAATATCCACCAATTCTATAACTTATGCAAGTTACTCGAATTTTCCAAGGGATGCAAAATTGTGCAACAAGTCTATCTTTTTATACTTCTTCATTTCTCATTCTAGACACCAGCGCCTAGCCAGGATGTCAATGCCAGGAGGTCCCGTCCCCTCTTGGTACTCCTGACCTCTTTGTACTTTTCTCACATCTTTTGGGTCCTTTCTAGTCATTTGGGTATCTTATTTTCTCGATGGTCGGCCTTTTTGGGGTTAATTAAGAAATTCAAGCAAGAGAATCATATAAATGTAAAGATATGTGACCATAATAAAGGACCAAGCACTAATGATTACCTATCACCACCTAAGGTTGCATTCAAAGGGCACTACAAGAGCATTCAAACATCCATTCTAGCTCCACATAAGGGACAAGGGACTACTAGTTCTGTATACACTTCATAGGAGAGGAAGTTCATTCTTTCATGCACACATCTATCTAATTCTTCTACATCTAACTACTTGCTCGCTATCAAGTGCGACATGCACAAGAACCACCTAGGGCATGATTTCCACACACACACACAAATAGAACTAGATTGGATCTGAGATGTAGTGCAATGCTCGGTCATAAGTTCATTTTTTTGATAGCCAAGGATAGTCCAAACCCTCATTTACATTATCTTATTTTAGGGAGTTTATATACTTTAGGGTTTTGAAGGTCATTTCTTCATTGCAAGTTACAAGAGACATCTACAGAATTAGTGTGACATGCTAGTGACAGAAAATGAAGGACAACACACATATCATGACCCTACAAAATAGGGTTTTACACCATCTTAGCAATCACTGATGCCCAGAGGAGGTTTGTAGTGCCCCAGGCACCCTTGACCTAGTGCAGGCACCCCAGTCTAGTGTATTCTGACATCTCAACTTTTTTTTGGGTTTCATTGCGATAGTTTGCACTTCAGATTTCTCATTTTTCCAACTTTGTACACCTCCGGGATCACTATGAAACAACTAAGTCTTTCTACTCCTTCATTTATAACTAGATTTTCATATTTCTTAGGTTATTTTGCTTGGGTCAATTATGTACTTAATTGTTTATATCCAATGATGTTACATATTTTAGAGTTAGGCATTTATTTATTTCAATATTTTCTTAATCATTTGGTGAACCCGACCTCTCGAACACGCTTAGGGTCTTTATTTCATCATTTCTTACATTTTTTTAAGGCCCTCTCATCATGGATATTTATTTTCATGATTTCATGCTCATCAACCCTAAATTAAGAGCTGAAATCATTAATCTCTTGGCTACTACTCACATTCCTTTTGATATTCATCCAAATAGTATATAACACATTCGTAGATGCATTTTCTCAACGCATTGCTTTTCCATATAATCGTGTTGCCGATCTTGTTGTCTTTGACAATGATCCCCCCTTATACATAATGATTCATATCAATAATGTGGGTGTTAAATGAACCATAATGTATAATGGATCTAAGATGAATCTTTGCACTTTATCATTCATAGAAAATATCGACCTTTCTACTACTAATGTTAGTCCCTTATCCATTTCTCTTCGCGCATATGATGCTTCTCTTTGCCCATGCATAGGTCACATCACTTTGCCTATCACTGTCAGACCTAAAAAAATTCCTATAATTTTCTTCATCATTGAATTCCCAGTTCAATATAATTACTCTACAATGATCCACCCTCCTTCCTTCTCCAACATGCCAAACATACTTGGGGAAACGTATTTGATAGATTTACAGGAGGATTTGCAGGCATTAAATGCTTCTTGTTGGTGGTTGTATTTCAAATTCAGGTTTTCCCTCCTTCTTCTCTTCTTCTTCCATGGATTCATCTATAAATGTAAGAGTTGAGCTCATTATTAACGTTGGACATTTTGGATCCTTACGCATTTTGCTAAGGACTTCATATTTTTTGTACTCTGAGTCACAGACCTCTAGATTTGGCTCTTGCATGTGGATATCGGCCTCTTTCACCATTGTAACAGCTCTGTGCATTTCTGGAAGTAATAGAAGCATAATTTTGTGACTATTCTCTATCCTAACATGTTTGTATTCCTTCTTCTTGCCTTTTCTTTTGCATTTTGTGCTCATTGTGCCATTCTACATCCCTTACAATTCCTTATTTAGTTGTGCTCCATGAAACTAATCTGGTAAATATGTTTTAGTTGTGTTACACGTGCCTAGCCTTGATTCACGCATTTCCTTTCATTTTTGCTCATAACATATAGTGTTCATCCCTCTTTTTATGGTGCTATCACCTTTTAGTGTAGTTTTCCTTTCATGTTATCCTTCTATCCCTGGACCCTTGGCATTGTTAGCTTAGATTTCCCTTTCAACACTAGGAGTAGTAGTAGTAGTAGAATTAGATAGAGGAACCAGCCTTCTCTGAAGATCCATCCCAAGTGCACAAGGTCCCATAACTTGGGGAGGGTTCCATTATTGTCTCAAATAGCTCTGTTCTTCCAGATCCAAGACATGGGTGCAAGTTTGACGACCAAGAGTTTCTGGCATGCTTGGTGGGACCAGTAACGAAAGCTAAATTTTCATGTTGCTAAGTTATGGCGTGTGGACTTAGCATTTAAGCCTTTGGAGGCTCATTTCAACACATCTAACGACTCCCAATATCAGATATCTATTTTAGCAGCCCTTACTACCTTTCATGAGAAGAGTGCATACAAGGAGAAGTGCAACAACTGAATATTCCTTTGAGCACCTCCAGATATCCTTGAGGAGAGTTCATTCTAGAAAGACTGCGTGCGCATCTCCATCTCCAGTGCGTCGCACCCATTCAACTACTCCTCACAATAGACAACCAGTGCACCCTGCTATGGCACATCAACCACCTCCTCCACTAAGGAAATTTGCTAACTTCACCAGAGGAAATCCCCTAGTTCTGGCCATGCAACACGATATGCCAAATGACATGATCAAGAGTATTCCATACTTTATTGGTGAGAATCAAATCACCCCTCAAGAGCATATCCAAGATATAGAAAACGTATGTTCACTCTACTTGATCACACATGACGATGTAGCAGTCAGGCTACTTGTGGCCTCTTTAAAAGGAAAAATGCTTCAATGGTACCGAGGCATGAGACTTGGATCTATTGCCACCTAGGATGAGATTGGAACAACTGTTTGCATTTACTTTGAAGATAAGTCAGATCGCCTATCTTTGGTGGAGCAACTAATAACAACAAGGAGGGTGCCCAACGAGCAGATGACTAATTTCAACATCAAATTCCATAAGATTTGGGACAAAATCCCTCTTGTGGTAAGACCTACAACCCAACATGATTTTTTGTATTATCTAAAGGTGTTGAACATCGATATCTCAGTCATGATTCAATCCATGGGAGGTAGGACTTTACCAGCCACTTATAATATTGTAGTAAGGGTGGAAAATAGTCTTATTCAGGCAGGAAAGATAGCTCCTAGACCACCTATGCCCTTGTTCCTAGAAATGTCACAAGCGCCCCAGCCTTCTGTGGCCCCTATTCCTATTCCTGAGCAAAGTGCGTAACCTGTTACATCAACATCCTACTCTTTGGTGCGTCAGAAAGAAGATGAAGAATTGAAGACCCTGATTAGAAATTTGTCAAACAAGGTCATATCATTAGAGAAATGATAGGCGTAAGCCTATAGAGGCAATTCTAATCAGGTGCATAGCCAAAGCAGTCAACCTTGGCGGAATCAATATGGAAACCAAAGATATGCACCCAACCAACAGAATGACAGATGGCATGCTAACGCACATCTACCCTTGTAAGTTGTTCCTCCCGTACCCTCTCTTCCAGTGCCCAACACAAGTTAGGCGCTTGTTCCAGTTCAGAACAATTTAGCGCAAGAGTCAAAGTGGTGCTTCCCCTGCAACATGCCTCATAGTCAATATCATTGTGCCAATGTTGCACGTGCACAAGCCTACATGATTCAGAATGCTTCCAGTTGTGAACCTTCAATGAGTGCACCTGAAATAGAGAATCAAGAAAGGCCAGAGGTTCTTCCTGATTCCAATTTGATGTTCTTTGGTGCTGAAGACTTTTGTGCAATCAACCAAGCTACAGAGGACACAAACAGACCATGTGCCCAAGTTGCGGACAACACAAGATATAAGAAGAGAGTGCTAGAGTTTGGTGCACAAGTTACAGTCCCAACAACACAAGCAGATCCTCAGAAGTGAAAATATACAGCCATGACATCCAGGGGAAAAAGTGCTCAAGTCCCTATATAAGAGATCCCATGCAAAGCTTCTCCAGAAGTATCACACACCCCTCCTTTGGTAGGTCAAGCCTCAGCTTCGGCTAAAGCCCCTACTTCCATGCTTGAATAGTCAAAAAAGGATGTTGTTGTCCCTTAAATGCACAAGTCAGTGGGTATTCCATTTAGCATTGTGGACTAGATGAAGAAGACAAATATAAATGTCACAATGTGGGATGCTCTAACCATTCCATCTCAATGAGATCTGCTGCATGAGGCCTTGTCCCAACTTCCATGCATTGATCCAACTATTCACAAACCACGAGATTCTATCAATATTTTTCAGACAGAGGAGAAACAAGTAAGTAATAATGTTAAAACCCCACCCTTCTATATGTCCTTGATCATAGGCAAACACCTAGTGCATAATTGCATGATAGACTCAGGCGCTAGCACTTCTGTTATGCCCAAGAAGATAGCTGATGTCTTAGGTCTCAAGTATAACCCCTTGATAAAAGGAGTCCTACAACTTGATGGCTCAATTGTTACTACCTTAGGAGTCATCAAGGATTTCGAGTTAACACTTCATGCATGCCCAAGTCTCACCATAACTCAAGATGTATCTATCACTGACTTACCTCCTTTGTTTGCCCTATGTCTATCAAGAGAATTTACTACAAAAGTGGGTGGTTACTTGTCTTCTGATTGGTCTCATATGTTACTCAAGACAAGGTATGGTACCTGGTTTACCATACAAGTTGAAGCCAATATTTTCCTATCATGTAGAGTCATATGTCCCATCTCCTCTCCAAATCCAACTGTTTAATCCAAGAACAAGCTTCAGTTCCTGAAGAACAGCCTCTTCCACCTTCTATTCATGATCTAGTACTTGATGAATGGGCGGAGAGGCACCATAAATTTGACCCATATGCTGAAGAACTGGAAGCTTATGAAACTGGGCTTGGTACTTACTGCATTCTTGAAGAAGAAGTTGTGCTTTCCCACGTGTGCTCAAGAAAGACCAAGTTGAACCTGGTCTATGGAAGTTATACTTTGATGGATCCAAAAGTAGAAATGACGCACGGGAGAGGGTTGTTCTCATTTCTCCTAAGGGTGAGAAATTATTCTTCGCTCATAGGTTGCAGTTTACATGTTCTAACAATATGGCAGAGTATGAGGCACTGGTGCATGGTCTGCTTATTGCTGAAAAGAAGAAGATTAAGGCACTACAGATATTTGGGGACACAAAATTGGTTATCCACTAGGTTACCAACAAGTGTTAGGAAAAGAATAAGCTTCTCAAATATTATAAGCATAGAGTTTGGGACCTCCTTGAGAGATTTGATGCTCTGAACCTGCAGGTGGTACTACGAAAAATGAATAAGGAAGCTGATCAAATGGCCACACTTGGTTCGCAGTTCTCTCCTGCTGAGGACTTTGTCAAAGGAAACACTCAGCACATTAAGATGGTGATCAGACCATCCATTCTAGACAACAATACTAGCTGGCAAGTGTTTGAAAGTGATGCAAAGATCATCCAGTTCATTCAAAATGAAGCTGAGTTCTCATCAAGCATGCAAGCTGACTTGTATGATAACTATGGTGACCAAGTAGTTCAACTAAAGTCAAATAAGATCCCTAAAGGGTTGGTCACCTTAGAGAAAATGTTTAGCCCTGATGATGAGTTCAAGGGTGAAGAAAACTATATGCACGCCACGCAAGAAGACTATTCCCTAGTCACTATTGCAGGTGGAAAAGAGTTGCTGCTCAGTAAAGCTTTCACACACGATGAAAAGCAGGCCTTCATCTCTCTCTGTCAAAAATACAGTGATATCTTCTCATGGGAGTATGAAGACCTCAAAGGTTTTGATCCAAGTGTTGCTCAACACTCCATTGACCTTGATCCTAGTATCAAGCCCATCAGACAGAAGCAACGACTAGTCAATCCAAAGATAGAGCCCCTCATGAGAAAGGAATTATCCAAACTCATTGAGGTGAAAATTATTTTTCCCATCAAGTACTCTACTTGGGTCACGAATCTAGTTCTAGTGCACAAGAAGAATGGTGAAATCAGACTCTGTGTTGATTTCAGAGATTTGAACAAGGCATCTCTAAAGGATCATTATCCTTTGCCTTTAATGGAGTAGATTCTGCAGACTGTGGCTGGCATGCAAAGATTCTCAATGTTAGATGGGTATTCAGGTTTCAATCAGATCCTGGTCAAGGAAGAGGATCAATTCAAAACAATGTTTACAACCAAGTGGGGAACATATGCGTATCAAAAGATGCCCTTTGGTCTGTCAAATACATGTGCTACATTTCAGCGTGCCATAGACATTGCCTTCAAAGGTTACATCAATGAGTTCATCTTGGTTTACCTTGATGACATAACCATCTTCTCAAAGTAGAGTGAGGATCATATGGCTCACCTGGAGAAAGTATTTGAGAGATGCAAAAAATTTGGGGTATCCCTTAACCCCAAGAAGTGTAATTTTGCTGTGGCACAGGGCAAGCTCTTAGGCCATGTGGTTTCAAAGGATGGCATCACAATTGATCCTGAGCACATTTCAACCATCCTAGCTCTTTCCCTGCCGGTGCACAAAAAGGCCTTGCAATCCTTCCTTGGTAAGATCAATTTTGTTAGGTGCTTCATTCCTAACTTTACAGGTCTAGTTCGGCCCATCACCCTGATGCTCAAGAAGGACATAGCCTTCAGATGGACAACAAAAGGAAGAGAGAGCTTCAATAGAATCAAGCAAGAAATTTCCTATGTGCCAGCACTCATCAACCCAAATTACTCAAAGGATTTCATCCTTTATGCTTATGGCACTGATGCGAGTGTTGTTATTGTCCTAACACAAGAAAATGGACAAGGATTGGAACAACCAGTGGCTTTCTTTAGCCAAATGCTGAAGGATTATGAATTAAAATACAATCACACAGAGAAGCAGGTCTTCACCATCATGCACACACTCAAAAAATTCAAAAGTATGCTCGCCACAAATCATATCAAGGTGTTAGTCTCCCACTCTTCTGTTAGAGACTTCATCATGGGAGAAAAGATTAGTGAAAAAAGAGCACGATGGGTGACCAAAATCATGGAATATGATGTGACTATCAAAGCCACAAAACTGGTAAGAGGTAGCGCACTCTGTAAGTAGATTGCTGAGGATACGCATAATGAATCTGAGACTTCATTATTTCTAGATGAGGATCTCCCATGCATAGAAATTGAGCAGAATACAGACCTTGGCGCATGTGACTGGATGAAGGACATGATCACATTCCTTTCTGAGGGCGCATACCCTCCTAGCTTAAATAAGGCAAAGAGAAGACATCTGAGGTTACAATCTATCCCTTATGTTTTTATTGATGGACTTCTCTTCAAGAAAAATCTTGATGGTGTGTTGTTAAGATGTATCAATGGTGCGCAGACTAAAAAAGTGTTAGCAAAATTTCATGATGGATTCTCTGGTGGACACTTTTCTACCAAAACTACAGCAATGAAGATCATAATGGCAGGAATCTTTTGGCCTACCCTGTTTGTAGATGCACACAAGTGGGTCACAAAATGCAAGGAATGTGCTTTCTTTGCAGGAAATAAGAGATTGGCAGTGCTTCCCCTCCGACCAATCCAAGTGGATCAGCCTTTGTGCAATGGGGTCTTGACTTCATAGGCATGATCAATCCACCTTCAAGCACTAGACACAAGTGGGTGTTGACAGCTACAGACTACTTCACCAGATGGACAGAAGTTTTCGCACTCAAAGAATCAACCGAGTCAGTCATCCTTGACTTTCTCGAAGGTATAGTCACAAGGTTTGGCATTCCTCAAACCATTATCTCTGATAATGCAAAAGCCTTCCTTGGGACCAGAATCACTGATTGGGCTCTAAATTTGGGCATTTATCTGAAGACTTCTTCCAACTATTACCCGCAAGGCAATGGTCTGGTAGAATCAACAAACAAGAACCTGATCAGAATCATGAAACACACAATGGACATCAGCCAAAGACAGTGGCATACCAAGGTCTCGTTCATGCTCTGGGCAGATAGAATCACAATTAAAAAGGCAATAAGAACTTTTCCTTACAAGATTGTCTATGGCAAGGAGGCTACCCTTCCTTTGACGTTAGAATTGAATTCATTAGCACTTGCCCAGTAGTTGGAATTTGAAGGTGTAGACCAAAGAGAAATCAGAATGGAAGAGCTAGTTAATCTTGAAGAATCAAGGAACTGTGCCATGATCGGGTTAGAGACAACATCAACAAGCAACAAAAAATGGTTTGACAGAAAGGCTAGGCCTCAAGCTTTTAAATTTGGGGACTTAGTCTTAAAATGGGATGCTAATAGAGCTAAACCAGGGTTCCATTCAAAGTTTGATGCACTTTGGAGTGGCCCATACATCATCAGTTCGTGTGCAAAGAGGCTAACTCTTTCGAGTTAACTCATCTTGATGGAGGCACGCTGCAAATCCCAGTAAATGGGATCTATCTCAAACCCTTCCATTAAGTTTGTTGCATCATTTTGTATATATTAGAGTAGTTTCAATTCCTCTAAGTGTGTTGCTGTGCACATTGTTTGTTTGTACATAGTTCTTTCTTCTTGTGTGCTTCCTGCGCATGCTCTTCTTTTGCTTCTAGGATGCCGGCAATTTTCAGCAGTTTGCAGGATTCGGAATAGAGTTGAGAAATGATCCTTCAAGTGACTTCAGGGGTAGTTCTTCAAAGCTGCAGATCAGAATTTCATGATTACATAACAGACTCCATGCCCAATGGATGCTTCAGGCTACTGATCTCCTTCATCTAGCAGGAAGATGGCCCCGAAAGTCACAAAAATTGTTATCCAAATAACTCTCCCAGTTATTTAGGTAACTTACATACACCTTCTGGCTCTGAATTCTCCATTGCAAGGTTACGCGCACTCAAGTTCACTTGGCACATTCCCTTGGTTGCATTTCCTCATGCGCCCCCCTTCTTTTCCTCGCGTGTATTACACGCTTTCCCCTTCTTTCCTGTTCCTTTTCCTCTTTTTTCCATCTTCCCCTTGCGATCCTTCCTTCTACCTCCTTCCTCGCGCCTCATTCTTCCATGCACATTATCTTTGCACCCTCCTTTGCCTTTCCTTCCAGGTCATCCTTTGACATGCTTGAGTGTGCTACACACAACCAGTCAAAGCGTGCCAACAGGGTGCACTGAATCCTGACAACCATCCAATGAATGAAACGTGGCAGAAACATAAAATCAGATGAACGGTTGGCCGATTTCTTCAGTCAATCCATGCATACCATGTGTCTTGCATGTGCAGATAACTCTGACATCTTCTGACAACCATATATTTTTCTACAGATCTCTTTTGATCGGGTGTATGCCTAGGCTCAATCAATAGCTGCTGACATGGGCTACAGTGCTAAACATTCAAATTCAAATTCTTGGTGGATCTAGTAGGTGAGAAATGGGAAAATGTCTTTCTGGGAATTAATGAGTAGATCTGATTGCTTCAACCACCTGATTTGATATGATCTGCCCTCCTTCCTTCTCCAACACGCCAAATAGACTTGGGGAAATGTATTTGACAGATTTATAGGTAGATTTACAGGCATTAAATACTTCTTGTTGGTGGTTGTATTTCAAATTCAAGTTTTCCCTCCTTCTCTTCTTCTTCCATGGATTCATCTATAAATGTAAGAGCTGGGCTCATTATTAATGTTGGACATTTTGGATCCTTACACATTTTTGCTAAGGACTTCATATTTTATGTACTTTGAGCTGCAAACCTCTAGATCTAGCTCTTGCATGTGGATATTGTCCTCTTTCACCATTGTAACAACTCTGTGCATTTCTGGAAGTAATAGAAGCATCATTTTGTGACTATTCTATGTCCTAATGTGTTTACATTCCTTCTTCTTGCCTTTTCTTTTGCATTGTGTGCTCGTTGTGCCATTCTATGTCCCTTACAACTCCTTATTTAGTTGTGTTCCATGAAATTGATCTGGTAAATATGTTTTAAGTTGTGCTACATGTGCCTAGCCTTCTTTCATGCATTTCCCTTCATTTTCACTCAGAACAGATAGTGTTCATCCCTCTTTTCTAGTGCTATCACCTTTTAGTGTAGGTTTCCTTTCATGTTATCCTTCTATCCCTGGTCCCTTGGCATTGTTAGCTTAGCTTTCCCTTTCAGCACTAGGAGTAGCAGTAGTAGTAGAATTAGATAGAGGAACCGACCTTCTCCGGAGATCCGTCCCAAGTGCACAAGGTCCCACAACTTGGGGATGGTTCCATTGTTGTCTCAAACAACTCGGTTATTCTAGATCCGAGACACGAGTGCAAGTTTGACGACCAACATGTACTTTATCGGGGGCTTGTCCAAACATTAAACATCATTCCACCTGCTTCAACTTCTCATGGTAAAACACCATCAACACGTCCTCCTTTCACATGTACATTTTTCATGAATGATTCTTATTGGGAACACATTCCATTCGATCCTATTTGCCCATATACTATATGCACACATGATGGATTGACTCGGCTGGGATTTACGGTGGAGGACATATTCACTTCGCCTCATGATCCTCATATTTACCATGGATTTATCTACATTATTACTAATTATGGTCTTCACATATTTCATCTCGCAATATTTCTTGCACGAGCTCCTCGTACTTCTCCACTTACACTTGGATAGTAGTGCCTTGACTACATTAGGGGCACATTAGATCCTAACCATACTAATATTTCATTCCCCGTGCCTTTTGGCCATGTTTTCATTTGCAATGAATCATTTCTCAGATATTCATAAAACCTCACTCATTGGTATGCACATGGATGTCCATTACCACCTTTCACTAATGGGGAATATGCAATGGGCATGTATACTTTATGCCTCAATGGCTCTTTTCTTGATCAACCTAATACAATTGCTTGGCATGTCTCAGATGATTCTCCATTCGGTTTTGACCATGACAATGATGACCTTTTAGATGAAATTATTTGATCACTTTCATTAACACAAATTTGGGGGCACCATACTTCTTTTCCCGCCTTCTCTTCTAACACTATCAAGTGTCTTACACACTATGCACTTCACTTCTCATCTTTCACACGCATCTTACACATCTTGATACATTAGTATCATCATCACCCTATAACACACTCTTGTGCTATGGTTCACACTTGACTATTGAGGGCATACTACATACATGAACCTCACACACTACACACTTCACACATTCATCGCCTCTCTTTCTACGCATCTCCTATTACACATCATACACACTACATAATCTACGCATTCACGACACATCTTTCTTACATCTACTTGTACATGTTGCACTCATTACCCTATGACACACTCTAGTTCCACAATTCATGCTCAACTGCTGAAGGTCTCAATCTAAAATGAACCTCACTTCATATCACTCACTCTATACGCTCTACTCTTTGGCGATCATATATTTCTAGTGCACACAATTCAAACCATCTCCCAATGATGCACTCTTGCTCAACGGTTATTTCTTTACTGCTGAGGGGTATTTTATCAACGAACCTCATCTCATGAATACACATCGACTCGGGGGGCACACGACTCCTATCACACTCACACTGCATTCTATTCCATCTCATCCACAAGATACTACATATCTTAGTTGCACTTAGTATTGCTTGCATTTACTCGTTACATGTACACTTTTTACACATGTTAGACAAATATATGGTATGCCATTATCTATTTCTATATACACATGTGCATTCACTTGCCTTCTAGTTGTGGATGTGGATTTCATACAGATCAATACACGCATCACAGATGCTTGGCACAATACCTCTTACTAGTCCCACAATGGCTCCTAGGGCTTCTATTTTTCATACATTATAGGTGCTATTTTTTACATTTTTCATAGCACGCTACTTTCTCGGATTATACATGCTTTGACATACTTTTAATATTTCTAACATGCTAATGGGTGCTTCATGTGCAACATTTGATTTGCATGTCTAGTTGCTTCCATGATTGTCTGATTCTTTGCTTGCTACTATTTACATTTGTTTTCCATTATTTGTGGTCTTTGCCCTGTGTCTTGATTATTCTCTGATTGCTTGTATGTTTGTGGACAATTCGACCTCGATTGTCTTGTGACATCGTAAGGGATGTCTAATGTTTTAAACCCACTTTTCATGGTCTACTTTGGTTGCCCTATTGTGTGTTTACATTATCTTCTTGCTTGTTAGTTTACATAGTGATTTTTGCATGTGTGTTTATCTTGCTTGTACTAACACTTGTTTCCAACCATTTTGCTTACGTGTGTCATGGTTTCTACCAAGCATATTCCCTCCCCCCTGTAGGGCATCAGTCACAGTTCAATGACGGTCCTCCTTTGGGCCGCAAACTCCTCGCGACGTCGCATGCACCCTAAATGAGGGGGGCATCATTTGGGTGAATTAGTCACCCCACACAGTAGTCTATAGTCATAGTAAAGTATAGTTCAACACACAATTAACAAAGTCTTCACTCTCAGTAATGACCCAGATCCTGACTTGGGTCCTTAGCACATCACAATCACCAACACCTAGGCACCCCTGACCCTTCCTGAACACCTGTGACCAATGGGTAGTTACACAACATTTTTTAGTTCAACATGGTTTTTGGAATTTTACACAACAAATTTTATAGGGAACATAGTCCTTCTGCACTCGACATGCATGCACTATATAAAAGTTGGATTGGAATTGTTCGAAATGAATTAGATTTTTACACACCATCTGCAGTGGTGATCATACTTTGGGAAGCAATCAAAGATTTTGAGAATGACACCAAACTTTTCTCCCTACACTTCTTCTGTTCTTAGTGTGAGATTGCCCAAAAAACTCGCATATATCACGATTGGTGTAATATAACCCGAAAAACTCGATCTTCTACCACATCTTTTAGGATCCTTTCTATCTCTTTCACTCATCATGGATCAGGTGCACATGTTCCTTTTTCATTTTTTTGTATACTTTTACACACTTTTTACATGTTTTGATCATATACATGCGTATTTTACTACTTGTTCGTTCTTCTCTTTTATAGGTCCGTCCTTATGGGAAGTGGCAGTCAAACCATTCACATCAATCAATCATACATCAATTGACATCAACAACAGGTATAAATGCAAAATCAATATATACGCTCTTGCCTTAAGGTCATCATCATCATCACTTTTTCACTTCGTCTTCTTTAACTTCCACACTTCACTTTGTATCACTCCACATTTTTTTCTTGTCTCTAGACACGTTTTTCGCCATCGATCTACATGGTTTTCAGGTATGTATCTCATATATAATTTATGTTATCGAGCATTTTTTAAACATAAAGTGGAGGTAAATGTAGACACTAAATCACACACTTTGGGTATCTATCTAGTCTTGATCACATACTATTATTCATATGATTCCTAAACAAGAGAAGTATTAATTAACCCATGTCTTTGACCATATTTTATTGTTTTCTGTCATCCTTCTTGGTCTTACACTCCCTCTTTCCCAATCTATCTTTTTATACTCTGGCATTTCTCATTCTGGACAACAACGCCCAGCCAAGACGCCAACATCAGGCACCCCTATCCCCTCTCCCCTCTGGGTGCCTCTGGATTCTTTGTAATTTGTTCACATATTTTTGGTCCTTTCTAGCCGTTTGGACATCTTATTTTTTTGGTAGTTGGCCTTTTCAGGGTTAATTACAAAATTCAAGCAAGGGAATCATATAAATATAAAGTTATGTGACCATAATAAAGGACCATGCACTAAGCATTAGCTATCACCACCGAAGGTTGCATTACAATGCCATTACAAGAGTATTCAAGAAT
Source organism: Taxus chinensis (assembly GCA_019776745.2). Lineage (NCBI taxonomy): Eukaryota > Viridiplantae > Streptophyta > Pinopsida > Cupressales > Taxaceae > Taxus > Taxus chinensis. The sequence continues at coordinate 132,959,212 of CM034148.1, forward strand.
CCATTCTAGCTCCACACAACAGAAAAGGGAGTGCTACTTCTGCATACACTTCATAGGAGGGGAAGTTCATTCTTTCATGCACACATTTGTCTACATTTTCTAATCAAGTGCAACAAGCACAAGAGCCGCCCATGGCATGATTTCGACACACACACATATAACTACATCGGGTCTAAGATGTAGTGTAGTGTTCGGTCATAAGCTCACTTGTTTTACAACCGAGGATAGTCTGACCCCTCATTTACATTATTTTATTTTTGGGATTTGATGCACTTTGGGGTTTTTTTCAGGTCATTTCTTCATTGTAGGTTACAGGTGACATTTGCGGACTTAGTGCGACATACTAGCGATATGAAGCAAAAGGAAAACGAATATCTTGTGACCCTACAAAATAGGGTTTTACACAATCTGAGTAGTCACTGGTGCTCAGAGGAGGTTTGTATAACCCTAGACACCCTTGGCTTAGTCCAGGTACCTTAGTCCAATGTATTCTGACATCTCTGTATTTTTATGTGCTTCATTACGACAGTCTTCACTTTGGATTTCTCAGTTCTCTAGATTTGTACGCCTTCAAGATCACTGCAAAACAACTAAGTCTTTCTACTCCTTCATTTGCAATTAGGGTTTCATATTTCCCAGCTTATTTTACTTGGGTCAATTATGTACTTATTTTTTTATTTCCAATGTTGTTACATATTTTAGAGTTAGGCATTTGTTTATTTCAATATTTTCTTAATCATTAGCGACACTTGTGTGACACAACAAAAACCAGTTTGTGAGCTCCTAGGCGGTCATAGGTGCTCAACAGAGGTCCCTAGCGCCTAGGTGCCCTGGTCCTATTCCAGGCACCCTAGTCTAGGATCATCCAAAAATTCCAAGATTTTCTAGGTTCGATTGCGACAGTCTCCTCCTCCTGTTCATTAGTTTTCTAGTTCAAAACACTTCAAAATTTATTGCGAAATCAACTAAATATTTTATTCCCTCTCTTGCACCTAGGATTTCATTTTTATTTAGCTTATTGCTTGCATCAGATTTGTAATTTAGCATTTTATTTAACATACTTGACTCTATAATATTAGGGATTTATAAATTCAATAATTTGTTAAATCATTTTGTTAACCCATCTCATTCAAACACTCTTGGGTCCTCATCTCACCACTTCTTTCAGTTTCCAACGATTATCTTATCATGGTTATCTCCATTCATGTTTTCTTGCTAGCCAATCTAGATTGTAGAGCTAAAATAATTTCTCTCTTGGCTAATACTCACATTCCTTCTATTACTCATCTGAACATAGTATATGAGTCATTTGTAGATGCATTTTCTCAATAATTTACTTTTCCATCTGATATAGCTAACAATATTTCTATTTATGACAATGATCCTCCTCTATATATATTGGCTCGCATCTATTACATGGGTATTAAGTGGACTATAATCGATAAGGGATCTGAGCTCAATCTTTGTACTTAATCCTCCTTCATAATATCGGCCTTTCCTCAGCTAATGTTAGCTTATCCTCCATTTCTCTCTGTTCGTATGATTCTTCTATGCATCCGTGCACAGGAACTTTTACTTTACCTATTACTGTTGGTCTGAAAACTATTCTTATGGTATCCTTTGTTATCAATTTCCTAGTTCAGTACAATTACTTAGTTGGTAAGTCATGGCTTCATGTCATGCAGGTAGTGCCTTCTACATTTCACTAGTGTGTTAAATTCTTACATGAAGGCTTTGAACATACCACGGTCATTGATCATAACCCATTTAAATATTGCCACCTAGACCCAACCACCGAATTACCTACTCCAACTTCTATTATTGCTATGCATCCCGCTTATGATAAAAAACCCACAAAATATCTTGTTAAGTTGCCTCCACTTGAAGGAATTATTTGTGCATTGGATATTGTCCCATCCATTTCATCCTCACCCCTCCTTCTACTAATGTTATGGTACTTTTTCGGGGCTTTGTCCATACGTTGGACGTCATTTCACCTTCCTTGTATTCTCATGAGAAATCGGCCTTTATGCTTCCTCGTTTCACATGCACTCTTTTCATGAATAACTCCTATTGACAACACATTCCATTCAATCCCACTTTCTATGACACTATTTACACACATGATGGCTTGACTTGGCTTGAATTCACACTTTTGGATCTCATCCCTCCAACTCCTTCTCCTCATCTCTATCACAGATACGTTTGTATTACTGCTGCTAATGGCCTTTGCGTCTTCCATTTATCAATCTTTGTTAGATGCACTTCTCGCACTTCTCCACTTACTCTTGGGTAGTCTTGGCTTAATGACGTTGGAGGCACTCTAGATCTCGATCAAATTGATATCATATTTCCCATACCCTTTGGTCATGTTTCTATCTGTAATGATTCATTTATTTGCTATTCAAAAAATCTTACTCACTATTATGAACATGGTTGTCCACTATCGTCTTTCACTGATAAAGAATATGTGATGGGCATGTAAAATTTATGCCGCAATGGCTCTTTATGTGATTAACCCCACATTATTGTTTACCAGGTCTCTGACACTTCTTCATTTGACTTCGACCATGACAATGATGATCTCTTAGATGATGTTACTTGATTCTTCTCTACATCATACACTTGGGGGCATCACGCTCATTCTCTTCCCCCCTCCCAACATGTCTATTATTTCTACTATTATGCTTTGTGCTTCACATCTAGTCTCTCCCAAGTATCATTACATACATTGATACACCTGTTGTATCGTCACTACCCTATGACACACTCTTGTGATAAGGTTCACACTTGACTGTTGAGGGCATAATACATCCATGAGCCTCATACACTACACATTCACACTACATTTTTTTTTCACGCATCATACTTCTACACTCTACGCTATAGGCTTCATTAATATATCTCTCTAGCGCACACAATTCACACCATTTCTCGATGACACACTCTTGTTATATGGTTAATTCTTGACTATTGAGGGGTATTTTATAAATGAAACTCATCTCATGCTCATTCACATCTACTCGGGGGGGCATGCTGCCCCTATCACATTCGATTTGTATTACATTCCATTCAGACTCGCAACATGTTACATATCTGGTTACAATTATTATTGTTTTCTTATACTCACATGTTACACATTGCTTACTCTATTAGACGGATATCCAGTATGTCATTATCTATTCTATATACACATGCACGTTCACTTGTTATTTAGTTGTGAATATAGACTTTCTACCAATCCTTACATGCAATAATGATGCTTGGCACTGTACCTCTTACCAGTCCCATTGAGGCTCATTGGGGCATCTAATTTCTTACACACTACATGTGTTATTGTTTCATTTTATACTACTTCCTATTCTTACTAGAACATTACTCTATCAATATATACATGTCTTGACATAATTTTTATCTTTCTAACATCCTAATGGGTGATTCATGTGCAATATTTGTCTTGTAGGAACTATTTGCCACCATGGTTGTCTGATACTTTACTTGCTCTTGTCTTCTATTGTATGTCATTGATTGTGGGCTATGCCATATTATTGTTTGTTCATTACTTATATGTATTTGGATTCTTCGGCCCTGATTGTCTTGTGACATTGTGAGTGATGTCCCATGTTTGAAACCCACTTTTTGTGGTCTACTTTGTCTGCACTATTGCTTGTTTACATTGTCTTCTATAACATGTTTGTCTCTTTTTCCACTAACACATATTTCTAGCCGCATTGTTTGCATCTGCCTTGTTTTCTACCATGCACGTCCCCCTATAGGGTATTAGTTTCAGATCAATGTCTGATCCTATCCTTTGGGTCGCATCCTCCTAACGACATTGCATGCACCCCAAACAAGGGGGGAATACATTGGGTGAATCAGTCACCCCATACAACAGATCATAGCTTGAGTACAAGTATGCACAATACAAGAACACAACAGAGTTACAGACATATAACGACCTAGATTCTGACTTGGGTCCTTAGTTTAGCACAGATGCCAACACCCAGATACATACACTAGCGCCTAAGCGCTATTGACCTTTCCTGGGTGTATATGACCCTGGGACAGTTACAACTCCTTTCTCATATTATCACAATTGACCACAATTCACAAAGATTTTTTCACAATACAGGCATAGTCCAACAATCATAATGCATTCTATCTTTTATTTTCTATTTCCTTGGATCAAAGTAGAATAACACGGGACAAAGCAAGATCACACCATCTGCAGTGATGTATAAATTCAGGAAGCTGTTAGGGATGGATAATAACACTAGACCTTTCTCCCCAAAACTCTTTTGTTGTGGCATGAAATCACCCAAAAACCTCGCACTTAGTGTGAGATCACCTAAAAAACTCATTCTTGGCATGAGATCGCCCAAAAAAATCACTCTTCTATAGCTTTTTCAGGACACATTCTATCATTTTCACTCGTCACGGGTCACGTGTACATGTTCTTTTACTACTTTTTCACATTTTTTACATACTTTTGCATACTTTTACAAAGTTTTCATAATACATGATTTGACTACTCTTTCACTCTTATTTTGCAAGTTTGTCCTTAATACGCAACAAGAAGCAACCCTTCACCAAACTACAACAACATCAGGTATAACACGGTACAACACATAAGCTTCACCCCTAGGGTCACTTCCTCTCCTTAGCTTCCACGCTTAATTTTTATCACTCTACACTTTTTCTTGTCTCTTCAGCACACTTTTGCCATCAATCTACATGGTTATCAGCTATGCATCTCTTATCTACTTTATGTTAAGGAGTATTCACTCAACAATATAAAATGGGGGAAAAAGTTGACACAAAATCACAAACTTGGGTACATGTTTAGGTCCTAATCACATACTACTATTCATATGTTTCTTAAGCGAGAAAACTAGTAATTGACATCTATATTTGGCCTCTTTTCTATCTTTCTTGTTTCCTCTTTGGTATTGCACACCCCACAGCCTAGTCTAATATTCATTGCTTTATATTTATTGACTCTGGACACCAACGCCCAGGCACCCTCATCCCCTCTAGGTGCTTCCAACCTCTTTGTATCTTACCCGCCTCTTTTGGGCATCTTATTTTCTTATGGGTCAGCCTTTTAGTTTTCAATTATGAAATTCAAACAAGGGAATCATATAAATATAAAGCTATATGACCATAATAAAGGACCAATCTCTAAGAATCTATTATCATCACCTAAGGTTGCATCCAAAAGGCATTCTAAGATCATCAAGGCATCCATCTAGCATTCAATCAAGGGATAGGGGACTGCATTTTCTACATACACGCATAGGAGGGGAAGTTCATTTTGCCATCAACACATATATTTACATTGTTACATCTAGCTATCACTCGCTACCAAGTCCATCTTACACAAGAGCTTCCTAAGGCACAATTTCTACACACACACACACAAGAACTATATGGAGTCTGAAATGTTGCGTAGTACTCTGTTGTAATTTCACTTTTTTAGGTGACTGTCGGGGTCAGTTCGACTCCCCATTTGCATCTTTATTTTTTAGGATTTGATGTAGTTTGGGGTTTTATAAAATATCATTTGTTTTTTAGGGTACATGTGAATTCGAAGATCATCCAGCGACATATAAGTGACCAACAAAGAAGGTTAGCAACACTAGTGCAACACAACAAAAACCAATTTTCGAGCTCCTGTGTAGTCACAAACACCCAACAGAGGTCCCTAACACTCCCCCCCCCCTAGGCTCCCTAGTCCTGTTCTAAGCGCCATAGTCCAGGATCATATGGAAATTATAGGATTTTCTGGGTTTGATTGCAACACATCCTCCTCATGCTCATCAATTTTCCAGTTTAGAAATTTTTGGGATTTATTACAAAATCAGTTAAGTCTTCTATTCGCTCTCTTGCACCTAGGGTTTCATTTTTATCTAGCTTATTAATTATGTCATATCTATACTTTAGCATTTTATTTATCATATGTGACTCTACAATATTAGGGTTTTATAAATTCAATATTTTGTTAAATCAACATGGACCCAGAGAAAATTAGTGTCGTGAAAAATTGGCTGCTTCCCAATACACTTCGAATCCTTCATGGGTTCTTGAGTCTCATTGGCTATTACAGAAAATTTGTTAGGGATTATGGTAAAATCATGGCCCCATTGACAACCATGTTAAAAAGGATTCTTTTACATGGAATGAGGTAGACAAACACGCATTTGAGGCCCTAAACCAAGTTATGTGTAGTACCCCTATATTATCCATTCCCCATTTCACCAAGACTTTAGTCATTAAAAGTGATGCCTGTGGAAATGGTCGTCATGATGTTCTCCTCCAAGAAGGTCACCCCCTTTCATTTACTAAAAAATATCTCTCTAGATGAAATCTGATCTTGTCTACTTATGAGAAATAAATGAGAAAAATTTACATGTGGTACACAACTGACAACCATACTTGTTAGGGAGACATTTTTGTATCAAAACCAACCATCATAGTTTGAAGTACTTCCTATAACAATGAGTCTCATCTCTTTCTCAACAAAAATGTCTCCAAACTCATGGGCTATGAGTATGAGATCACCTTTTAAAAAGGAAAGGAAAATGTGGTTGCGGATGACCTCTCTCACACCTTCAAGGTTTTAGGATTATGGAGCTGAAATTTTTCATAGATAACTTGATTTACACCTAGATGGTTTACACAGTAACTAGCACCGGTTGACATTAGGGTAACCGAAAACAGTTACCTGTGCGTGAAAGTTCATATTTAACTCACATGAATTTAATATAGCTTTTGTTTTAAAGTTGATTTAGAGGATGTAATTTCATGGCTATTATACCCTACATTTGTCTAGGCTTATATAAGCTAGAAAACTAGGGTTAGATATGTCGGAATGAGGAAAGAGAAGAATTGAGTTATCCTTGGTTAAAAGGATGAAGAAGAAGAAGAAGAAAAAGAAAAAGAAAAAGTAGATTGCATGAAGACAAGAGATTTCATAGAGAGAAGTTGAACAGAAGGAAAGTGTAGGTACATTGTTGGTGAAAAGATAGTATTATCTTCTACTATATTTCCTTTGTATTATTTAGTCTCATGTAATGGCTTGCATAGTATGCAAAGCACTTAGTGTTTCTTCTTGTAAGATCCACATGTTGTTGTGAGATCTTGTTATTGCTCATTCTTGTAGATCCACATGTTAGGAGATCTTGTATTATAGATCCATGAGATCATGATGTATTGTTGATCCATAGGAATCTAGTATTGTAGAGGTAGTTGTCTTCATGTTTGCACAGGTTATGCAGTGATGGAGGAGAGACCTACTTCTTGGTGCACAGTTGTGGTTGCACATTGGTAGACACTTCTAGAGGTCTTGTTTTGCAGATTCACAGTACAATGAGAGTTTGGTTACACATTGGCAGATGCAGGGGTAACTTCAGGTATATGAGATATGGTAGTGTTTCAGAGGCACAGTTGTAGTGCATTCAGGTAGACTCGGTTAGAGATCTAGAGGAGACACATGTGGTTGGTATGGAGGCATGGTTTAGAGTACTCAGGAAAATCCAGTTGGAGATATGGGAGGAAGAGATACTCTTATAGAGATACATGTAAACTTGTACGTAAGAGTTGGTTTGTAATCTCTTGTTATATTATATATATGATATCTCTATCTTTGGTGGACATAGCCCACATTGGGTAAACCACGATACATGTTGTGTTATGTGTGTGTACTTTTGTGTGATTTAGATTATTCTTATTTATACTTCCACTGCTGTAGATTTTGTGAGGATTATTATATCTGTATTTGCATGTTTTGGGTTTGATATTCTATAGTTGCAAATGTTTCCGCATAGACCAATCCCCAACACAAGGATCAAGTCTCCCTCTACACAGTATCCGTGACCATACTAGAATGGTTGCAACAAATCCAACAAGAATGGTACAAAGATCTAACCATGCATCACCTCATTCAACAATTGGTGTTTGATCCATACTCATCCCCACACTACTCTTGGGATGACACCTATTTACAATATAATGTGCACTTGGTGTTACCATCTAAAATTAGGATTCACTATGCAATTCTTATCAAACTCCATGCTTCGTCGCTTACATGTCATTCAGGATTCTTAAAAACCTACGAGAGGGTTTTTAAGAATTTATTTTGGTAGGGAATGAAGGCGATATAAAAAATTTGTGGCCCAATGTGATACACCATGTCAACGAAATGAGGGTGAAATAATGGCAACCTCAGGTTTTTTTTAACCATTGTCAATTCCAACTAAGATTTGGACCAATATTTCCATGGACTTCATTAACGACCTCCATAAATCTAGTGGAAAGTCAGTACTCCTAGTTTTGGTGAACCTTATCTCCAAGTATTCCCATTTATGTTCCTTATCCCACCCATATACAACCTTAACCATTTCCCAAACTTTCATTGATGAAATCTTCCACATCCATAACATCCCAGCTTCGATTATCTCAAACCAAGATGACACTTTCACCATCCATTTCTAGATAGAATTATTCCACAAAATAGGTACCCAATTGCAGATGATCTCTAGATATCACCTATAAATATATAGATAAACTACTATTGTTAAAAAATGTTTGGAAACATTCCTTTGATGTTTTACCTTGAAGCACCAACAATTGTGGGTCAAGTGGCTACCTCTTGTTGAATGGCGGTACAATGTATTATATCAGACCTTCACAAAAATGACTCTATATGAAGCAGTCTATGACCAGACTCCACTCTCATCCCTTACACTCCTAGTAGTTCTTTAGTTCATTCCATCGACACTTCCCTCAACCAACGAGACCAAATTCTTGGCACTCTTTTGGAAAATCTCCATATGGCACAAAACCATATGAAACAACATGCATACTAACACCACTCAAAGCACAACTTCCAACTAAGGGATATAGTTTTTTTACAATTATAACCATGTAAATAGTATTCTTTGAAACTCAAAGGGCATTAAAAGCTTGACCCTAAGTTTTTTAGACTCTATGAAGTTCTCCAAAAGATTGGTGCAGTTGTATACAAGCTCAAGCTTCCACCTAGCTTGCGAGTTCATCTTGGATTTCATGTCTCTTGTTTGAAGAAAGTTATTAGACAACACATCACTGCACAAAAAATATTACCTAAGATTGACGATAAAAGATCCATTCTTCTTGAACCTACAACAATTATTGATAGGCAATCCCACAAAATTTGCTACCACTCTATCACAAAGGTCTTCATCTAGTGGCATGACATGCAACCAAAAGATATAACTTGGGAACTCATTGTCCATATTCAACAACAATTCCCACAATTACAACTTTGAGGACCAAGTTTTAAGGGGGATGAGATATAAATACCCTTCCTATTACTCTTATTTTTGCATTATTATTGTAATAGATGTCATAGATGTGTATTATTTGTAAGTCATCCCTTGAGTTACTAAACATAATTCCACATGCATGAATAGTAGTAGTTTCTAGTATAGAATAAGTATATTAGGGAGTGCTTAGGTTAGTAAATTCATCCACAAATATTATTGTATTGAGATTTCTCAAAGGAGATTTCCCCCTTGAAGTGGTCTGCAATTTGGTAATGTGATTTTAGTATTTCCATATAATAAACTCATATATACCACATTGTGTTGTTTAACTTAATCTGTCACAAGAGGTTCATTACACATTCTTCATCTCTCCTTGTCCAATTTATCTTTGGATGAACTAAAACTTTCTAAACTTTTCCTTTTCGAATTTCAGTTTTTATCCATGTCTTAAGATGTAGGATCAATGTGCCCCTTCCTCTAGTAGAGGTTATCTCTCCCATCAACAGTTTTGATTGTCAAGTGATCAAAAGAGCTAAAGGATACAAAATGTAAGAGAGAGCTAATGACAAATTGGTGGAGAATATTATGGGAAAATGAAAGGTATTATTGTCTAAGGCTATCTTTTTATTCAAATTTTTCCTTGCCACTGCTTCCAAGGTAAAGATGACCAAGGAAGAGATTGAAAAGAAAAGGCCCATTGGGATAATGTGTTCCCATTAGTATCTGACATGAATTGTCTTGATTCTCACTCCTTAGTGAGAAAGAATTTATTCACATCTATCTCGAAAAATTTATCTCCTTTATGGTCACACACGATGAGTGCTAGGTGTGATATGATAAATGATTTTATCTTAGAACTTGAATATTGTGGATAACATGTATTTGAAATCTTGGAAGATGTCAGAAAATGTGTGCACAATCTCAGATCACCTCCTCTCAATTAAAAATCATCCTTAGAAGAGCTCCTAAATTCTTTCCAAGATTTGGTCCAGAAAGAAGTAGAGGATTCTTTCTCTTTTAATGAATATATTTTGGAATCCCTTGTGGAAATTAGGGGCTCAATCTATAATACTACAAAAGATCATTAAGTTTGGTTCACACAATGCAAGACCATTGGTTGTATTCGAGAGACTTAGATCAATGCTTTGTGTTATGTTTGCATTCCACAGGCAAAAAAGTTGGCACCCGCGACAACTCATTTCAATAAGGAAGTCAAAGGCAAGGAGTTCATTCTAAGATCATTTTCTCATAGTTCTCTAAGAGCTAGCTCTTCATCATCAGAAGCTTCTTAATCCTCAGATTGATCACTCTCTTCTTCCTTCTCTTTTTATATTCTAATTCTTCATTAGGAATGTACTTTTTTGAATTTTTCATTTTATTCACTTAAGTGATCTTTTAATTTGACATTGTAAAAGTTCCTTTTCATTAATAAGAAAGAGGCTTATCTTTATTCCTATATGAATATGAAATGTCACAAGTGATAGGAAATATGAAAAGTCATGTTGGGGGGAGATGAAAATACATATTGTAAAGCTATATATTGGGATGACTTCTCCATTCCAAAGGGTTTATATATTTTGTTCTCATACTATAAAAAATAATTTATTTCTTCTATTTTCTTGTCTATGTTCTTCTACTTCCTATTTCAACTTTGCAAACATTGTAATCTTGAACAACCAAGAAGGAACTTTGTATCCTTGAGGAATAAATCCATTGAACTTTGTGTCTTTGATTTGTTAATATTTTTATTTCTTACACGATTGTTTTCTTCTTATTGGATGTGGACCTATTTAGGTTAATGTCAGTGAAGTTTGCATGTGTTTATTCACTACCTTAACCCTCTCTCTTTATATTCTTATCTCCCCTTTACCTTTCCCCAAGAAAATTCCTCCCTTGTATCATATACAAGTAAATTGCCACATGTTTAGTGGAATATTCCTATATAATCCCTGGCCTAATGTCCACCATAGATTTTAATTTTCCAGTATTCAATAAATGGGAGTCTCCCCATTTCTAAGAGGAGGGACCTAGTCCCATGACTATTGGTGAAAACCACTAATTTCCCCTTACAAAAAAATATTTCGCTAACAGTTTTTTGCACCAACCATGGGGATTTTTTTATATTTTTCTACACCCTATAAATATCCACAAAATAATTAAAAATAGATATCTAAAAATTACAAACATTCAGAAAATACAAATTCAAAAACTCATTTCTTAAAAATCTATTGCTAATTTATGAATAAACCTTCCTTTTTCCAAGCTATAAATTCCATATTGTCCTTTAAAAAATATTTTACAAGCTGGTGAAAAGAAGGTATATAAGAAATAATCGAGAAAGTGGCTTGATTGACCCTGCATTCTAAGAATAACAATTTGATTTCAGACTTCCTATTTTCTAGACAATGAGACAAGTTTTTTTTATAGATAAACGCTTTTGACCAGAGCTATGAACCAGAGTACATCCAGTCAAGATATAGAATTTAAGCTCAATAATTAGCGAACCAGAACCACCTCACATGAACATACTTCTAGTATAGGTGATCTCAAACCAGAATCCACCGCTATTAAAGCAACCTGCCAGTCGCGCCACCTCAAACATTACCACCCCTAACGGGGATCATGCCTAAGTGGGATTTGAACCTGGGTGGAGCTGGATACAACCATCCATCTTAAGCACTCCACCCAGACCCCATCGGCTATAATGAGACAAGTTAGGTGAGAATTATTCCCTCAATTTAACCCTGACTTTCCTCTTGAAGACCCCCTTGAAGAACTAGTTACAACATAACAAGATCTCATTCCTCTGGAAGAATAATAAGACATGGCTAAAATTGTACCATGGGGATAAAATACAGGCCTGTTGGTTCTACCTCCTCCACTCCATGATTACCTAGAGGATCGAGGAAGAACTTCCCCAAGTTTAGAGGGGATGGAAAATAACATTCGAAAGCGAACATTGTTGCATTCATCACATCTTATGGTGTATTAGGAGTTGAACACGAAGATGTCTTAGTTTGTTTATTTGTGGAATCATTGTAAGAAATTGTTGTAGATTAGTTCTACCACTTTCCAAGGAGATCCATCACAAATTGGACACAGATGAAGACTAAATTCGAGGCTAGATTCAAGCCGGTTAAAGATGCTCATACACTAGTTGCAAAATGGTCTCAACTAGAAAAGGAATCAAATGAGGCTATGATGGAATTTGTTGCGAAATTCAATATGTTTCTCTACAAGATTAATGAAATTGTAAGGTCTACAGAAGACAACAACTTGAGGTTCTTCAAAAATGGTAAATTTCTAGAGGTGGGATTCATTGTGAGAATATCTCAACATAGTACCCTATATGATGTACAAGAACTTGCAATTGATGTAGAATATGACCTCATCGTGTCTGAAAAAATTAAAAAAGGGTCACACAAGGATAAAGCTCAGACTTCTAGTTCCAGAGCTGTAGATCCCTTAGTGCAAAATTTGTTAATGATGTGCTTGCTCTTAAAAAATAACTTGCCGAAAGCACTCCGTATAGATATATTCCAAGGAAGAACTTCCAAAACAAACAAAGAATTGCATCTACACCTCAAAGACTTGCACTAGAATCTCCACATGTGAATGCCACTTGTGGAACATGTTCAAATGAGGAGAATGAAGAAGAGGATACTCTAGAGGAAGAGGAGGAAGAAGGTGAATTCCTTGTTGAAGAGATACGCTATGTGGAAGTTGGTTTCTTTGAATATGCATCTTCTTCTGAAGATGAATGTAAATAATTCGTAGCTAACACCATTTTTATGTTGTTTTCACACCTTCTAAAACTCTTGAAAAAGAGAAATCATCTAAACATGTTGAAAGGAGAAAGAGGACCTCTAATTGACGACTCTACAACAATAAATAACAATAACTAAGAGAGACTCTATGCTTCCATCATCTTTGGAGTCAACTAAGAAGAATATCGAGTTTGCATCCTCTCTCAAAACATCCTCTATTCCGGATAAGTCGATAAATTCCACTCATTATAAGAATAGTGTTTCTACTCATGTATTTTAAAAGAGTAATGAAAAATATGCCTCCACTGCTCCTAAAATAATTTAACCCACTCTTAATGTTTCCAATGTTCCCGAAATTGCTTCTTCTACCTTTGATATCATAGATCATGTAAAAAAAGTTAATGTTTAGATTTCTATATCAAAATATCTACAAAATCACCCTGAGAAATTTGACAAGTTGGTCAAAGTCATCAAAGGTAGTAACTCCTAATCAAATGTGTCAAACAATTCTAAAGGTTTAATTCCCAATCATGTATAAAGAAAAAGTTAGAATCTCCTAGCTTCTGCGCCTTCCTCTACCGACAAGTTGAGCCTTTCTATGTTTCCTTGTTAATCAATGGATACCGATTAAATAATTACATTGTTAACTCTGGTACATCCGATAATGTCAAGCCCGCTAAGGTTTCCCAAGCTCTTGGTTTGATTCTCTCTTGAGCATTTGGTCATTATTACTCCATGCAAACAAAGGAAGTTCCTCTTGCTGGTAGGATCAAGTATGCATGACTTGCTTTTGTGGCTTTTCAAGAAAAATGGATTGAGGAAATAGTTTTGGTGGTAGACACATCGATTACTTATGTTATGCTTCTAAATTGAAGTTTTTTGTCAAGATATGGGAGGTGAAATACAAATGGACCATTCTTCTACTTCAATACCAGTCAAGAATGAAATGAAAAATATCCTCCTTGAACCAAATATGACATATACGGTTCAGAAATTAGATGACCCAAGAGCATAAATCCTATTCCAAGATAGGCAGAATGGAAATATTCCATTCGAGGACAAAGGTAATGAGAATTATTCCATGGTTTATGTTGGTGGTCAAACTTGCACCCATGTCTCAGATCTGAATTGAACTGAGTCGTTTGAGTCAACAATGGGACAGTCTCCAAGTTGTGGGACCTTGCATGTGGAGACAGACCTCCAGAGAAGGCCGGTTCCTCTACCTATCTCTAACGCTAACACTACTCCTAATGTAAAAATAAAATCCTAGACTAAACATGCCAAGGGACAAGGGATAAAAGGAGATGTGGAAATGGAAACTACTAAGCTAAAAAGGGTGGTGATAGCACCAGAGAAAGGGTCAATTACTCTCCACAAGGGGCAAGAAATGGAGCAAGCGCGGGAGAGAGGGCAGACAAGCGTGCCACATATCAAAATGCACAGACTCAGCTTTCTAGCACGTGACAACACATGAACATAGGGATTGTGTCGACACTAAGATTTTCCTCTGTAATTTCTATTTCATTAATGTATGTATTAGGAATAGGATGTTGTTAAGTATAATTAGTAGTAGCGTCTGATAGAAGATAACGGCGCCGTCAGTACGGTGCCGCCAATAATGTGGAGTACGGTAACAGTCAAAGTACAATAGGAATGTTGTAAAAAGTAAATATTTGTCATAAGTGGTCCGGTAATGTTAAAATGTCAAAGTTTGGGTAATTAGAGAAGTAGGGTCTACATGATTAGGAATTAGAAATATTATATTAGTAATAAGGACAAGGAGTGAGGTCATAAATATTTTGTGTATTTTATTTGTAAAAAGTCTAAAAATGTGGAACCCATGTAAAATGATAAGGTTTATCTTATCTTAAAAGATAAGCTTACATGTACAGATAAGAGTTAAGGTATGGAATATGATTTGTTAGAGTGGATTTCTTATCCTATCTTAGAGATAAGATGGATAAGCCTAGAAGTTCTATAAATAGAGAGGCCACCCCCCCTCATTTAGCATAGAAGGAAGTAGTGAGAAATATTGTAGGAAGTGTGCGAAGGAAGCCATCAGTTAAAGGTGTGTTGAAGAAGCCATTAAGAGGTGTAATTGTAAAGTTTCTCCCATAGTCTTGGTGAAAGGCAAGTGAAGTCAATAACACTTGAAGTACCTCATGGGTGAGATTGTAACAATTTCATGTTAATATTATAATTTACTTTGATATTTCAGATTTGTCATCATTCCGTCTTATCATAGTCGATGGTATTCTTGTGTTATGTTTGTTGTTTTGTTTCCAGATTACATCCACCAAACTAAAGGCTGTGCATTAGTAAATAATCATAGCACGAGGAGTTCCCGGTGAAGAATTATCATAGTGCCGGATTGGTGATGACATTTTGGTTCCGTTGCCGGGACCATTCCTCGTTGGTGGATTTTCTGGAGAGATATTCCCACTTAGTCAAAAATCAATTAGAGGGTAACCTTATTTTTACTGTGCATAGTAGTTACCATGGTAAAGTCATTTTTGCCGTGAATAGTAGTTACCATGGTAAAGTCATTTTTGGTGTGAATAGTAATTATCACAGTAAAGTCACTTTTTACCGTGAATAGTATTTACCGCAGTAACTTCACTTTTTACCGTGAATAGTATTTACCGCAGTAACTTCACTTTTTACCGTGAATAGTATTCACCGCAGTAACTTCACTTTTTACTGTGAATAGTGTTTACCACAGTAAAGTCAGTTTTTACCGCAGTAAGTCAAGTTTTACCATAGTTACCGTGGTCATTTCTATTTTACTGTAGAAAGGTGTAAAGTCACTTTCTATTACAGTGATTCCAATTATTTGTGCACATAAGTCTTGTTGATTGTACTTGTGGGTTGGTATTTTACGGTGGTTACTTTTGAAAATGGGGAAGATTCCTGTTTTTTCAGCCCAATCTAATGAAGATGCTTCCTCTTTCATTCAAGAGTTTAAACGATCTTGTATTTGTAATGGCCTCATAAGAAGGGAACAATGGACTGAATTTCTTCCTACCTTTTTGGATGGTTCAACACTTAGGTGGTTTGAAACACTAGGTGATAATGTGAAAAATTCATGGGATTTATTAACTGAAAGTTTTCTTGAAGAATTTGGTGAACAACAGAAATATGCAGATCTCATGATCGATATCACAAAGCTATCCCAAGGAGAGAAGGAGAAGATAAGGGATTATCATGCTCGTGTTCTAGAGCTAAGGAGGAAGCTCGATGCCCAGATCCAGAAGGAAGGATTAGCGGATGGGTTGATGAATGGCGTGGATAATCTCCTATGTAAGCACTTCATTCTTGGGATGAAGCCAGAGATCAGACAACGAGTGAAGTATGACCGCCCAGCTACCATTGAACAAGCAAAGGAGATTGCAAGAAGGCAAGAAGAAAGCATGGAAGAGGAGCCCAAAGAAATTGTTGCTAAAGTAGAGCCTACACCAGCACCTTTGGTCCAGAATCCACAACCACTCCCGGTGAGCACAAATATTTCTCCTAGTACATCTACTGAGTATGAAGATCTGCTCAAAAAGATGGGTCAGTTAACTATTAATCTTCTTCAAGGAAAAGAATTTAGTTCTCAGGGAGGAGATAGAGGTCCAAAAAGAAATATTTCTGAAGTTGTATGTTATGGTTGTTATAAAAAGGGTCATTATAAGTATAATTGTCCAGATAGAGCTTCTACATCTGGTAAAGGAGATAATGATAAAGGAAAAGCACCTGTGAATTCTTTTGATGTAGTAGATAAGAGCAGAAATAATGAAGTAGATGTGTTTGTAACAAAAAGAAAGAAAGAAAAAGATAATCAAGATGGAAATGATCCTAAGAAGATGAAAGGAGAAACTAGTAAGAAACATAGGAGAAGAAAGTTGGGTGTGCAGGATTTTCTGATTTCACAGGGGCAAGGACCATACTCCATCTTGGAAGATCTGTCCAAAAGGCCTGCAAATATTACATATGGTCAACTCTTGGCTATGTCTTCGGAGAAGAGGCGGGAGCTGTGAAGTGGACTCAATGCTCGACGAAGAAAGGAGGTTGAGGTCCCTGTTTTGGAGGCAGAGGCAGATCCCTATGCTCCACAAGCTGAGGTATTATGTAATGGTATTTCAATTCATGATGTCTTAGTTGATGGAGGTGCTGCAGTTAATGTAATGACCGAGTCTGTAATGAATATGTTGGGTTTAAAAATTGATCGCCCTTCAACACTTATGTTAAGGTCATTAAATAAAGGAAAAACTAAACCAGAAGGTGTAGTTTCAAATGTGGCAATATCTGTTATGGGTGTTGTATGTGTGGTAGACTTTCAGGTGATGAAAAATGGTACTGTTGCGTACCCAATGTTGCTGGGAAGACCATGGCTAAGGAGAGTTCATGCAAGAAACTACTGGAATGAAGGTTTCATGACACTTGGACGTGGTAGAGAGAGGGTGAAGATAAACATGATCCCTCGACATCATAAAGCAGAACCTGTGGATTCAAGTGATGAAACTAATGATTGGACATCCTCTGATTACTCTAGTACCAGTGAAGTGGACACTGAAGATGAAGAAAGTGAGGTTGATGTTTCAGTCATGGATATCCTTCCAGTCACACCAACTCATGACCCCATAAAATTATCTGAAGAAGAAGTTGATGATCGTCTCCAACAAATAAAGATTGGTGATGCTGTGATGGAGAGTGAGAAGGAATCCTACCTCCCTCTTTCGAAGTACATACACCTATTCACTTTTGATTACAAGGAACTCCGTCAAGTAAGTTGGGTAGAACATTTTATTGAGCTGGTAGATGGTGCTAAGCCCATAAAGCAAATGCCATATAGAATGAATCCTAATTTTTCCAAGACTGTAAAAGAAGAAATAGATAAGTTGCTTGATGCAGGATTTATATTTGCTGTGGAGAATTCAGAATGGGTTTCTCCCATTGTGATCTCAATAAAAAAGAATGGGAAGCTATGCATTTGTGTTGATTACAGGAAGCTCAATAAGGCAACAAAGAAGGATCATTACCCTCTTCCATTTTCAGATCAGATCTTGGACGAAGTAGCTGGCCAGGAGTGCTATAGTTTTGCTGATGGATATAGCGGCTACAACCAAGTTCGTATAGTAGAGAAAGATCAACTGAAGACCACGTTCACCACTCCTTGGGGAACGTTTGCTTATAGAGTTATGCCTTTTGGGTTGTGTAATGCTCCGGCAACATTCCAGCATTTGATGAATAGGGTGTTCAAACCCTACATTGGGACCTTCATCAGAGTATTTCTGGATGATTTTTGCATCTATGGGAGCAAGTTGGACCACCTGCACCAGATGGAGACAACATTTCAAAGGTTAGATGAAGCACAAGCCTCACTAAACCCTACAAAGTGTGTCTTTGGATGTTCTAAAGGCGTTTTGTTAGGGCATGTTGTATCCAGAGATGGTATTGGTACTGATCCTGATAAAGTTTCAAAAATCAAAGATTTACCATTTCCTATGAATAGAAGTAAGTTGAGACCATTTTTAGGCCATGTGGGTTACTATAGAAGGTTCATCAAGAATTTCTCAAAGATTGCACAGCCACTAACCCAGTTCTTGAAGAAGGATGTTACTTATGAACCAGGAAATAAGGCGCATGAAGCTTTTGGACAACTGAAGGAAGCCCTGGTGTCACTTGTTTTAAAGAATCCAGACTGGAGCAAGCCATTCATTGTGTACACTGATGTCTCAGATGCAGCACTAGGAAGTACTTTGAGCCAAAAGGATGAAAATGGGAATGAACATCCAATTTACTTTGGGAGCAGACAAATGAGCAGTGCTGAGGTAAATTATACTGTAACTGAAAAAGAGGCTCTGGCTATCATTTTTGCTGTAAAGAAGTTTAGAAATTACTTGCTAGGGCAAAAATTTCTAGTTGTAACAGATCATCAAGGTCTAAAATATATTGTAAATAAGCCTAACCCATCAGGGAGGATAGCAAGATGGATAATTTTGCTACAAGAATTTGAATTTGATATTATAGATAGGCCAGGAAAGAAGCATGTCAATGCAGATG
Source organism: Taxus chinensis (assembly GCA_019776745.2). Taxonomy (NCBI): domain Eukaryota; kingdom Viridiplantae; phylum Streptophyta; class Pinopsida; order Cupressales; family Taxaceae; genus Taxus; species Taxus chinensis. The sequence goes on from CM034148.1 coordinate 132,978,329, forward strand.
CACTCTCTCGAGCCTATGATGGTTTAGGATCATCTTGTGATGATGATGATTTCCCCGATGCAGCATTGTTATCCCTTGACACAATCCCTAGTGAATACATAAATATTTGGAATTATCTGAATGAATTCAAGTTTCCTGATGGTGCTAATGCAAAGACTAAGAGAAAGATTACTCAAGCCAGTCGTCCATATTCTATTCTACATGGAGTATTATTTCGAATAGGACCTGATGGACAGTACAAGAGGGTAGTTGGATGTGATCAAGGGAAGGAACTGCTAGAAGAATTCCACAATGGCACATGTGGAGGGCACTTCTCTGGACAACTTACAGCAAGAAGGATCTTGGATGCAGGTTATCACTGGCCTACTCTTTTTAAAGATTGTTATAATTATTGTAAGACATGTGATATTTGTCAAACACATGGTAACCGTAAGACTTCATCAGCTCCATTATGCCCTATTCTTCCACTTGGTCCCTTTGAAAAGTGGGGGATAAACATTGTAGGTCCACTTCCAACTACCTCACGCCAAAATAATTATATTGTAGTTGCCACAGATTATTTGACCAAGTGGGTTGAAGCTAGGCCATTGAAAACAGCTTCCATGGATGAAGTGGCAAGGTTCATATATGAACGCATTGTCACCAGATTTGGTTGTCCATTAGAAATTGTAACAGATCAAGGAAGCCACTTCATTAATGAGGTGGTAGAAGCCCTAGTCAATAAGTTTTCTATTAAGCACAGGAAGGCAACAACATACAAACCAAGCACAAATGGATAGGTGGAACGAACAAATTTTGTGTTGTGTCAAATTCTAGCAAAAGATGCAGCCTTGCAGGTACATAAATGGGATAAAAGGATTCATGCAGCATTGTGGGCATATAAGACAACATCAAAGTCAGCAACATGATACTCCCCATTTCAGTTGGTTTATGGCATTGATCCAGTTCTTCCTATTGAGTTTGTTATTCCTACGGTCAGAGTAATGAAAAATGAAAGAATGGATGAAAGTGATTTAGTAATAGAAAGGTTGGTACATCTTCATTTGTTAGAGGAAATGAGGGAAATAGCTAAGGATACAAGCTATAAGAAGAAAATGAAGCAGAAGGAATACTTTGATCAAAAGATCCGGTGGTCTCCATTTCATGTAAATGACTTGGTTCTAGTATATGATTCCAGATACAAAAAAAAAAGACAGAGAAAATTTCTTCCAAAATGGATGGGGCCCTACAAAATAGCAGTTGTGCATGAAAATGGTACGTACCGACTGGAGGAATTGGATGGCACTCTCATTACGAAATAGGTCAACCACGACAAGTTGAAGATTTTCCAAGCACCAGAATAATTCTACTCCGAGGACGGAGTAGAAGCTAGGAAGGGGGACGATGTCGACACTAAAATTTTCCTCCGTAATTTCTATTTCATTAATGTATGTATTAGGAATAGGATGTTGTTAAGTATAATTAGTAGTAGCGTCTGATAGAAGATAACGGCACCATCAGTATGGTGCCGCCAATAATGTGGAGTACGGTAACAGTCAAAGTACAATAGGAATGTTGTAAAAAGTAAATATTTGTCGTAAGTGGTTCGGTAATGTTAAAATGTCAAAGTTTGGGTAATTAGAGAAGTAGGGTCTACATGATTAGGAATTAGAAATATTATATTAGTAATAAGGACAAGGAGTGAGGTCATAAATATTTTGTGTATTTTATTTGTAAAAATTCTAAAAATGTGGAACCCATGATAAGGTTTATCTTATCTTAAAAGATAAGCTTACATGTACAGATAAGAGTTAAGGTATGGAATATGATTCGTCAGAGTGGATTTCTTATCCAATCTTAGAGATAAGATGGATAAGCCTAGAAGTTCTATAAATAGAGAGGCCACCCCCCCTCATTTAGCATAGAAGGAAGTAGTGAGAAATATTGTAGGAAGTGTGCGAAGGAAGCCATCCGTTAAATGTGTGTTGAAGAAGCCATTAAGAGGTGTAATTGTAAAGTTTCTCCCATAGTCTTGGTGAAAGGCAAGTGAATTCAATAACACTTGAAGTACCTCATGGGTGAGATTGTAACAATTTCATGTTAATATTATAATTTACTTTGATATTTCAGATTTGTCATCATTCCGTCTTATCATAGTCAATGGTATTCTTGTGTTATGTTTGTTGTTTTGTTTCCAAATTACATCCACCAAACTAAAGGCTGTGCATTAGTAAATAATCATAGCACGAGGAGTTCCCAGTGAAGAATTATCATAGTGCCGGATTGGTGATGACAATTGTAAGTGGGAGATACACACAACATGCTAGAAAATGTAGACAAAGATGCATGATGCAATGAAATGGAAGAAGAACAAAACATAAGTGTGACAAAACCTGATTTTATTGCTTGAAGGATGCACAATTAGTTAGATTCATGGCAAGAGGAGAGAATACATTACAGAGACTAGTTCAAGGTTTGAAATCTATGGGAATTTGGCCACCATTTTGGCATGGTGCCGTTATAACAAAAGGGATCCATTTTAATGAGCAGAGCTCTAAAATTTATAGAAGAAGAAAGAGAGAAGAGAAGGAGAAAGAGAGGGAAACTCGGATTCAAATATGCAACCACAAACAACAAGTGATAAATGCCTATAAATCTTCTTGCAATGTTGTTTGATGCGTTTTCACATGTCTTTTTGGCGTGTAGAGGAAAGAAGAAAACAAGATCTGATTGAAATATGATGGTTGAAGTTGATTAGATGCATGCATTAATAACCAGAAAGATGTTTCCCTATTTTCCACCTACTAAATCCTGCCCAAATATGATTTTGAAAATTCCAATGTGTAGCACACGTCACCAACTTTCTAACGAACCAAAGGGCATGGGAAATTGAGCACTGTGGCAAAAGTTATGGTTTTCAAAAGATTTACAGTGCAAACTAGACACGTAATGACACGCGTTGATTGACTGAAGGATTCGACCAACTATTCATTTGTTTTGTCATTTCTGCCACGTGTCGCACACTAGCTCATCCTCAGGATTTAGTGCCTTGATGGTGTGCTTTGATTGGTTTCGTGTATCACACTCAAATCTGATAAGTGATGATGTGGCCCAATGAATAGCGTGGAAGAAGGCACATGGTGTGAAAGGAAGAGGTGCAAGACTGTAGAAGGTAGGTGTGTAAAGGTGATGTGCACAGAGGAAATGGAAGTATACCTGTAGGAGACAAGTATGCGAGTGGGGCCTGAGCACTCAACTGAGGTAGGTGTGCTACAAGGAAGAAAGGGGGTATGTGAGGAAAATTAGGAAGGAAAAGAAGTGTGAGGTGCACAAGGAGATGAGCCAAATTGGAAGGCAAGTCAAGGGATGCGTGCGTAAGGAGTGTGCGACATTCTAGAATGAAAGAGGGTGTGTAGAAGGAAGGTGCAAAGGAAAGTAAAGGAAAGGGGATCCAAAAAGGAGGAAGAAAAGAAGGCATGCGGGTGCGCGCGAAGAACAATAGTTGTGCCAAGGTGCCAAGGAAACTTCCTGAGCATGCGCAATGTGAAATGTGGAACATCATATTTAGATTACAAATATAAGATGTCCAAATAACTTGGGGAGTTATTTAGGACAATAGTTTGGTGACTTTCGAGGCAATCTACCTACTAGATGAAGAGATCAGTAGCCTTAGAAGCATCCTTTAGGCATGGAGCTTAGCAATAAACTTGAATGTTTGATCAACAACTTAAAGAGCATCCCTGGAGTCACTTTGAAGGACTTTCTGAATTTTGATTGAGTTGTAGATACTCTCATGTGAAGATCATCTGGCTCGGATTTTGAGAGCAAAAAAATGTGCACAAACAATTAGAACTGCCTCTTTCTAGAAATTGAACTGTCATCCCAAGCAACAAAAAGGTGTGCGTCACATAACAGGAAAGGAAACAATGCCAAAAGGAGTGCATTGAAACAAAAGCATAACATTATGTACAAAAGATGAAATTCATACATATTCTAAGGGGAACATGTAGAGTGTGCATGAGCACTTGTTTTACTAAAAGCAAACCTAAACTAACCTACACTAGCCAGAGGAAAAGGTCACTCAAGTAAAACCTGCAATAGGCAGGGAGAAGTATCTGCCTTTCCTCACAAACTACCACCATGTAACTGATTTTTCGTTGAATATGGTCAGTGAAAAAAGTGAAAAAATGACTCACAGAAAGTCTTTCACTTTCCTTAAAGTATCAAAAAAAAAACCTCTTGAAGTTGATCTACATTTGGATTTGGGAGGCACTGTTGCTGACCTTTAGTGCACTGAAGCTCTACCTCATGCTCTAAAATGGGCATGATCGGAAACAACTCTTTCTTTGGGTCTAGAATAGCCAGATATCTGATTGGTCACGATCTGATCCTTATGGTTTTCCCATTGTTTTGAAGCTCGATCCCATAAATGGGATTATCTTGGAGAGTCTCCCCCTAAAGGTGACTGCTTATAGGTTGGGTCGCACACAGTTCTACCTCCAGAAGTAATTCTATCTCCTTCAAAACTGCATCCTCTAAGGTTGTCTGATATTCTGTTGAAACAGGTGCCCTGACAATCTCATCTTCCTAATAACAGTCATATGATTCATACCATTCTTCAATTGTTCTACAGTCGTTGAACATGATGACATTATTTGGGGATGACATGTAAGCAAGGGGCTATTCGTTTATAACACAACTAGACAGAGGGGATTTGGAAGGAAATGGGAGGATGGGTGCAGAAGGCGTGCACACAAGAGGAGTGGAAGCACGTGCAAGAGGGATGATGATAGAGAAATGAAGGTGGGGTGGAAGGGAGGGGGATTAAGCAATGGAATTCTTAGTGGGAGCAACGCATTGGGATGATGTAAACTGGGGAGGAGGAATGGGAGCGTTGTAGGATGGTAGTGCAGGGTTGCCCCATTGATAGGGTTACTCAACACTAGATTTTTGAGCCTTTATTAACTCCACCCATTCTGTAATCTGGGGTAACATCTCAATAATAAAGCACATCTTCTGCTGGGCATTAAACCAACCTAGAACAAGGTCGACCCATGGACAAGGGACCTTGGAGCCAAATTTAGCTACCTTTATAGAGCATTTAAATCTCAGCTACATCATGTTTATCTCCATCTCTTAAATCTTCCTCTTAAAATCAACATCCATGGAGTTGCCACCATCATTTGCTTAAACATGTTCTTCATAAACATTTTGGTTAGAAATATAACCATATGGGTCAGTGGAGGGTGGGTTATATGCATGTTCTTGATGGGGCTCATAAAATTGATTTGGAGGAGGATTTTGAAACTGTGGTGATGGAGGAAAGCAGATCTGCTACTACAAATGGGAATTCCAGGAAGGGAAAGAAGTCATGATCGCACAACTTCAAAGGAAAAAGGTAAAATGATGGTAGAAGGAAAAATGAATGAAAAAAGGAGGGGAGACTGGTCTACAGATGAGATATTGGGTGCGTTGAATAAATGAAGTTGCCAGATGTGCTTAGAAACGCCTCCAAAGGCTAGATCTTAGCCTGAACACATCAAACCTTCTGAGATGAATATGTATAGCTCTTCAAACTAGTCCCACAGGGCATGCTATAAACTATTGGTGGTCAAATTTGCACTCGTGTCTCATATCTGAAAGGAACTGAGTCGTTTGAGTAAACAATGGGACAATCTCCAAGTTGTGGGACCCTGCGTGCGGAGACAGACCTTTGGAGAAGGTTGATTCCTCTACCTATCTCTAACGCTAACACTACTCCTAATGTAGAAAGAAAATCCAAGACTAAACATGCCAAGGGACCATGGATAGAAGGAGATGCAAAAATGGAAAATACTAAGCTAAAAGGGGCAGCGATAGCACCAGAGAAAGTGTTGATCGCTCTCCATGAGGGGCAGGAAAGGGAGCAATCACAGGAGAGAGGTCGGAAAAGTGTGCCACAAATCAAAATGCACAGACTCGGCTTTCTAATGCGTGAGAACACATGAACATGGGGAGTATAAGTGGGAGATACACACAACATGCCAAAAAATGTAGACAGAGAGGCACGATGCAATGAAATGGAATAAAGACAGACATAAGTGTGACAAAACCTGATTTTATTACTTGAACGATGCACAATTAGTTACATTCATGGCAGGAGGTGAGAATACATTGTAGATACCAGTTCAAGGTTTAAAACTTGTGGGAATTTGACCACTATTTTGGCATGGTGCCGTTACAACAAACAGGGATCCATTTTAATGAGCAGAGCTCTATAATTTATAGAAGAAGGAGAGAAGAGAAGGAGAAAGAGATGGAAACTCAAATTCAAATCTGTAACCACCAACAAGTGATAAATTCTTGCAAATCTACCTACAATGCTATCAAATGCACTTTCCCATGTTTGTTTGGCGTGTAGAGGAAAGAAGAAAGCAAGATCTGATTGAAATATGGTGGTTGAAGTCGATTAGATACATGCATTAATGACCAGAAAAACATTTCCCTATTTTCCACCTACCAAATCTCACCCAAATTTTATTTTGTAAATTCCAATGTGTAACACACGTCACCATCTTTCTAATGAACCTAGGCACATGGGCAACTAAGCATTGCATCAAAAGTTATAGTTGTTATAAGATATAGAGTGCAAACTAGACACTCGATGACACGTGGTGTGTGTTGATTACCTAAAGGATTTGACTAACTCTTCGTTTATTTTTTCTCTTCTACCATGTTTTGCACACTAGTTTTTTGTCAGGATTTAGTGCCCTGATGGCGCATTTTGATTAGTTGTGTGTATCACACTCAATTTTGATAGGTGATGACATGGCACAATGACTGACATAGAAGAAGGCGTAGGGCATGAAAGGAAGAGACACAAGACTGCAAAAGGTAGGTGCACGAAGGTGACACACATGGAGGAAGTGGAAGAATACATGTAGGAGACAAGTATACGAGCGGGGCATGAGCACTAAACTGAGGAAGGTGCGTTGTAAGGAAGAAAGGGGTGCACCAGGAAAATTAGGAAGGAAAAGAAGTGCGAGGAGTGCAAGGGACTTAGCCAAATTGGAAGGCAAGTCAAGGGATACACTTATAAGGAGTGTGTGACAATATGGAATGAAAGAGGGTGTGAAGAAGGAAGGCACAAAGGAAAGTAAAGGAAAGGGGATGCGAAAATGAGGAAGAAAAGAAAGCGCATGGGTGCGTGTGAAGAACAACAACTATGCTAAGGTGCCAAGGAAACTGCCTTAGTGCACACAACGTGAAATGTGAAACATCAGAGTCAAAATAAAAATATAATTTGTCTAAATAGCTTGGGGAGTTATTTGGGATAACAATTTCTAAATGAGGTGAAGAGCTGCCCATCCATGAGGAAAGGCCCACAAAAATTGTTAATGAGGTTTGAAGTATGGAGTTTGATGGAAGTTGTTCATCAATCAGATCAGGTGTCAGAATTATTTTATCTTATCTACAAGGTGATTTGATTCCTTTTTCATGCAAACCATTTTTTTCTAATACCAACAACATTGTTGAATATGAGGCCTTGTTGCTTGGGCTACAATTTGCTAAAGAAATGGGAATCAAGAAGCTTGTAGTGCAAGGAGATGCAAAATTGATCGTAAAACATGTGAAATATTTGTTTGAAGTAAAAAAAATATTTCCTCTTCCCTACAGAAATAATGTATGGGATCGTATTGAAGCTTTTTATGCCTTTAATATCAAGGAAGTCCCTCATGATCAAAATCATAGAGTTTATTCATTAGTGGTGTTCACATCTCTAATGATTCCTGATCCTGATTCTGGCGAACTTAAGTATTCAATAGAAATGATTTTCTATCTAAGTGTGTCGAAAAAATCAAAGGCATGGCAAGTGTTCAATGATGATGATCATATTTTTCCTTTCTTGCAGTAGATTGGTGATTTCAGGTTTGTATATATTAAAGGAAGTGATACCCTCCCATGCGAGTTTACTACTAATAATAGTGATGGTGCCAAGAGTGATCAAATTGATGAAGATGGAGTGATTCAGCTGAAGGGAAATAAAATTCCAAAATGATTAATGCCATTAGGGGAATTATTTGATAAACATGAAAGGTTCATACACATCAAATGCAAGGATCAACCTAGATCTTCTATTGATTATGAGAAAATGAGCATCAAAACAAGTGAGCAACAAAGGATGGTTAACATTGGAAAGTGTTGTTCACTTGAGGAACATAGAAAATTCTCAACTCCGTTGAATAAGTTTTTTGACATGCTTACTTACTCATATAAATATATTAAGTCCTTTCAACTAAAATCCATGCAACACTCTATTCCCTTGAAGCCCAATGTGAAGGCTTTCTGACAGAAGAAAAGATAGTATAATCCCAAAATTTTTGGAACCATTGAAGAAGAGGTGGAAAAGTTACTCAATGTTTGCATCATATTCCTTATCCATCATTTAACATGGAAAGGCAATATTATGTCAGTAAGAAAGAATAATGGTGAGATCCGCATTTGTGTGGATTTATAGAATTTGAATCAAACATCACTGAAAGATAACTACCCCTTATCAGTCATGTATCATATCTTAGAAGCAGTAAATGGTTCATAAATGATGTCCATGCTCAACGGATTCTCAAGATACAACCAAATTGAGGTAGCCAAAGAGGATTAGTTCAAGACTACCTTCACCACTCCTTGGGGCACCTTTGCATACCATTGTATGCCCTTCAAATTAATCAATGTAGGTTCCACCTTACACAGATAAATGGATTTAACTTTCAAGGACATGGGAAGAAAATGTATAGTGGTATATTTAGATGACCTCATAGTGTACTCAAGGAAGAGGAAGGAGCATTTGGAATAGTTGGAGCGAGCATTGGTCCAGTGTAGAAAACACCACATCTCTCTTAATCTGAAAAAGTCAATCTTTAGTGTAACTTAAGGAAAAATCCTTGGTCATTTTGCGAGTGAGGGTACAAAATTTTATATGAAGAGAGTTGAAGCCATGTAAAGGTTATTTCTACCTATGAGCAAACCAATTGTAAACTCATTCTTTGGCAAGGTGAATTTCTTACGAAGGTGTGTTCCTGACTTTGTTGAGCTCACTAAGGAGATTATCAACATGATGAAGCCCAAGGAATCCTTCAAATGGAATAAAGAAGCTAAATAATCTTTTAAATCAATCAAAATTGTTGTTGCAAAAGCACCCTCTTTGGTCCATCTATACTTTAAAAAGGGATTCATTGTTTACTGCTACACCTCTGAGCACACCATCTCATATGTCATTGTTCAAGAGAATGAAGAGAAAGTTCATTCACCCATTGCATTTATGAGTGTATCATTGAAGGCACGTGAACTTAATTATCCACAACACAAGAAACAAACACAGGTGGTGGTCCAAGCCTTGAAAGTTTTCAGATTTTATCTCTTCAACTCACACACTATTGTAATGGTTCTTAGCCTGGTTGTCAAGTCCATTTTGATGTAACAAGGTCCTGGTGCAAAAAGAGGGAATTAGGTATCAAAAGTTTAGGAGTGTGATCTTGATCTTAGACCTTATGAATTGCTACGAAGCAATGGTTTATGTGAAATCCTTGTTAAAGAAGAATGGGAACATTGTTCAACTGTTATGACTGTTTGATCAACGATCTTCCTCTCGTGCCCTTCATAATTACTACCAATCCTTAGTATCAAGACATAACATACTTCTTAACCTATGGTGATTTTCCCCCAGGTATGGATTACAAGCAAATATGTACTTTTCACCTAAAAGTAACAAAGCATGTAATTTGGGAAAACGTATTGTAAAAGAAAGGATTGGATGACACCTTCTTAAGGTGCATTGAACAGGAACAAAAAAAGAATATTTTCAAGGTATTCTATGATCAGACATGCAAAGGCCATTTCTTGGCATTGGTAAAAACACACAAGATCTCGCGAGGTGGGTATTATTGGCCTACCCTTTTTTGAGATGCATACAAATAGGTAGGAAAATGTGATTCATGTCAATAGTTTATAGGAAATCCAAGGCTAGTTGCTTTTCCACTCTAGCCCGTGCTCATTAAAGAGCTTTTCCAATAGTGGGGTTTGGAATTCATAGGTGTATTGAATTCACACTGTAATGTGGGTCATATGTATGTCCTCACTACCACAGACTATTCCAAAAAGTAGGTAGAAGTCATTCCGACCAAGCATGCTAGTTCAGAGACAATGTGCAACTTTTTGAAAGAAAACATCAGTGTATGGTTCAGAGTGCCAAACAAGATAGTAGTGGATAATGCTACTTGCTTCTCTTCTATTGAATTAATTGATTTATAATACAATTATTTTATCTCATAGTCACATTTTGTTGATTACTATCCATAAGGCAATGACTAGCCAGAGTCTAGTAACAAGAAAATTGTTACTATAGTTCAAAAACTGGTAGATGCTAATTAAAGAGATTGGCACAAAATATTATACAATGCTACGTGGGTTGATTGAATAACACCCAAGAAATCCATCAGCACCACCCCTTTTAATTGATGTACAAAGATGAAGCTCAAATCCCTATGTTATTGGAGTTACCTGCATATATTGTACAAAGGTAATATAAAACGGAGAATGCATATATGTTCTTGATAAAATGATATACTACATGGAGAAGATTAATGAAGATAGAGAAATAAAAATGGATGTTTTTAGAAAGCACCAATCAAAACTAAATAAATTGTTCAATTAAAAGGCACGTAGAAAAGAATTTTAGATTGTAGATCTTTTCCTACTCTAGGAAAAGATATGGGAACCTAAAGGAATTCATGGGAAGTTTGATTCTTTCTAGCTTGGGCCTTTCAAGATTAGGCATTTCTATGGAGAGAACACACACTATCTCACATATCTTGACGGGACCTCTTTGGATTTGCCTCGTAGCCAGCAAAAATTGGAGCTCTATAATGAATGAGGTTTGTTTTCTCCAACCATGCGCCATGGTTTCCCTTTCAGTTGCGTGTTTCCCTTTCTACTTTGTGTGTTTCCTTTTTCTGTCATGTGTGTTGTTTTATTTCTCTTCGTTTATGTTACTTGCTTGTATTGGTCGGTGAAGTGTTGACTCTATTTCCTAATGGATAAGGCATTGGTCTGGTCCTCCATGAGATTTATGAAGTCCTTCATTATCCCTTATGGTCTATGTCCTTGATTTAGAGTCATGTATTGTCATCCTAAATGTCTAGAATGCAAAATTTGAAATTTTGGTTATGACAACCAAATCCCCACATGAAAACCACCCCTCTTGGTCATTGTAAACATTTCTTATATCCATCCTATCAACCGTGTCACCTTTATTTAGGATGAGATTAACATGCTAACATGGTTTTCAAGTGTGTTTCATGTGTAGGGAAGTATACCTAGTTTGAATCATGAAGTTGTTGAGATCCATGGAGGAATAGTTGTTACCGAAGGCATAAAAGGGCTATTTTTTAGCCATTTTATAGCAAATGAATACCCTCTAGAGGATTATTGTAAGGGATCAACCCATTTGGGAGGTATGCAGAGGAGTAATGAAGTGATCTAAGGAAGTTTCAAATAATTTTGAGAGGCCATATGGTGTTGGGAGTCATTCAAGCAAAAAAAGATCATTATAGGTGCAAGGAATGGTAGCTTTAATGGAGAAAATGGACTTGTCCTAAAGACTATGGGAATTTTGGGAGGATTTGAAAGCTAAAAAATATAAAATGGGAATATATTTGAATTCTCCTCATGGTATACACATCATTTTTGGTACAAGACTTCAAAATATTTCTTTATAACCCAAGTCACTACAGTTGCCCCTTTCAACCAAAAGAGTAACTAGGCATAAAATTCAAATTAAAGGAAGATTTTTGTCTTAGAAATGGTTGGAATGATATGAGAAGGTTTTTTTATTCAAAATCATGTAAGGTTTTACCTTTAAACTCCATGTCTTGCTCTCGGGCCCAAAAATCACTCCATGTGTTCTAATTACACGTTGGCATGATGACATCAACATGGTTTTCAAGCTTGAGCACACTTTTCACCCTCATATGCCCCTCTTCCCTCGTCCCTTGGTATAAGGGGAGAGTGGGGAAACCAAAGTGCGCTCTCCTATGGAAGTTTCACTTTCGTCTCTTAAATCTTACAACTTGGTGTGTTATAAACATGTGTAACTTGAAATATGACCCCTTCCTCATGAAAATTGGACCCTTGGTGCATTTTTAAAGGATGTGTGTCCCTTGGTGTTTGAGGACATAAGTGATAGTAAATTGTGCTCCCCCTATGGAGGTTATTTCTTGTCACTTAAAACTTGCAACCTGGGGTGTTAGGAAAATGCAAACAAGTGTTTTGATCAAAATATGCCCCCTCCTCATGATGGTTTGACCCATGGTGCCTTTTTCATCCTCATTTTCCCCTTATCCCTTGTACCAACATATAAGGGGACATTAGGGACAAAAAATGCACCCCATCCATGGAGCTAGCCCCTGGTCATATATAAAACCTAGTTTCAGTCCTCATGAATTTGTTTTAAACCCTTTCATCTTACTCACATGAGACCACATGCTGCCACTTGTCCTAATATGGTGCAAATCACAATTTGGTTCCTCTCTTGTCCCCTTACTTCATATGTACCTTATTTTTAAAGAAGAAAATCCACCTCTAATCCCCGATTGACCTTGGTTAAGCTTAGATGGGTTAAAGGTGAGTTTATGTGTGCAAATGAGGTAGAAAGGCTTTATATTCAACACTTAACCAATTTTTGAGTTTTCGAAGATTTATTTTTCCCTTACAAACTCACATCCATGTTGTTATGCTACTGAAAATTTTCTAGGAACCTTCACACCTAAAAAACAGAAAGTTGTTCATATCTCCAAAACCCCACATTTGATCTCCATAAGATTTTAATAGTAGCCTCTTCTCAAAAATGCCTTTGCATTGAGTATAAGCTCATCTAGGTTAATGCTCCGAATAATTTTTTAACAACCATAAGAACTTTTCAACCCCTACATTTTATTTTTTATATCTATGGAGTTCTAGTGATTGAAAACCTCTAAACATTGGAGTAGAACCCTAGTAAAGGGTGAAATCCCTTTATCTCATCATAATCTCTAGTAAACATGTCTTTGAATTCCTAAAAAATATCTGAAATGTGATCCAAATCCTTGTCAAATGAATAATCACCAATGGTTTCAATCCTCAGATCATCTTCTACTTTGATGTTGAACTACTTTGTATATATAAGCTCATTGAAGTAGTAAGTCCATTGATCCTTAGTAACTCATTATATACATTCTGCAATGCTTATATGAACATTCACATGTTTGGGATCATCTGAGTCTTCATCAACCTCCATAAATATCTTTACTTTCTCCAAGATCTTCTCCAATTATTTATTAGTCAAGGATTTTAGGTTCATAACATAGGTTGGAGGAGGAATTAAACTTTTGGATATGCTGTGTGGATAGGATTAGCACCAACGTTTCGGTTCACGTACCAAAACCATCATCAGGGTGAGCATTTGCTTACTTGATGGCACTCGTAGGCTATTTAAACATAACTAGTAGTATGCAACCTTTTTCATCATACATTTGTATTAATCACCCCTCCATATACATATCATTTCTCAGGATTGATTCCTTGATTACCTTTGAATTTGTATTTAAATGAATTTCTTTTAAATAGAACACAAATGTGCATGCAAACCATTCCTTTAATTTATCCCATTCAATAATTTCTCTCTTTGTCTCGATGATAACATGTCATGAGTGTTCCCATTTTGTTGAGGTGTTATATAAAACATGGACCCATAAAGTGCTCGTAAGATAGCTAAAAGAAGACATCCACACCCATTTATATACATGTAGGTGATTCCTCAAGTGAGCACTCCCATCATAAATAGGCAATCCTTTCCTTATATTTCTTCTCTCGAAATGAGTCTTAATGGATTATCTAATATGCTACTCCATCTTTCCAACCACAGTTGGTGGGTAGCAAACCTACAAGTGTTTGTTATCTTCAATGTATAAACCAACGACTTAATCCTATCTTGGTATAAAAACATTGAGATCAAGCACATAAGCATATGTGCATGTGGATCCATCAAAATAAGGAAGATTATCCAACCTTCCCTTACTCTAAAAAAATACCTTCTTTGCAATGGGCGCAAGATTTTGTCTCCATTGTTGTGCGCACACTTTTCCCTTTTATTTTTTTATCCAACCTCGAGTCTTCCTTTGTAATCTCATGAAATTTTAACCAGACACCTCATAATCCTCTTCAACCCATCAATTATATCCATTTATTTTAGTGTCATAAATTGAAGAATTGCTTCCCCATTAAATTACTTCGTCATCTCTTGGGTTTACATTGTCTTATCCTTACACAATAACCTTATAAATGTAGCTTATGTCTTCACTAACATAAATTTTTTTGGTAAAGGGTGGTTATTGTGAATTATTTATACGAAAGGTGACTTGTTGCTCATCATTCTTCAAGATAATATATTACTTATTAAAGCACATGATATAGTTGTCAACTTCTGCTAGCTCTATCACCTCAAAAGCTGCTATGAACTTTTCTCCCATGATTTCTATCTTGACATTATTCAAGGTCCCAACAATTACAATATGGGTCTTATCAACCATAAAGAGAATATTGGTGGTTGGTTTTAAAGGTATCCTTCCCATATTGTTTCATGCATGTGTGGTCATAATATTTACTTTTGCGCCTATCTAATAAGGATGTTCCTCAACTCATATTCATTGATCGAGGCATCTAATCATAGCTCTTGATTAAAGCTTTACTTAGTAGATTTTAACTCTCTTCCCACCACTTTTTTTGCTTCCAATAACTGACTCATAGTTTGTGCCAAACAATCTCTTACCATGGGAAAGTATCACTTAGTTTTCAAGAGAGCTATGATCTTAGTTAGTGATTTAATAAAAACTGATTTAAATCTAATTACAGAGTAACTTATGTATAAATGATAAAATATAGAAATGAAACAAGAAAACTAGGATTTATAATATGAAACCCTGAGTAAGTAGATGAGATAAAAATACTTAGTCGATATTCGTGCAATCTAGAGATGATTTGGGTAGGGAGCAGTAATGAACATGATCCAAACAATGTCGTAATTGATCTCTATAAATCTTGCAACTCACGAACAAGGTTGGACATGGGTGCTTGTCGCAGGATAGGGGCGCTGATGACTGTATATGGGAACTTGTAACTGTGAAAAATATATGAACCTGGTTTATGTTGTGTCACAAGGGTGTCACAATTACTCTCTGTTGATCGCATGTTGTTCACACTATGATCACTGAAAGTACTTGTAGCTTACAAAAGAGATGTTCACCTACATAAGCCCACAAACCACATCAAACCTAAAAAGGAAAATGTAGAATGGGGTGTTAGACTAACCTTGACGATCACTCTAAGAGTGAACTTATGACTAAGCGTTGCATTACATCTCAGACTCCATATAATTCTTATGAGTGTGTGTAGAAATTGTGCCCTAGGACGCGCTTGTACAAGTTGCACTTGATAACAGGTTATAGATAGAATGTAGAAATGTAGTAGAATGTGTGGATGGAATAGAATGAACTACCCCTTCCTATGTTGTGTATGCCATCCTTGTCCCTTTGAATGGATGCTAGATGAATGCCTTGGAGTGCTTTAGGTGCCTTTTGAATGCAATCTTAGGTGATGATAGTAATGCTTAGTGTTTGGTCCCTTATTTTGAACACGTAATTATGTATTTATATGATTCCCTTATTTGAATTTTGTAATTAACAACTAGAAGGCCAATCCATAAGTGAAAAAGATGCCCAAAAGATAAAAGAGACCCAAAAGGAGTGAGTAAGGTGAGAAAGGGTCAGGGGCACCCAGAGGGAATATGAGCGGCCGAGCGCTACTATCCTGGCTGGGCACTGGTTTCTAAAGCCATAAAAGATAAATAAGTAAAGTTCCAATTGGGTTGTAGGGTGTGCAAGACCAAATAGAAAACAAGAGACAAAGAAAACATGCCGAAGGTAGTTGTTAATTACTAGTTTTATTGCCTAGGAATCATGTAAATGTTAGCATGCTTTTATGACCTAGAAATGTACCCAAGTGCGTGATTTTATGTCTATAGTTAGCTCACTTATCTCATATATGTATGTAGTACTCTTCAAAAATTATTCTCTTATGCGTGATTCTTTGTCTTGTACAAATTGAAATTTACCTTGCAAATTCCCAATGACATTGGTGGCTTCTTATAATAGGTGCTTCTAAAATACACAATCTGGATAACTGTGAACCTTAGTGGTACTTTGAGGGGTCTCATACATAATTTTCATTCTTCTTGGCTAGTTCTAGGAACAATTCCTAACAATTATATTCAACTTAGAGCCATGTCTAACTACTACCTACTTTAGTACACATCCTCCAATCCTGATCATTTTGGCACCATTAGGTGTGCTTTCATTCTTCTGCACTATCTTCTTATATAATTTAGAGTATCCTTTAGTTCAATTACCATCTCTACAATACCCTTATGTGGGATATGTGGGGAAATCCCTTTGGTAATGATCCAGTGTAGTGTTGATGCAATGACTTTGTGGTTATGTATTGTGATCCTTTCTCTCAAGCCTACCAGAGTTCTAGGATAGTTTTGTAGAGTCACATACCAATGCACTCTCCACATACACAAAGAGAGCCCCATGTTAATTTGACTAATTATGACCCACAACTTATGTATACAAAAACTAACATAGTGATGTTTAGGATACTATGCTACAAATGACTACAAATTAAATCCATACAATGGCTATACTATCTTGAGCACTACTCTTTTGAGTCCTACACACTATACTGCTTGATACATGACATCTATATGATCATCCAATCAATGGGATCATAAGATAACCTCCTATGTTTTTCTTAATCATGATTTGAGTGCAATAATTTTCATATAGCTTCCTACACATATATACTTCTTCCATTCATTCACCAATTACATTTGTTTGTATCACGCTTCTCAGTCTTCTGACACCTACTGATGATGTAACACATTTTAAGGGTTCAATATAATTGCCAAGGGAATAATTATTGCCCATGACCCCATGCCATTTATTTTATTGTTACAACCCATGTCAAAGGGCTCTAGTACAAATCCAAGTTATTAGTTTTCTTCACACTATCTTATGAGAAATGTAAGAATAATATAACATGTCAAAAACACACAATTAGGACCTACATGTGACTAGATCATCTATTACAAAAACTTATACATTGTGTTTATTTGGGTTTAATACTCTATATCTTTACACAGTTTCTCCTCGTAGTAAAAATAAAAAGATTGTAAATACCCTTAATCCATGGACATTAACACACACTTTACAACTTCTTAAGCCTCATACCCTAGAGGAAACCCATCACATTAGGGGCATATTGTAGTATCCTAAATCTAGACCAATGACATTTGGATATTAATCCTTGACATTTATCTCAACACAATTATCATTGTACACTTAGCATTTTAATCACTACACACATCTTTCTCAATTAGAACTTCTCCACCCTATGCGACATTTGTTACTCAACATTGACCAATAAAAAAATCACTTTCTAAATTTAAAACACATCTTCAATCATTTGGCCACCAGATTCAACTAATAGAATTCATTTTTCACCATAATAGGATGCATTTGATCATGATGGAAAACTTTGTTTTGTTATATTTTCCCTAAGATGATGGATTCATCCTCACTTTCTTAACTGTTACTTTTTTAAATTCACAAATTAGCCCAATTAACTTAGTGTTAATTGAGAAGGATTATGTTTTGCAACAATTACCTATAAAAGAAAATTTATCCTACTAATTCAAAGGACCTATTATCACATATCTTTAGGACAGCCTAGGAGATCACAACAAAGCACCCAATTGCTAAATTGTTGTCTCAAGAACATCAACTAACAATTAGTTTGTATACATCCTATATGGCTTCCTTAGACCATTTTACAAAGCTATATCTTTCACTAAAGATCATTTCTATCTTGCAGAGGTCCTGCTAGGATCACCATTGTTAAAAGAAATTTCTATTTCACATCTTGCACAAATTCATTGGGTGGGGAACTATGAGGGTTGATTGATTCCTTTTTGAAATATTGCTACATAGGCATTACATGGGGAAATCAACCATATTAGATTAACCATCTTTTAGGTCGTCAAAAAGGAGAGATACGGTTAAATAAGAACAATCTCTAATCTATTTCATAGTCACAATCATGAAACTAACACAAGAAGAAAAGATATGGACACAAAATATCACAATGCCAGAGGTGAGATTCAATTGGACCTTATACGGGACAAATCTATCCAAGGGTATTCTTCCTAGCCAAGTGACTTCATCCTCTTACATTTTTAATTCCATATTTTTAGAACAACTCAATGACAATCTGAACAAACTTGTTGCACATTTTTCATATTGTTGTCACTACATCTCAATACTAAATCGATGTAATCTATTCTAACCCTACCCCTCATATCCTTTATCTAGATTTCAAGAGCTTATATGAGATTGTAATAATTGCAATACATGTCATTAGGATATATGATTTATTGTATGTAATTTATTTATGATTACAATGCATATCTCCATATATTAACCTCCCCCTAGAGGTTTCAAAATTTGAATTTGATTGATATTATCTTACATCCTCTTTGAGTTCTTAAAAAACCCATTTTTTTTAGTTTACACCTTCGTAATGGCCAATCTTTGCATGGAGTCTAACATTAAATACAAATGTAATCATTAACCATATCCTCTCATTGTGGAGTTTGTGCATTAGTTCCACTAAACTAATCAAAAAAATGAATGGGTATCATACATATACATATTACATGATGGGTATCATGAATGATTTTGTAGAACAAAACACGAATTTTCAAAATGACATATTTTACTTGGTAGATGCTTATTTATACCTCTCTGATAACCCAATGGAATTAATCATGAATTAATGTAATCAAAGATTCATCACTCACCCCATTCACCCTAACATATAATTCATACCTTATCTTAGTTTATAAATGACTTACATAACATTTGTTTGCACCAAACATTGGTCCTAGTCACCAACTTCAAATATTTAAAGAAGACTTAAAGCCATATCTTGGCAATGATGTAGTCATACTAATTGTTTTTTTGAGATACCTCATGTTACCAACTCATGAATGGTTCTTTTCATTACAACCGATATCTATCACCTCGTACAAACTTTGAAGCAATCCTTATTTATCAATTTTTGCAAACCAAATAACTATGAATTATACTTTGAGAAACTATTTTAAAAAATCCTAGAGCAAAAAAAATCATTTCTGATTACAATGACCGATTCAACACAACTTCAGCTACTCTCACATTTAAACCAACATACTGAGACACACAATATTACCTCATCCACAACCTAATTCCACATCTTCTACATTTTTTCATGCTCTTAGTTTCAAATTCTGTAAGGTACAATGATTTGAATCCATTGAGCATGATTGCATATTGTTCCCTTGATACTAAGGTTGAGTCACAACATGATCCTCCTAGTCTCGAGTCATCAACAGAAGAACCTGAACTAGAAGAATCCGACATTATAATTACTTACCTACTTACACTACACCCATAGATACTCGAGATCACACTTACATGAAGCTCCCATCATTCATATACCCTTAGATTATACCAATAATATTCAAACACCAACATTTTTCACAAATAGATGTTGCAAATCAATATTTATTGTACTCAGAAGTCATTGAAGTGTATAAAATCCTATGCACGACTGTGAGAATTGTTACAAATTTGACTAGTTAAGAAATTTCTCTCACACCCATAATTGTAACAACTTTTTCTCGATAAGAAATTGCTCTCACACCCATCTATACAACATCGCCCTAAGGCTCGTCTATTAAAGGTTGATGGTAAACCATTTTGTAATTTCCATTATATTGCGGGCCACAAAACTTATTATTGGGAGTGTATAAGAGATGAAAAAGCGGAGATGCATATATTTTATATAATTGTGCAATCCTAATGTATATGCATAATCTAGATAAAACAAAGTATAAAAGATATAGTGATCTCTTAGGATAAACAGAGAATGTGAAGAGCCTCTTTTGTATGAGAATGGAAGAAGAAGGGGTTGGTAACTCAACGATCGCCTCATTTTGTATAAAATTATGTAAATGCACTGTGCAGAAGGTTGATCTTTGATCCTAATTAAAATTTGTCTTTAATCCTTGAGTTCCATTATGAAGTATGTGTGTGTTTCAATTTAGTAATAAACATTATTGCTTTCTTATAGATATGCATTCCCAATCATTGTCGTTGTCTTCCTTGAATCATGTTCATTAAGTAGTTATTCTGCAATTGTGGATTAAGTCATGCCTTCTCCTTTTTGTATTGTTTACTTAGAAGAACATGAATTTAACCTAGACTACAACATGTTGCAAGTCTCGATGTCATGATCTAGGGACCTTTGCAAACATTGGTTCTATTTTGTGACCCAAAATATTAAGATGGATACATGGACAAAGAGATGTGGAATGACGGCTGCAAGAGAAAATGAAACAATTTGCAAAAGTTGAAGAGACTCTGATGGGAATTCCTACTAAGAAGATTTGCTTGGATCATATTTATGGAGATATTCATGAGATTTTTATGGTGCAAACTTCCTAAGTAGCCAACCCTTTGGCTATCTTGACTCGAATTTTACTATTTTAGACATGAAGACAAATAGGAATACGAAAGGATGGAGAATAATTAAAATATTGCACAAGTTGGATGTCCCATGGATTCATGATGTAGATCATTGGATCCAAACTACAATTGACATGTATGTAATTGAGATTGTCACCCAAATTTTTTGTTCTTTTGATTTTGCCGAAGCATGTTTTCTTTTTCAGAGTGAAAGAGCACAAACACGAGAGAAGTTTTGGATATCAAGAGTGGGTGAGCACACTCATCAATTTTTTTTGATGTGTCAACAATTTTGTTCAAAATGTCCAAACACTCTTAAAATTGTAGGAATACAAAATGCTCCATACACAGTTCTTCACTTATTTTTAAAATTAACTTTGTCCTGTACATGAATATACAGTTCTATTGTTTGATCTTGACAACTTTCACAGAATCTCATGACATTCAAATACACTTCTAGACCTTACATGTCCCTCTTTTTCATAGAGTTTTTACATGTGATTATATGTTATAGGCGAACAATAAGATGGAAGTAAACATGTGGAAGATTGGTCAAATCCATACCAACCTCTCCACCAACTGTAACACTATTATATTGTCATTTAGCTGATACCTACTCTCGCATCAAAATTCAAAGCCAACGTCAAACTTTTTAACCATTTCGTTTTGTACTAAAGTATACATTCGTTTGACTGTGTATCATTCATTTAAGGGCCTACAAAGAAAAACAAGTTTTCTGGACAATGATATTAAACACCCACTAAAGTTTTCCTTTACAAACAGAAACACCATTGAGCACAGAATTGAGTTTGGAGGAGTTTGTTTGTATAGAGTGGAAGACCCAAAGAATAAGGATATGGAGAACTCTAAAAGCAGGGTTCTGATAATAGGAGGTACAGGACGTTTAGGCCAAAGGTTTGTGATGGCAAGCTTAGCTCTGAATCATCTTACTTATGTTTTATTTCGTCCTGAAGCAACTCATGATATTGCCAAAGTGGATCTCCTCATTTCTTTCAAGCAATCCGGTGCTCACCTGCTCCAAGTATGCAATGTATTCATATGTTTTTTTTTTCTTTCACAGCTGAATTGTTGAATTATGCATTGAAGAGTATTAATAAGGACTGATTGAGCAGGGTTCATTAGATGATCACGAGAGCTTGGTGGCTGCTCTCAAGCAGGTGGATGTTGTCATCTCAGCTCTGGCAGGAACTCTTGTGAGAAATGATATCGTTCAGCAGCTGAAATTGTTGGATGCCATTAAAGAAGCTGGAAACATCAAGGTACTCGTTTTTGTAGGCTGCTGTGTCTCCATATATTGAATGTTTCAATTACATTACAATTTTCTTTCTTTTTATTTATGTATGGCTGCTCAACCAACTTATGATTGAACTGAGGTGGAGATTGAATTTTTTGAGTCATTGCCGAGTCGGGTAGGGCAAACCCTCTTGCCAGGTACAAAGTAGTGATGAAAATCGGGCTTTAAGGGGCACATATCATAGTAGTTTTTAGCCATGGACATGGGTTATGACTGAGGTTTGAATAGGTGTTAAGAAGCTTGGACATGTGTTGAACCTTGAGCCTCACAGGCTCAAAATTAATTGAATAAAAGGAAGATTTTTAGGTCACTAACACCATTTCGTATGTCAGACCTAAAGTGCAGGGTTAATCAACTTATTGAATAAAGGGAAGATTTTTAGTCCTATAACTCCATTGGGTATGTCAGATCTAAACTGTATAGCAAGATGTCCTTCAACGGATTAATAAAATTCTTCACATTTCTATGCTCTAGGATGTTTGCGATAACGTTTTCTTAACACATTTTGTGATTGTCCTTAACGGTCTCCCCGTGTTTCCTGAGGGTTGCCAGTTGCAGGGCATTTGGGTAATAAGGAATTCTATTAGTTTTAGGCCTTGTGTTGCTTTTCTCCCATGGGTTTTTGAGTTCAATCCATCCCTGTAGTCTGGTCAATTTCTGGCAGTGAATTAATTTAAATTTGGGTGTGTTTTAGCTTTCAAAAATAATTTATTTTGTTGATGGGTTTATATTTGAAAGATGACTTCTCCCAAGTTTTCTTGATCGTACTCCAAGAGGGTACTCTTTTTGTGCTTATATATCTATCTGAGATGGAGATTTAATCACATTCATAATACCTGTATTCAGGCATCAAAGCATCTAGTGTTTATCTAATGATCTTTTTGAGCTGGCAACGCTCAGAGATCAAATCCCAGGGCAGGCTTACTCAAACCCTAGGCAGGCTTATTAAGACGACCAAGTTAGAGCTCAGTTGTGGCAAAATTTTCCGTGAGGGATAGTGCACGGGGGGATCCCAATGAACCAGAAATTGCACTCAATAGTAGGAGGAATCACCCTAGCCCTGGGAATAGTGAAAGCTCAGTAATCTTACCTCTATGTACAGGGCAGGATGGTTTCTACCCAATTGAGCATCTGATCGAAGTATTAACTTGAGCACATGTGCCACCTCCAAACTCTAGGTGCCTTTATAACTAGCATTGCTAATCACAATGCTCAATTGGGTATGTTTTCCTGTGGGCCTGTTTTCTATTGATAATGTCTTGCTAGATATCATAATTCGACTCTTCTACATAACTACTATTGCTATTAATAATACCCAATTGGCCCTTTTCCTATGGGCCTGTTTTACTATTGATAATATTTTCTAGATATTATATGTAAATAAGGGTAAATTTATGACGAAGACATGGAAATTTGTGCAAGATTCTTTAGTCTTTGGTTGTCACTTTGACACTGCACCCTTTGCTATGCATGTCTTCTAAAATCCAAGTTTTATGCTTTTAATATAATCATTACAATTTTCATCTGAAGTCTTGTCGATTATTCCATTTAACCTGTTCTTTCAATTTTATTCCATTTGATGCGTTCTTTCAGTTTCATTCCATCTTTCAAGTTTTCAATCCTTCCCATCTTAGCATTTTTTGTCAAATCAAATGTCAAGACATTCTTTCAAATCCCTCCACATTTTGAATCTATGCAGACATACTCTATCGATTCTTCTACCGAGTGCTCTACTGAACTCTTCCATGTATTGTAGAAAGGAACTGGCAAATGAGTCAAAAGATCCACATATACCAATAAAAGAAGCAGAAGATGTAGTGAGAAAAGCATTCTGGGAATGGAATCTTTCCATTAATTGGGTGGTGATAAAATTTTGTGTAGTTTGTGGGATGAACTAATATTTTTGAATTCTTTTTTAATCCTTTTCCATCTCAAATTCCAATTTAATTCGACACATTATATATTCATATCTATATCTGCTAGCTGCACTACAAAGCCTTTGTATTTGATCATTCTTGTGTGCAGCGTTTCCTCCCTTCAGAATTTGGGGTGGATCCAGATAGATTGGTGAATTCTGTGGAGCCACAAAATCCAGTTATGATTGATAAGCGAAAAGTAAGGCGGGCTATAGAGGCGGCGAATGTCCCATACACTTACATCATGGCCAACTGCTTTGCTGGAATCTTCTTAGGAGGCATGGGACAGTTTGGCCAAGGTTTTATTCCTTCTAGAGAAAGAGTGGCCTTGTATGGAGATGGCAATACTAAAGGTATTTGTACAAGCTAAAACATTCATAAATTATTGAAGATCTAAGGCTTTCACAGTCCATACTAAGAGGTGTATGCTTTTGGGAAACAATTGCAAGCAATTTTTTGATCAATGTTTCGGATCATGGATCACCCCTTGATCCATCATTAGGAAAATCATATTTAAGAGCAACAGACTATAGTTATACAACAGACCAGAGCTATGCCCTATAACTCTAATCCGTTGTTCTTACATACGATTTTCCTGATGATGGATCAGGGGGGCGATCAGAAACATAGATTGAAAAAAAAGGTTGCATACAGTAGTTTCCCAAAAACCTACACCTCATTCATAAATTATATTATAGTCCATAATTATTAGGCCATCATGTGAAGTCCATTATTGTTTAGGCTGTCATGTAACGATTATGTGAAGCATAACTGATATTTGGAAAATCAAAAACTGCAGTAATATGGGTGGATGAGAATGACATTGCAACATATGCAATCAAAGCAATAGATGATCCTCGGACCTTGAACAGAGCAATTCATATCCGGCCACCTGCAAATATCCTGTCACAGAAGGAGGTAGTAGAAATATGGGAAAAACTCATATGCCAACCTTTGGTGAAAACTCAAATTTCAGAGGAGGATTGGCTCAAGACCATGGAAGGTTTGTATATCTACAATTAAACAATATACAAAGGTTGATTAATTTGGTGTATATATTGTTATACATAATGGGTTTTTCTTCCTCATTGAATTCCTTTTTATTATTGCAGGTAAACCTCCTGAAATACAGGCCGTAATTGCTCATGCCCACGAGATATTCTATGAAGGTTGTACTACCAATTTTGAGATTGGGGCTGATGAAAAAGAAGCTACTCAACTATATCAAGATGTCAAGTACACCAGTGTAGAATCCTTCTTGAAGCGATATGTTTGATTCTAATTGAATTCTCTCAATTGAATCCCCTTTTTTCAATGGTAAATCAGTGTGGAATCCTTCTTGAAGCGATATGTTTGATCCTAACCGAATTCTCTCAATTGATTCCCCTTCTGTTTAATAAGTCTCTCCTCCTTGACGTAGGTTTTTCTTTTTATTTCTTGGTGACATGGTATTTTTTTCATATAATACTCACTGCATGCTTCATCAGTAACAGTATATTAAATTTTAATGTAATAAACTAGCAATTGCAGAAGGTTGCTAAGTATGCTGAATCCTACCGAAAAAACCTTACACATGGACCAAGACCAAAATTTAGTAAGTAGTCTCTGAGCAAATAACGTAATTCCTTTCTGCAATAGATTGGAGATTTTTTTTCAAAATTAACATTAAGTATGGCAAAGGATATAGGAGGACTCCTGGGTTATTCCCAGAAAAGAAAACAATTAAAAAGGATTAGATAATGAGTCACAGGCACAACCTATGGATCTCTACAGTATGACCCCAAATATATGTGTAATGAGAAAGGAAGACCTCCAGCTGTCAGAATTTGTCACCAGTCTGGCACGATTTTACTATCTTTCCATGATTATGGATTCCATCTTTGATCTAGGCCTCGTGGAAAGTTGGACTACCGTGTTTACTTTCCTCCACATCACTGGGATGTGCTGAGATCTGCAGACAATATCATTAAGAAAGTTGAGAATAGCCTTAGCACCTCTCATGGTTAAGGCAGCTTCGCCATAAGCCATGGCTATTTTGTTTTTGCAGTGTTGAATGTTCCAAGCCACACATGAACACCATTCCTGTTTGAATCCCTGATCTGTGGTGCATATTTTCCTATGGCCTCCTTCTCACTCTCTTGTAATGCCTCTCCACAATTCCCAAGTTATAATGACCTAAGATCAACTATGCCCGTCAAGTGGATCAAGTAGGTATACCTGGGTCTAATGGCACAAGAATTTGTTCTCTTGAAAGAGAGGTCAGAAGTTCAAATCCTATTGGGGGTAGTGTAGTACGCCTCTTATTTGAAGCTACTAGGAGTATGAGATAGTCCCATATGCTATAAGCTGCCCATAGACCCAAAAACACGCTGCCCAACATTGCGGACTATAAAACCAATAATTATTATTATTTACAACTTTGTTTTATTGCAAAATGTTCAAAATCCCATGGGCCTAGGGATAAAATTGAGGAGGCCTACTAGTAGGTGGCCAACTTTTTATTGTAACCTTTTTGAATTCACTCGTCATTTATTAAAGGAAACTTTTTTTATTAAAAAAAAATTAACAATCAAGACATGATGGTTACAATAAAAAGGTGGTAGGAGAGATTATAACCCTAAAAAATGTCAAAAAAAAAACACATGGCACCAAAAGAATGCCACAAACAAGAAGTCCCAAGAAGCACAATTGGAGCAACACACAACACCAAGAAAATGCCAAAAAAGGAAACCCAAAACAAACTAGATTACGAAATAAGTAGCAAAAAACTATTATGCACAAACAACAACCACACTAGAGCGTGGTGGGGGATCATCCTTTGGAGGGGGTATGAGGTAGTCAAATATGCTATAAGTTGCCTGTAGACACAAAAATAGGATGTCCAACATTGTGGACTATAAAACCAATAATTATTATTATTACGACTTTGTTTTATTGCAAAAGGTTCAAAATCCCGTAGGCCTAGGGACAAAATTTGAGGAGGCCTAATAGTAGGTGGCCAACTTTCTCTTGTAACCTTTTTGAATTCACTTGTCATTTATTAAAGGAAACCTTTTTTATTAAAAAAATATTAACAATCAAGACAAGATGGTTACAATAAAAAGGTGGTTGGAGAGATCATAACCCAAAAAAATGTCAAAAAAAACACATGGCACCAAAAGAATGCCACAAACAACGAGTCACAAGAAGCACAACTGGAGCAACACACAACACCAAGAAAATGCCAAAAAAGGAAACCCAAAACAAACTAGATTATGAAATAAGTAACAAAAAATTATTATGCACTAGCAACAACCACATTAGAGCGTTGTGGGGGATCATCATTTGGAGGTAAAATCCTCCAACTAGAAGGCTCTTGTGCAAGCGAATCAACAATGATCCGTCCATTTGGAGTGTACAAATTATCTTGAATAGTAAGAGGCACCATGATGACCCAACCTAGAGGAGGAGAGTCGTCCACAGTAACCCTGCCCTGAGTTGGAGGCGTCCAATGCGACGAACCAACCTTACCTCGAGGAGGTGGTAGACTCCAACCAACTCGCTGAGAAGGCAAAGTAGAGAAATGGCCACACATCGGGGAGGTGGCAACCATGCGAGCGAATCTTACACCTAGCAACAATAGGCGAAGGGCTCCATCTCAGAGGATTACACGACACCTAACTCATGGTGCAAGGTGTGCTTCCCCAATGGACGAGCAATTGTTGCAAATACTTAAATTCAAGTGCTACTTTCTATGTCTAGGCCTATATACGGAAGTACACAAAATAAATCATAACAACCTTATCATTAGTGGAAAATTATTCAGTATATCATCATTGCTAAATATGTAAACATTCCTAACTTTCTAGAAATGAAATGAAATTATTGCTCTAAAAAAGTCCATGATGAAGCTATATAAGAAGGCCAATTGGAGTAGTGATGCAGGGGCATCTTCAAAGAGCATCCAAACTGACATTTTCTCATCCTAACCATGGTTGTGAGATCAAAGCAAGTGTGATAGATTGTGGTGATCCAAACTTGTTTCTTGGCTTGAAAACTGATACAGTGACTGTGTATGCAAGTTTTGATGATCTGTTTTGGGACAACATCTATAACTTTTGAATATAATTTCCAAATGACTAAAAATTTGGTTTGTAGGTGGAAAATGTCATTCTCCAAATGGGTTTTTAATATCTTACATTAATATATACATGTGTAGTAGCATACCTCATAAATAATGAAAAAAAAAATATATTTTTTTTTTGTGTGAAATTCCACTTTCAAAAGTATTAATTTTCCAAGTATACGTTGTGTAATTTTTCCTTCCAAGGGTTCAAATCCATCTCATAAATTAAAGTATGTAAAAATTAGAAGATATACAATCATCGAAGGGTTGGGTGACTAAATAATTTGAGGACAATCGTTACTTAAATTATCTGAGGTAAGAATTACCTAGGACTACTTGCAATAAATATTGATTGAATTTTTATACACGTATAGTTTAAAGGTAAAAGAAATTAGGTTTTAGGATCTCCTACATATGATATATTGCTATATCATTACCTATATAATGATCCAAAATCAAATGTAAATGATATGATTGTGGTTATGAAATGTAATGCTTTACCTAGATATGGATTTTAAATGCTAACCTATTTAGTCTTAATATTTTTTAATAAATAGTTTCTTATGCTTAATATAAATATTAATTGCATCTCCAGGTGTATGGATGTATTGAAGTTTGACAAGGTTGAAAGTATGAGGTTGTGTTGTAATTGTAATAGTTCGTAGGAAAATAATGAAACTTGAAAACAATGAAATTCAAAAGTTTCACAAAATTTAAATTTCAAAACCCAAACCTTTAAACTTGAATTTCTTGAAAATCCTAGAAATGCAAAAAATTAAATTACTATAAAATGCATATATCTTATTTGAAACTTGAAAACCTGAACCCTAGAATTCAAAAGCCTAAGAGCCAAAAATTTTGAATTCGAAAACCTAGAGAACATGAAAAGTAGTTTAATATAAATGTGGCCACCATATTCTAAACTTGAAACCAAAAAATCCTTTATTAGAGCAATAGACATAAGTGAAATACACATAATTAATTCTAATATTAGAATCCCCAAAACTGAAAAACCTTAAAACCAATAAAAATAAATTGATATAAAACATGGCTATTCTATTCAAAACCCAAACACCAAAATGGAAAACCCTGAAACCTGAAATCCCCATAACCCAAAATATACAACTCAAAACCTAAAAATAGAAACCAAAAAAATGAAATTTGAAAATTTTGAAATTTAAATCGTAAAAGAGTCGAACCTTAAAACCATAAAAACTTTGAAACTTTAAATAATTAATTTTAACAAACTTATAAAGAAGCGAGACTTTTAAAATGTATACTTTGATAGTACACAACAGTACTATTTGAAACAATTTTTTGTTTAAAGTTTACAATCTTAAAAAATGTTAAGGGAAAGGACCCCATCTCCGAGCACCATAAGTTCCGCAGGTTACACAGCCACATAGACTGCTAATCAGCACTCCAAATCAACACGGTGGATTCATGTTTGTTTTATGAATCTTAAAATGTAATTTTTAAACCTGTTCACATAGACGAATGACACGTGTAATGTGAATTCCATGCATACGATTAGAAATGACCGAATATTTGCACAAACCCATCACCGCTGCTTTTAAGACCTGATGACAACACGTATTTGAGTGGGACGCCGCACATTTTTTGGTGACAGTAATGTACAGTAGTTTTATTAAAGCGGTAACAGGTGGATTAATATCTCCACCGACTCACCATTATTTGCCACCGCCACCCCTGTAATGGTGCATTCATCCCCCCAGAAACTGTGCATTCAACCCCCATAAACTGTGCATTCACGCGTAGTTTTCATAGGGCCTTGCAGGCATGTCTAGTTTTCTACAAGTATCTGTGCTTTTCTCAAGAAATCCTGTACGTGTTTGGTGTCATCGAACATGGAACTTGAACATGAACCTTGTCGCTTAGGTTGCAGGTATTCACTGCGCTTCTTCTACACAATCTTGTTCAAGCAAATAGATTGAATTTCCTTTTAGTTCTTGGATTTGCTTTCCAATCTTCAATCTTCTTTGGTTTGAGAATATGTTAACTCAAATTAAGTTAGCTTAGTGTATGATATACTATCCTTGTGTTATATACTGCGCAAGTACTTACTGTGTCAGACAAGTCCAAAAATATGGGAGATTAATTACACAGGATAATGGAATAGTGAAGAGAACATTAACATTTGGAAGCCAAGGAGGGATGACATGCTTGTTGGTTGCCTTTGGTTAAATGATTATCTAATAACAGTGGCATGATTAGCTTACTGTCTGCAAGCGATCCAGATAAACCACCAAAACCAATTTCTGGTCATATCAAGACTATAACTGCAATTACATTTTCTCTTCACGGTGGACTCTGCGAGGTTTACTCAAGCAGCTATGATGGAGTAATTGTTAGATGGATACTTGGAACTGGTTACGTTGGTTGTGTGGAGAGGAACGATAGTACCCAAATTAAATGCCTCACAACAGTTGAAGGAGAGCTAGTTTATTATAATGGTGAACACATACCTGCTGGAATGGAAGCGGAAGGAGTTTTTCCTTTCTGAACTGGGTATTATAGCCTGCAAAAAAAATCCTTTGATTTCATTATTATTTTGCCTAACAGTGTTTACCTGGAAGATTTAGAGATCTGTGATCATATTCTGAACTTTTGAAACTGTTGTGAATGTGTGCCAGGGTCTATTGAGTTCTTGTTTTTCGTGTAATGTTTTAGCCTGCAACACAGACCACAATGCCAGTGATAAGTTCTTGTTTTTCGTGTAATGTTCTTGTTGCAGGGTAGAAAAGAATAACAATGCCAGTGATACGTGAATGAGAATGAAGACCACAAATTTATTGGACAGGTAAGGTCATCTGTGACCTTACTAAGGCAATGATCTGTTTATCTTAATCCAAAATGTTTTGTCTACAATTGTTTGTCTGTGAGATGATTGAGTTATATTCCAGTTTTATATGGTATATTTTATTTGCATGCCTTAATTATGTTTACAAATGCTGGCAAGGACCCATAAAATGGGAGACAACATAAAAAATACATAAATGGATAGTCCTTATTTCACACACAAGAAAACATATATTGTTTTATATTCATTTCGATAGACTTACAAAAATTTACGTTAAATCCGACTTCCAAAGGATTAAAGTCAGTATAACATTTATCAAAATCATATATACATATTCGACAAAATCTGCCAAAACTTACTAAATGGGCAGCTTTTTAGAAATTCTTTCTAATATTGGACAAAATTTGTAAAGCCAAACTTAACCGCTGGACCAAAATCCTGGAAATGCTTGAGACTGCTCTTTGTCATGACTATGTGATGTGCTAGCATTCATAGATTGGAGAACATGAGGTAGCATAGTAGGAGGCTTACTTGGAACATCCGTCAAAGTTCTTGAAAGTTGGCCAATTTTACCAAACAATGCTTGCTCTAATTTCCCTGAATATGTCTCTTTGTTTGAAGGAGAAGATGGGCAACTGGATTGGTTATTGATAATGGAAGAAAAAAACAAGCATGAATGTGTTATACATGTCCAACAAAATGTGATGCTGATCAGGAAGGGGATTAGAGGGACTACTCAAACGTCTATTTTGTCGATCAGGCTCCTTCTGTGCTTGTTGCCATTCCTTCATCCTTTTATCATGTTCTTTTGACAGTCTGGCTTGTTCCCTTTTCAACTCCTCATTTTTTCGCTGCAACTTGTCTTCTTCTTTTTTCTGCCTTTTCAATTCTCTTTCAATTTTAAGTTGCCCCTTCTTTTCTTTTTCTACCAACATGTGGGCTTTCCTTTCTTCTGCCTGCTCCCTTCTCTTTGCCTTCAAATCTTCAATTTCTCTTTTTCTTGCTTCTTGATCTTGAAGTAAATGCAAGTATTCATCAGAGGTAAGTATTTGGGATTGCCTACCAATTCTAATTGCACCATCACTTAGCCGCACAGGGTTGTTGTGAACCCTCTCAATTGGTAGCTTTAAGAATTTACTTACTGATTGGTTGTCATTTTGGGTGCAGACCACCTCTTCAGTGTCTTGTGTGGCTATGAAATCAACAACTTCGAAGTTACCTTTATCCATATGCTGTGTGGATAAATTTGGGGCATCTAATTGGGATGCATCACGTGCCTCCCACTCCAAATTATCAGCATAATAGTGTACCACCTCACTTGGAAGAGGCGGGGGAGGGGATGGCATTGAAAGAGAAACTTCCTCATTGTTGAAATCAATTTGCATGTTGAGATTTATGGCCCCTTCTTTAACCCATTGAGGTGGGCTGAGCTGTGTTGGCAAAGTCAAGATATCATCAACATCTGTGGCTTCTTGTGTTTGGCTCACATGAGTTGTTGAACTAACGTGATCATCTTCTTCATTGATTGTATGTGGCTGATTTAAATCTTTAGGCATGCCAAAAAAATTTGTCTCAACATGCACTTCCTTTGTTTTCTGTGCATCCTCATTATCTGACACATTATTCCTAATTTCTTCTAAACATCGTTCTACATCTCCATCTTCTATTCCTGCCATCCTCAATATGTTTTCAACAGCTGCCACCTCGTCTTCTTCAACATGAAAGGCTTCACTTGGCCTCATATCATTAGAAACAACATTACGATCAAGTGGCCATATACCTGTCCTATGAAAACCTGCTTTGATGTTTTTAGGAGTAAGTGCGAGTTGGAAAGCTTGACTGCTAAGTGTTGCCAATTCTATCCTCCTGATTTCAAGACCTGAGTTCTTTGCCATCCATTTGGACCTCATTGATTTGAAGTAGTTCTTGAATGGAGAGAAAACACTAACATCTAATGGCTGAAGTTTGTGACTGGTATGAGCTGGCAAAGTCACAAGGTCAATTCCTAGATTTCTAGCTTCTTGGATTGTGCCAAAAGCTACATGGCTGCCATGACCATCAAATATTAGAAGATGCCTATTTGTTGGTGAAACTCCGCCGGGCACAGATCTTGCAAAATGATGCAGCCAATTCAAAAACAACTCCTTTGTCATCCACGCATGTGGTTGCGCTGCCATGCATGCTCCAGGTTCACATCCAGCTATATAGTTTTTAAGTTGTCTCTTTGCCTTAAAAAGATAAAATCCAGGAATGCTTTGTCCTGCTGCATTAACACAACATAATACAGTAATCCATTCTCTACTTTTTGACATAATGTGTGGAACACTTCTACAACCTAATTTAGCAATCACACGCATGCCACAATTCCTTCCTGCTTGTACACCAGTTTCATCACAATTCCATATTTTATTGGGCCCATATTGATTTGTTGTATACATTTTTTGCAAGTTATCATAGAAAGCAGCAACGATTCTTGGTCGTAACATGACTGCTCTATCTCTATCAAGGCCCTCCGCAGTTCTTATTGTCAAATCGGGATGGCACCTACGGAACCCATACCACCATGATTTTCCTGGTAGACCATCATTGAATGGATTTGGTCTGCTTTGACATATATGAGCTACATAGGCCTTTAAGTGAATGACTTCAAGACCATGGCCAAGTTCAGCCATATCTTTGCACCATGTCACAATTTCCTGCTCTTCATTCTCTGTCAGAACTGTTGGAGGTCCCATCCTCTTAGTGGTTCTTTTTCCATACAACCAATCAGTCACGTTTGTGGCAGGGATACCCCACTTAGATGTTGCTTTTCTTGTTGACATTCCATTCTCCTCCACATCCCTCATGGCAGCCTTCATGTCTGCTTCTGTCCATTGTCCTCTTATGTATACTTTCTTTGTTATAGCAGACCCTCCAGTTACTTCAACATTTGGGTTCATACTAGTGTTGAATTCAGGTTCATGTGTAATTGTGATATTCTCATCAACAAATTGTTCTTTTCCTTTTGATGAATTACTCCTTTGAGTGGAAGACATATTTTTCTGAGGTTGTAATTGAGCAGCGTTATCCATGCCTGAATCTTGTGATTTGGCTCTTGAAGGATTATTCTTTCTGTTGGAAGAGGTGGTTTTTTGAGCTTGTGTCCCAGCTATTTTATCTTCATCAAAAGACAGATTTGTAAACTTTGCCCTTCTTTGCAAGTTGCTTCTCAACCTTCTCACTGGTCTTTTGGATGTCTGCTTTGCACGTGCCATTATGAAATACAAGGAACTTTGTAGTCTGCATTAGTCTTATGTTAGCATATTTGGATGCACTATGTATATGGAGGTAAATTTAACACCTTATGAATGTGTACATCTAATACTATGCATGTAGAATTTTAGAGGCTGCGAAAGAAGTAGTGGCTAGTTCGGAAAATAAATAAATTTTTATTTTGAATATTGGAAAAGCAATATGGCTATTTCATAAAATCAAAGAAATAGCTATTTCTGGATTTTATCTTTTTACGGCAAAGAGAAACACAAAAATCATTACTTCTACAGATTCCTATACATTTCAAAAAATGTGTTCAAAATTTAAGAAAATTATGATTTATTTAGCACAAAAAATCATATTTGGAGGAACAAGTGAACATTAAATTAATTATGCACACGAGTGAGTTTAAATTTGTAGATAGAGTATAAACAACATGAATTTGCAATAACGAAGTTGTTCATTCTTGCAAATTTAATGATGTTTGTAAACTATCTACATATTTAGACTTCCTAATGTTCATAACAAATTTAATGGTTAACTGTGAGATCTAAAAATGTTTAGAGAAAAAAAGAGAATTTTTAAAAATAGTGCTTAATACAAAAGGTAAACAACTATTGCACCTGGAAATTTCAGAAATATTTTACTATTTTGTATTTGTGGAGCAAGAAAATCAGTGATTTGGAAGTACTTCTGTTCTTCTGTATCTGTGCAGCAAGAAATTTGATGATGGAAAAGTGTTCTTTTGTATCTGTGCAGTTGTATTTGTGCAGCAAGAAAATTGATGATGGAAAAGTGTTCTTCTGTATCTGTGCAGCAAGAAAATTGAACATGGAAAAGTGCAGCAAGAAAGTAACAAAGATGCATACGACTCATCATCTCAATTTATAGATTTTATTGCTTTGAATTTTTCTTTGGTATATCTGGCATTGGATTCTATTGGCTGAGAGGGGTTGGCATGGATTGATTGAGAAATAAAGAAATTTGAGCGGTTGGATTTAAAACTCTTGTTGATCAATGGATTTGTATTAAAGTGGATGTGAGAGATTTTGGTGGGAATTGGGAATTTGGGAGGGAAATGTATCATTTTTATTTTAAAATTTTTGAATTACAGTTGTTTTATTGAATGTTGTTTTTTGAAATCTGCTACAAATCTGTAATAATGGTGACTTTTTCTTGTAAATGGTGAGCCTTAATGACTTTTTTATGTTTGCAGGTACCCCTATTAATTGTAGAAAAGGCAGTGGAGGTTGGATAAATATAGATGAACAATGTTTGCTCAAGGATGTGTGTATTGATAAGGAATGGATGTATAATTGTGCAAAAAATAATAATATTTGTACATGTTGAAGCCCATCAGCAATGTAAATGGGGTCAAAATAGTAATGGAGATGATATTATTATATTCATGTGGGAGTTTCTAAACTTTAAATGTGACCCTCAAGTTGTAGGGAATGGCATTTATTTATGTTTATAAATTAGAACATTTGCACATGTTAAAATTGGCAAAGAATAAGGAAATCACGTACAGTTTTATGTGCTTTTTTGGTTGAGTATTTGGGTAACTGTGTATACACAATAATATTTAATTGTGCCAAAATAGTCTCGGTCAAAGGCCCCTGCTCGGAGATGGGGTCCTTTCCCGTAGACATTTTTCAAAGATATAAGACTTTCAAATCGTATAATTACAAATTAAAAATTCTAATAAATGCAAAATTTGAAAGAGCAAAGTCTAAACAATGTAAAATTTAATATTTTTGAAATATTAAATTATAATTTTTTTAAAAAAAATCTTTACAACATATTTTACAATGTCAAATTTAATGTTTTTAAGAGTGTAATGCCAAAAACATTGTATACCCTAAAATCTTCAATCATGCTCAAAACATTGAAATTATTTTGATATAAAAGATTAATGAAACTCAAAAACCTCAAAACTTGAAACTCGAAAGCCCTGAACTTAGAACTCTTGAAAACTTGAAAACTATATAAACCTTGAAATATGGAATCCAAAGACTTGTTATCTCGAAACCTAAAAACCTTAAACTTGAAGCTTTCAAAATACAAAAATTAGATTGATATAAAATGTGATTATCATGTTTGAAACTCAAAACCCAAAAAAGTAAAAAAAAACTTGAAAAATCACATATCCATAAAAATTGAAACCCAAAATTTAAATTTGAATCCTAATTTACAAGTAACACAAAAACTAAAACCTGAAACCCTAAAGATAGACCTAAAAAATATGACCCTTAAAATTTTGAATTCTAGAGCCCATGAAAAACCCAAAAACGTCCCAATAAGAAAACCTTAAGAACATAAATGTACATTGATATAAAAACTCATTAAAACCTAAATCAAAACCTTAAAACCTACAAATTAAAAACTCTAAACCTAAGAATCCCCAAAACATGGAAACATAGAGAAATTTCAAAACCTGAAATGCGAAAACTTGAAACTTAAAAACTTTATACGTAAATCCCAAAACTCGAAAACCCTATACCCAAAATCAAAATATGAAAACCCAAAATACCAATCCCAAAAACTTAAAATCTTTGCACTCTATGACGAGGAAACCCTAAAAATATGAAAAATTCATTTATATAAAAATCCCAAGAAACATGAAACTTAAACCCTAAAACTTGAAATTTAAAACTAGAACCCAAAACGTCAAAAATGAAAGCCATGAACTTAAATACACCCCCCCCCCAAAAAAAATAAAAATAAAAAATTGAAACTCGAAATCCCTAAACCTAATTTTTTTTGGAAACCTATAAGTTGGATTGCAAAGCCTTTAAACCCTATAATTTGATACGTGAAAACAATAAACTAAAAAATCCCAAATCAAAAACCCCTATAAATAAAAAAGGATTGATGCAAAGTATCCCCAAATCCTAAAATAAAAAAACTAACAAATAGAACCCTCAAACCTCGAAAACACAAAAACTAGAAAACCCCAAAACTAAAACTTGAAATCCCTAAACTTTAAAACCTCAAAAATAATAAAACCCAATCCCAAACCTGAGAAACCTTAAAATTGAAACTATAAATCCTTGCACTCAAAAACCTCAAAAACACTGAAACTTAACTGATATAAAGCACCCCTTAAACTTGAACCTAAAACTAGAAGCCCAATAAATCAAAACCCAAAGACCCCAAAAACCAAAAATTCATGAAACCCAAACATTGAAAGAATTAAACCTAAAAAATCCAAAACCCAAAATCCTCAATGAAAAAACCCTAAACCTAAAATACATTGGTATAAAAAATATTGGTGGGTGTTAGTGTATGTTTTTGATTCTATTGTATAGTATTTATTACATTGCATGTTTTTCCTACAAACATATTTAGCTCACTTAAGTGTTGACGAGATAGATGAGAGTCACACTTCTCTAACTTTTTAGGTGGCGGTTACACTTCGCCACTTCCTAGTTATACATCTATTGTAATTAGAACTATCTTTTGAATCATGTTTTGTGCCTCTCTCTCTCTTGCAACATTACTTTCATCGTGTATTCATATTTTATCAATGCTCGATCTTGACCCACATTCTCAAATGGTATTAGAGCTGGTTTTGATAATCAAACACCAGTATTTTATTGTGTTTATGTTCAAACATTGAGTTTTTCAAGATTTTTATTACAAATTATTTTATCTCTGAGTATGCTCTTCTCTTGTGTCTTTGGATGATCTAAGGAATCATAAAAGAATGAAGGAAATGGTGGTTTTGTATGACATTATTCATTTTATACATTCTATGGAGGAACAAACTACGCCTTTGAGTCTCGATCATGCCAAACTCTAAAATCAATAGTATACTGGAGTTTTATTTGAAATAGGCTAGATATGGTCCTTTTCAAGAATTTTTTGGTCACCCCTAAGCTATTTAGTGGTATTTTTTACCACGCCAAAATTTGAGTTTTCTAGGTTTTTTTATAAAATCAATGGATGTTTTTCAGTTTGAAAGTTCATGTGGTCACATTCATCATTGAGGAGGGTCATTGAATCTTCCCAAGTGTGGTTGTAAGATGTCGTATCTATTTTGATAGTTGTACTTGTGCATTTATTTACGGGTCTAGTTTGATTGTTATGTTATTGTACTTGTTTAAGTGGGCTTGTTGTTTGGTAATTTATTTATGGTTGTTGGAAGGAGTTTATCATTGGACTATTATTTTTATGGTTAGTAGCGGAAGCTTATGCGGTTATACTGTACACTTGTTCATTGTTCTTGAGCACAGTTGGTTTGCAGTTCTATGTGCACACAACTGCACCCATTTGCCTATTTGTGGACATGGCTATATAGTATTCATGTGAGTTCATTGTTGGAATGAAGTTACTTTTGGACACGATTATACTATAGTATTATTAGTGCGTGATTGTTGTAGTGTAGATGCAATATGAGAAAACATGGTTGAAGAAAACAATGACACAAAGCCCAAGATGCAAACCTTAACCCTAGGTCCATTGATGAACAATGGAGATAAACCATTCCATTGATAAGAAGTAGGTATAAGTCATTGTAAAACTTGATAAGCAAGTGCACAACTCTTCACAAAAGGTGACATCATATGTGCACAAGTTTAGAATTGTGAGAAGGCCCCCCACCACTTTCCCTAGCCTTATCCCCTTGTCACATGGATTTTTAGCCACTGGTCACTCTCTTCCCAAGGAGAATTAAGAAAGTGTTGAAATTTGTAAGACGTGAGGGATAATTTTTTTTCCAAGGCGTGGGAGGAGGTGCTAAAATTTACAAATGTAAGGAACTTAGAAAGGGCATAAATTTCTACTAGAAACTCCATTTAAGGTGTTATGTTTTTTGAAAGTGTATTTTTTCACACTCTTCACAAATGGTGCTACTTTCATATCCTCGTTCAACTTGTATGAGACACTCTCAATCCTTAGAAATTTGTATTTACACTACATTATAAAGTTCCATATCTTGGGGTAATGTAATAATGGACTAATATAAAATTAATTTTGAGGGTTTCATCATGGGTTTTGGTACTAACTTCCATCGATATTTTGTTTGGACAAACTCAGAGAATATTATCCTGGAAACAAGGGATGTAAGATCACTATATATTACATGATTTGAAGTCATATCTTATTGAATTCATTCCTGAGCCTTATGACAATAAGAAAAAGATGAAGCGGTCGAAGAAAAATGGCATGGTCTATGAACTAATATGTCTCATTGTTCTTGAGGATATTCAACATCATCTTGCATAC
Organism: Taxus chinensis; assembly: GCA_019776745.2. Lineage (NCBI taxonomy): Eukaryota > Viridiplantae > Streptophyta > Pinopsida > Cupressales > Taxaceae > Taxus > Taxus chinensis. The sequence goes on from CM034148.1 coordinate 133,017,639, forward strand.
ATTGAGTTCCCTTTCACTGCTTGGACATTCATCCAAAATTTGTATAGAGATCATGATTACCCATTTGAAAGTGATGTTTCCTCATAAACCATTCATGTGTGGATGATAATAAGGCTATTACCAATCTTCCTTCTACTACTAACACCCCATCTACAACTAAGGACATCATATTCCTACATCAAAAATAAAATTTTCTTCTTCGAGATCTTCCAATGATTATTTTTGGTAATATCATGACATTCTTCTTGTACTTATTTCTACTTCAAAGTCGAGATTCGTCTCCACAAGAGCTGCCAATGATTATTTACAACATTATCATGGAATTCCCATGCACCTGTTGCTACTTCAAAGTCAATATTTTCTTCTTCAATAGCTTCTAGTGATTCTTTGCAACATGAACATATATGTATTTTCGATCCACCTCATTGGGACACATACCTACCAGAAATTGCTTCCTTGTTTGTAGAGTCCCACGTTTTAAATCTAGATGACAAAGTTGACGAAATTCCCCTCTTCTTTCAGGACATTTCTCCATCACTTATTGTTTCATCAAATTTCATGAAAGGGTGCAAGCAGGTTTTCAGATAATAAACACAATAAATTTCTTCTGTATTTTCTGTATGTTTCATACGTTGCATTTGGTTGTTATATAGCCACAACAATAGGGAAACCAAATTCCTATTAAATAGGAAGTCATACTAACATCATCTAACAAATAACAAATTATATATGTGTATATATAGTTGGTTATAACAATATAGATGACCAACCATTAATGAATAACTATTGTCGTAATTATTTATTTTACAACAACTACATTAATAATGTGAACACTACATTACTTTCCTAACATTCACCCCTTAGTGTGAACATTATTAATAGCTAATATTCACTCCATTAATGTGAACACGATGAAGAACCATATTCAAAGAAGTTGAACCACCTCTTGAAAACACTGCTTAGACTAGGTACAAACTCCATAGATTATATCTTTACCCTCGTAAAGGCGTAGTGTCGAGCCAAATTATGCAAGAATGATTCCTTCCTCTTTGGGTTCATGTGGGAATTTCCCTTCCTCCTTGGGCGCTCGAATTTTGAATCTCCAAGATCCACAAGCTTGGCACTAACTGGATAACCATCCCTTGAGTCTACCTCGAAATCTTCTCCTACTCCCCAAAAGTGAGTTTTCTGAAAATATGAATCTTCCCCAAAATTCTGGAAAGGGGTTTATTCAACAAACCAACACATTGCAAACATGAACTCTGAAATGAACATATATCACACACTACTAAAAAATGTCACCAAATCATCTATGCGGCCCCATCGTTGGCGACTGATGAGAGGTCCTTGATCAACCTTCAACCTCCATTTTCCTCCATCCTTCGATATGAAGCTGCTAACTCAGCCTAATTTGATCATGGAGCTTAATTACAACTCGGATGTCAGATCCCACTGAAAATGTGTTTGTGAGGTTTTATTTTTTACAGTTTTGACTAGACAATAAACAAATATCCTAAAATCACCTATTTGATTAACTAAACAATACAATGACACTTTTTTCACATTGACAACTCTTTTAACAATATACACTACTTTAACATTTTTGAAACTTAGTCACGACACAACTATAATGTTTGATAACAATTTTACTATGAAAAATAATTTGTGACAGTATAAACTTTGACGAATCACGACTAACAAAGATTTATTGGTTTAACTAACCATATGACGTAAGATGACACTTTATTATTGGACAATTTCAACTAAATTGACAATAACATTTAGACACAATGACAACAATGATGACAAAGGGTAAACTATTGGATGGCACTACGACTATTAACACAACTCTTAAAACCAAAAACTGGAAACAATGACACCCATTTTAACACACATCAATGTTAAACTAACATATATAAAATGATATATCATAGCTTTAAAAAGATCTCTCTCTTTGTATGAGAACGGTTGAGAATTCTTAGTTGATGATCACCTTCAACTTGTCTGATCCGGCTGGAAGTGAAACCGAGACAATGAGATCAATCCAACGTAGGCAAATGTGTCACAAACGTGAATGCCAAAATGAAGTCTGAATCCATATAAATGCACAGATTTGATGGAATGGCAATGTGGAATATTTGGTGTTCAACTGCCAAATATGATGAAATAGGCTCGACCAATGACGTGAGAAGGATTCTGTAACTTATGGATATTTGATTGTTAGACAACGTCACCGACAGAGCCGACGCATACACGTGAAGCCTATAGAATCGATCTAAGATAGGACGATGGACGAAGAGACAATTTCTCATTCACCATTGACTGGTTCTGCATGATCAGAATTTGCTCAAAATAGAAGAAAATACTCGGATCTGAAGACACGTGAGGGTACAATAAAGGAATAAGACTGGTTTTAGGAATATACGACGTGATGCATGGATCACAAAAAGAATAGCAGCAAATGGAAAATAGACAATATATAAAATGAATCGGGTATGACAGACATTTAGATGCAAATCTCAATATGAACTGCAATGTCCAATGCACCAGCTACAGGTTAGGCGGAGATAGAATCTATACACAAAGTCTGATGCAAAAATGATGTTTCCAGTCACTTGCTTGAACCTTTTACATGGAATCGAGATATCTACTGTCCTACAATGGGCAATGGCTGGAATATGGTATGACAGAGTGGTGATGTTTGTCAATCATCCGCAGTAGAGATGAAGATAGCAGTGCACGACAGGAATCGCGCTCACTGAATGAAAAAAAAAAATCTCATCCACAGGATAATCTATGACCATAGTTGCCCCTACATATCAATTCACTTTTCCATCACAGAAACAAAAGCATTGATTTGCTCTGATACCAGATGAAAGGGTACAAGCAGGTTTTCAGATAATAAACACAATAAATTTCTTCTGTATTTTCTGTATGTTTCATACATTGTGTTTGGCTATTATATATCCACAACAATAGGGAAACCAACTTCTTATTAAGAAGTTGTACTAACATCCTCTAATAAATAACAAATTATATATGTTTATATATGGTTGGCTATAACAATATATACGACCGAACATTAATGAATAACTATTGTTGTAATTATTCATTTTACAACAACTACATTAATAATGTGAACACTACATTATTTCCCAATGGTTCAAAGGTTCTTTCTTGAGAGCTTCCAGCGATTCTCTACAATAAGAAACTCCTCCATTAGCTGTTGTTTCATCAAAATTCAGATTTTCTTCTTTGAGGGCTTCCAATGATTCTCTACAATAGGCATATTCACTTCTACATGATCCACTTCATTGAGAGGAATACTTTCTAGAAATCTCATATTTATTTTTGGACTCACCTTTCAAATTTTGATGACATTATTAGGGATATTTTTTCCCTCCTTGATGTCAACTCTAATAGATTTGATTATTCCAATTCTCTAGATGTATTTTCTCTACCTCCCCGTGTTTATATGGCGACACCAACTGTAAGTCTTGAATCCTATGATTCACCTCTGTCATCATTCACGTGGACACATTTTGTAGGAGTACTTGGCTCTTGGTTTAGTTCTCATATCCATGTTAGGAACCATGTTAATCCCTATTTGGTACCTAGTTTGATTCAACACTTTTCACAATTGAGCATCGGTTTTGTTGAGTAGAATATAGATATATTCTTCATTTCCTCTACCTTTAATCCACATTACTTCAGTGTAGCATCGGAAATTCCTTATTGGGATGCAATATTCACCGATTCCTTTAGTATACGCAAGCTTCTTCATCTGTAGGATCTATTGAGAGATTATGAGGCTACATATTTTCGTAGGATAGCTATTACTCTCTTATTCTCTTATCTCTTTATTTTTGGGGGCTTGTCTATGTTCTTCTGGGGAGGCTTATCTATTGAGAGATGTTTTCTATGCACTTATCTTTACTCTCTTTTGAGGAGGGATTTTTTCTATGGTTTTTATCCTTTCCTCCACTTTATGAGGGATTTTCTATGTATTTAGGTACCTTATGAGGCCTTATTTTCGGGACCCATTTCTTTTATCCACCTAAACAACGCTTAAGGGGGGTGTTAGTGCAGGTTTTTAATTCCATTTCATGGTATTTATTCCATTACATGGTTTTCCCACACATGTATTTATCTTGCTTAGGTGTTGGTGGGATAGATGGGAGTTACACTTCTCCACATTTTTAAGTGACAGTTACACTTCCCCACTTTTTATTTATATACATGCTATAAAGATATTTTCTTATGCATTCTAATATAAGCTATCTTTTGGCTCATATTTGGTTTCTCTCTCTTGCAAAATTACTCTCATTATGTATGCATATTTTATTAGTGCTCAATCTTGACCCACATTCTCACAAAAACTAGAAGCCCAACAAATCAAAACCCAAAGACCCCGAAAATTAAAAAAACACTGAAACCAAAACATTGAAAGAATCAAACCTAAAAAATAAGAAACCCAAACATTGAAAGAATCAAACCTAAAAAATTTGAAATTCAAAAACATGAATGAGAAAACCCTAAAAACATAAAAAAGGTATAAAATTCCCCCAAAACCTGAAACCTAAACATCAAAATACCTGAACCTCAAATCCATAATTTAAATAAAAAAACTATGATATCTCCAAACTTAAAAGTCTCAAAAACTTTCAAACCAAAACCTCAATCCTAGGAACCCTAAATTCAAAAATCTCATAAGTACAAAACATTGATTGATATAAAATATTTCCTAAAACCTAAAACAAAAAATTAAAAATTGAAGACCCTAAAAATCAAAATATGAAATATCTTAACCTTAAAACGCCCCAAAATGAAACTATCTTGAATAACCATATCTATAACGAACAAAAGTTATCAATATCAAGGTTCTAAATGATGCATGCATATCTAAGTTCATGAGCAATCATGCGGCATCCAAAAATACTTAAAGTTACAAAATAAATATTTGTGCACTATTGCATCACGTGACACGTAAAAACCCATTTTCTTAATGATTTCATGGATGTTGTGGAACCCCATCAAAATCCATGAAATACTATGGATTTCACACAAGCTTACCTAAGCTACACACCATTGTGAAATGTCACAAGCCTATCTAAATCAACAAAACACTATGAAAGTCACGAAAGCCTGTCTAAAGCCACGTCACACTATTGATACCATGCAATATTTACCAATGTTTTGATACACAATGTATTCTGGTGAACACTATAAACACCATGAAATGTTGCATTTATACAAGATGACTCCCTTTAGTTTGATGAGGAGATACATGTCAAATATAATCACTTGTCTACATTGATCTATAATTAATAGTGGATACATGTGGTTCTTGATTATTCTATTTCATCCAGGGATTACTTTAATGACTTGATTGAGCTCAATCCAATGGATGGAGACTTATGTAGCTAATCAAGGGATCTAAGATGAAACCTATGGAAAATTACTCAGGGAAAACGTTTCTTATAGAAGTCATCTTGTTTTCCCATATAATCTCTGGGAACTCTATAAATAGAAGAGAGTCGTGAACATGTAAAACAACACGAGTCTTGAAAAAGATATCAAATTCCAAGTTAAGGATTTAGGAAACTATTCTTGAAAGTATGAGCCAAGTGCAGTTTTACAAAATCTTCATAGAGTATACAAGCTTAAGATAGGTCTAATACTATAATTAGAACATTGAGTCATTGTTCCTAATTTTGTAATCTTTCCTTACATCAATAGATACATTTTTTTTTCTTATTGATATTTATGTTGAATATATTGCATCAATGTGTTCTAACTCTAATAAGTGGTTGTGTGGTGGAAAGCATCCCTTCATTTGGGAACCCTTACCATAAATGGATCAATTTGGCATCATATCAAAGATTGTGAAGCCCTACTGAATATATTGGTATAGATATCAATCTATGTTGTGCAAGTTATCTTGAGATTTGTTTCTTTTCATAATAGGGGTGTAGGTAGAAACTAGTTGCAAACATCTTTTTCTTTTGTGTTGCTTGGTAGAAGGTTTGAGGTTATAAAATCATGTTGTTTATAAATTGTGAGAAAAATATTTTGTGTAGAGTAAATACAGTGAAAATATATGTAAAATTGGCTGATGTATTTAGACTAATGTGAGACCATTTGGAGGATTTGGAAAACTTACAATGTAGAGGAGTTATCATGGATGAAGATGAAATTGAAGATGAATGAGAAGTAAGAGCACAAAGAGGTTCAATTCTTGTGTGCAATCATGTGGATTAGAAGCCAACCACAAATAAAAGTTCCATATTCTTTCAGAAAATTAGATCAACTATATCTCATTGATAGGATCATAGAAACAAAAAAAATTTCTTTGGGTATGAAAGTGTGGAGGATAACAAGAAAGTGAGATTTATGAATACCAAGTTGAAAGGGATTGCATCCTTGTGGTGAGATCATTTATAGGCTGAGAGAGCTCGAAGAGGGAAACTCAATCTTAAGAAGTAGGATCAAATGGTGAAAAAATTGAAGGATAAGTTCATGTTGGTGGAGTATTAGTCCTATTTGTTCAAGAAAATTTATAATTTGCTTCATAAGGAACTACATGTGAAGAAGCATACTTAATACATATATTGGCTCAACATCAAAGTTGGAGATGTGGAGAATGACACAAAACATGTCTCAAGAAATTTAATGAATTATACATTTCCATTCAATTTGAACTCAATACGGTTAGCTTGAGGTCTATGGAGGAAGCTTATCAATTTGCATTGAAGGTGGAGGATAAGTTATTTTGAAGACAATATAACAACTTGCAAGGAAAAGGAAAATTCTCATGCAGAGGTGAAATTTCACACAATGATGCATAAATTCATGCAAATGATGGATAAACAAACACCTCATATGAGTAGAGTAATGTACATATAGGTGGAGGTACATATTTATCTAGAGGAAGAGTAAATAAAAGAGGAAGATGATTTAATGAAACTTGTTTCTGTCATGGAGAGACTATACATCATGCACTTGATTGTCCACAAGCCATGAAAAATAGTGGTGGTAGGAAGAATGATGCTAGAAATAATGTTGCTCATCACAAGGACATATAAATCAATGCATCAAAGAGTAGTGAAGAAGAAAAAAAACATGGAGAAGAACTCATGTTAAAGTGGGTGTTATTGAATCTTGAGAAGGAGGCTAATGTACTCACGTAGAGAAAGAATCTATTTAGAACCAGTTGAAAGTTTGGAGGTAAGTGTTGTAAAATTATTGTTGATATTTGTAGCATTGATAATATTTTTTTCACATGAGATGGTAAAAAAACTTGGTTCAAAGAGAATTGTGCACTTGAAACCATATAAGGTATGGTGGTTGTCAAAAGGGCATAAATTTCTTATGAACGAGTGATGTATAATGCATATCAATATTGATACATATGAATATGATGTCCTTTGAAATGTAAAGCCCATAGACATATGTCATGTATTGTTAAGGAGACCTTGGTAGTATTGATAGACACGTGGTTTATGACGGTTGTGCAATACCTACACATTGGTGAAAGACGTAGATAATTACACTGTAAATCCCTTCAAGGAATTGAGTGAGGAAGCTGAGAGGATTCACTAAGTATTGTTAGTTTAGGGAAAAGAGTTCCTTAATACAATGAAATGGGATAGCGGATGTTTTGCATTCATTTTGAGGCTCACATAGAAAATAGATGAAGGTTAAGTTACATAAATAGAGGATGTGCTAGAAAAAGTGAAATATATTCTACATGATTACATAGATATAATGACGAAGGATATTGCCGATGGTTTACCACCTACATGCACTTTTAGTCATTAAATGGACTAGAGTTTATGGGCTAGTTTACTAAACAAGGTCGCATACATGTTGAAACCTACATAGAATGAGTAGATGAAGAATAAAGTATATGATTCGATTGAAAATGGGTTGATCAAAGATTCTATGATCTCATGTGTAATAATCATAGTATTGGCATCAAAGAAAGGAGGAGAGTAGAGAATGTATACTAATTTTGGAACCATCAATAAAATTATTATCAAGCATAGATTTCCATTTCATGCATGGATGATTTTATGGACTGTTTAAGTGGAACAATTCACAAAATTGATATGCAGAGTGGATACCACTAGAACATAATTAGGGAAGGAGATGAAAGGCAGATTGCTTTCAAAATGTAAGATGTATTGTATGAGTAGTTGGTCATTTCATTTCAATTCAAAAATGCATTTAGCATGTTTCCATGATTAATGAAGAAAGTGTTGAAGCTTTTTCAAGGTATGTTTTTCATTGTTTATTTAGACGACATTTTGATTTTCAAAAAAATGCAAGAAGAACACTTAGTCCATTTATAGAAAGTGTTAAGAGTGTTTATGAGAGGATAAGCTACTAGTAAATTTGAAGAAATGTAGTTTTATGTGGAAATATTTAATATACTTGAGATTTGTGATATCTAGAGAGGTGTTGAAGATGGATCCTTAAAAATTACAAGATATAATGGATTGTTCATCACCTAAGAGTGTCATAAAGGCTTAAATATTACATGGATTTGCAATCTTATATAGGAACTTCATTAAAGGAATTAGTGAGGTTTGTGCATTAATCAAAATGGTGATGCGAAAGGACAAGAAGGAGTTTATATGGACCACATATGTAGCATATGCATTCCATAAGTTGAAGGAGAAGGTTATAAAGAATCTAATATTGGCCTTTCATTATTTTAATAAAACATTTTAGGTTGATTGTGATACTAGTGGAGTAGCCATTATAGTTGTGATGATTCAAGAGGAAAGATCCAACAATTATTTTAGTGATAAACATATAATGCTAGTAGAAGATATTTAGTTTATGAAAAGGAATTTTATGCCTATGTAAGATTTGAATGAGTGGAGGCATTAATTGTTTCCCAATGATTTTTTGTTGTATACAAACCATAAAACACTACAATTCCTCAATTGACAAGGAAAAATAAATGAAAGACACATGTAATGGGCTGAATTATTCTAGAGTTACTCATTTGTCTTGAAACACATACGTGGGAAATCAAACTAATTTATATACACACTGAGCAAGAGGTGCATCTTATTCACTAATATGCAAGTAGAAGTAGTGATGTTTGAAGTGATTAAAGAGCTCTATTTGGAAGATGGAGATTTTGCGGAAGCATGGAATGCATGCACAAAACTAGTGAGCATCAATTGTATTTCATGGTTAGATTACCTCCTACGGAAATGAAAGAATAAAAGAGAGAAAAATTGAAATAAGATAAGCATTATGGAGTATTCCAAGTCACTTTGGAAGGATAAGACATTGGAATAGTCAGGGCAAATATATTTGTATCCACAAATGGATATATATATGTGTAAATACTGCTGATGAAAGTGAACAACTAGAACGCATGGTTATATCAACCATTGTCAATACTTCAGAAATCTTAGGAGCATATGAGTGTGTATTTTATTATAGGTTTTCCCTTAATGCACAAGGGTCATGATTCATTTTTTTTGTGGTGGAATGATTCTTGAAAATGGATCATTTCATTGCTTGCAAGAAGACAAGTGATGTAACACACAATTCTAACTTATTTTTCATGTAAGTTGTAATAATACATGGATTGTCACATACCATTGAATTTGACAGGGATACCAAATTTGTAGGCCACTTTTGGTGCACATTGTGGAAGAAACTAAACACAAGGTTGTAATTTAGTTTTGTGTGTCACTTGAAAATAGATGGCCAAACAAAATATTTCAACAAGATCCTTATAAATTTACTAAGATGCTTGGTAGGAACACATGATTCAATTCATCCATAGGTGGATTTCACATATAATAAATATGTCAATATAAGCACCAAATAGTCGTCTTTTCTAGATCATTTATGGAATAATTCCATGAGGAATTACAAAGATGAGAGATTTTATGTGAGAATAAGGGGGAGGTACGAAAGTAAAATACTTCACATAGTACATGAAGGAAGTGCATGAATAAGTGCACAAATAGTTGGAGAAGAGCAACATAAAATACAAATAATGTGAAAATTTATGGTAGAGACACTCAAAGTTTAAGGTTTGTGATTTAGTTCTTTTGCACCTACATTAAAAAGAGGTTCCCATGAGGAATGTATAATAAACTCAAGTAGAATAAGATTGAACTGTTTATAGTCCTAAGAATATTTGTAAAGAACACATACAAATTGGATATGCTAGAAGAGATAGAAATATCACCTATATGAAATGTAGAATATCTACACCCATATATTGAGGGGTAGGAAAGTGGAGAACAAGGTCACAAAGAAGTAGATTAGAGGCATTAACTACTAAAATAGAGGATTATGTAATTTAAATGTATTTTGGATGAGTGTGTAGTGAAGAAAACACATAGAAAAACTTATAAAGGATATTTGGTAAAATGGAAGAGAAAAGGGAGTTGAAGATGTTTCTTGTCTTATTGAAGCAAATATTTCTAGACTTGGTCATTCCATTTTAGACCTTCAGAAACCTACTTGAGTAGGAGCTCAATTTTTGTATTACTAGAATGGTTGATGTAGTAACACTTGAGTTCATGAGAAATCATACACCATCTAAAAATACTTAGTGATATAAAATAAATATTTAATGAAATCTCATGCCACTCTTAAGCAAGCCACAAAAATACCCATTAACTTAGTAATTTTCCAAATTTCATGGAATCCTATTTGAATCCACAAAATACTATGAATGTCATGCAATGTTACTCGAATCACATGACACTACAAATTTTCATGCAAGCCTATCTAAAGATACACATTACTATGAAAACCATATAATCTTGTTTGAATCCACATAATACTATAAATGTATTACAATTTTACCCAAAGTCGTGATACATTGAAATTTATACCAAACACTATCAACACCATAAAATGCTATATTCCAATGGGACTGCTCTCATTCACTTCAATGAAGATACATATGTTAAACATAATCACATGTCTACATCAATATAGTTAGGAGTGGATACAAATGGCTCTTAATTTGTTTATTTCAGCCAGGGACCAAAAAATGATTAAACTAAATTTGATCCAATGAAGTGTAAATTTTGGAGTTGATCAATGGATTTGGGAGACAACCTCAGATATATTTTGTAGGGGAACCTTTACTTGCTAAAGGCATATTATTATCCCACCCAAGCTCTTGGAATTTTATAAATATAAAATAGTTTTGGACGTGTAAATAAACTTGGGTCTTGAAAATAAGATCGAATTCCAAGTTAAGGAAATAGGCGACCGACCTTAAGAATGTGAGCCAAGTGTGGATCTATAGAAGTTTTGTACAGTTTGCAAGCTTAGGATAGATCTAGGAATAGAATTCTTATAGAATCTTGTAGTAAGACTATAATTGAAGTTTTGAGTCAATATGAATAATTTGTAATCTTTTCTTCTTAAACATTGTACTCAAGATCTTACTTCGGTGAGGTATAAATTTGAAAATTGATTGCATGGTGTAAGGCATCCCTTCACTTGGGAACCTTGATTTTGACTACATTACCTATCTTATATTTTTAATAGGCATAATTTATTAGAAATTCAATTACCTTATTTTTGAATGTCCTACTAACTTGTGACATATAGCCATAATCTAGTTGCACCACTATATCACGCTGAAAAAAAAAAGGAAAAGAGGGGCTACCAACTCAATCATGTGGTGAAGCTATTACAAATTTTTGATGGAATTATATAAGCAAGGGGAAAAAAATTCAAATGGGAAAATGGGCTTCAAATTAAACATCTCAAATAAACACTTTTCTATATTATCACAACATATAAAGAGACATATCATTATTTTATTGGATCCATAAACCAAAGAATAGTATACACATTGTAAACATATTGGTTTAGCCATTAAATTAGACATGAAATGCAATAAATCTCATACAGAAGACACATTTTTAATTTATAACTATAAAAAAGTTGTATATGCTTGAGATCCCATTATTTGAAATATGATTTTTTTAAATTAGAAAAAATGTATCATGAAGAATTCAAGGTCTCATGATTCCTACCTAAATTTCAAAGGATTATTTCTTATTGGAAACACATCAACACATCTACAATTACAAAATATGGATAAAGAACAAGGTTGGTTTACAAAAAAATGTTGGTTGGCTGGCTTTCATGACCCGAAACATAATGATATCTAACTGATATTCATAACATAAAGGAAGAATCAAAACAATGAAAAACAAGACACATAAAGATATTGTGTGGGCAAGCTAACATATGTTAGCCTTAACATTTTAATGTATTATGTTTGTGCAAATTGATTTATTATTTTTAAAAAGACATAGGATCCTTTTGGTTATGGTTCATGTACCTACAATAGTGTGCCACATAAAGATGTGTTTTAGATCCTTGTTCACTAATTTATTAGGGGATCATGTGTAGATGTTTAGTTGGAATTACATTATTTAATATATTACATGTGCAATATGTACATATAGATGAATGTTGTTTGGGATAAGGCCATATATTTAATGATTAGAGCATAAGGAGGTGAAGAAGTGTGCTATCAATTATAAGTAGGTGGGTCATGTATAGAGATGAGATGATATATTCCCTTCTATTACTCCATAGGGGTTTATAGAGAATCAATAAGGAAAAAGTAACCTTGGTGTAATCAGTTGTCCCCTTCCCACCATGGGAAATGGTTTCTTCCATATATGTTTGTGATGTGATAATAAATGAGCTCTGAGAGTTGTTATATATCATTTTGTCCATTGTTATGTTTTTTATGTTTATGTTTATGTATAAGTAGATAGTTTATGTTTGTTGCGCACAGGTGGGTTTTTCATATGCAATCTTCATTTTCAAATTGATTCACATATAAAATTCCTTTTAGGGAGCTCGTTAACATTTTTAGCCCATTTAAATGGCTCATTTTTAGTTTAATTCCAATGCTTTATATTCTTTCCCTTAATCAACTACAATTATAATTTCCACAAATAACTTTAGCTAGTATTTTGGTTTTGTCGTCAAGATCTCATCTAGTGTTCAGATGGTTTTAAAAATGTAGATTTAAAAAGAAAAATGTAGATGGTTGTTGGGATGTGTAGATCTTATAATACCTTGCATGGATCATGAATTTTTTGTGCTACAATATTATATCTAATTTGATAAAACGTGGTTTTATTTTTTTAGGTTTTATGGTTAAAGCACTACACATGAAAATTTCCATGTTGTCAAGATGTGTTTTAGTTATTTGTATCTACATGATTTTTATAAACCTATGATAAGGGCATTTATGTTCCACATTTTTACAGAATAATAAATTATAGTCACTCCAACATCATGTATGTATATTTTAGTTATATCTACCTATGTGCCTTGTGGTGATTATCTGATCTTCTTATATAATTAGATTTTTTGATCCAATTTTTGATAGAGGAAAAATGTCATAGTTTACCAGAGTAATAATTTCAGGTCACCTTAATTTTGGTTACACGTGTTTCAATTCCATATAAATGTCAATATTTACATGACTATCCCAACACCTATTATCGTGTCCTTTTAGGCCAATTTTTATAATTTTGATAGAGGATGAATTAATGATAGCATAGATTCCAAATTCACACGTTTTATATTTTTGAGTTTGTGGAATTTTGCGTGGCTATTGTCTATTTATGTGAATTTATTTTTGATCCATTTTTAGCAGGTGCATGACATTCAAGTTGCATATATGTATTTGATTGTTTCTTGTATGTATGCTTCTGTGTGACTATGATATCACCCTATGTCATGATATTTTTGACAAAATATTGTAGATATTGATTTTTGGTACTCTTTTCTCCCATCCCGCGTTTACTCCTCTTCATTATGACTTTGCACATTCATATTTCCTTTCCCATTTAAAATTTCTATCTTCCCTCCTAAATTTTTATTTCCCTACCAAAATCCCATTTATTTTTTCTAATCCCCCTTAATCCATTCCTAATACCATTTAATTATCCATTATCTTATCCACCCCATTTATTTTCCCCTAAAATACCATCCTTCTATTACTATTAGTTACCCACCTCTAATTATATTTAATCTCCCTAAAAACCTATCCACTTTCCTAGGATTCCTCCCATGAATACACCCATTTATGGACCCTAGGATTCCACTTAGACCATTTAATCCCCCCTATCCTCCCACAACCATTTATTCCCCCCATGTGCTATTAACTCACTCAAAACGGTCAAAATCCTAATCCTAGCCCTTTTTAGACCTCCATTTTCATGATTCCCACCACCTTCACCGCGCAAGTGGACTATCTATCATAGTTTCTGATGACCCATTCATGTCACTGTCAACCCTATTAAAACACCTCCACCCCTCCTCTCAAATGGCTGAAATTTTTTGGGTGTTCAAGCTATCTTGTGAATTTGGTGTGGTTTTCTAATCTCATGAGCCATAATCTTCAACTTGGTGTCTTCTCAAGAGCCTTAAATGATATCTATAGAAATTTGAAGATCTTAAGTTTGTTTGGAGTATTTTTTCAATTTGTCACCCCTTTTTATGGGTTTGAAATTCATCTTAAATCCCATCCATCTCACTAGCCTTTTCTAATCATCTTTAGATCCCCTTTCCACATCCTCTTAGCTTACCAAAATCCCAGTCCTACCCCAGTCGTCATCAACCTAACCTAATCGCCATCAATCCAATCTATGCTAGACCTATTTTCTATCTGCATCATCATCTGCCTCTACCTCATAACTCCCCCATCATTCATAAAACTCTACTTCTACCACCCATCTGTTTGACAACCTGAATCTAGTTTTCTTAGTCCTGGTCGTCTTCGAACTGACCCAATCACCATCGAACCTACCATTATATCCATCAGATCTATCCTCTATTACATCCTCTCTATTCTTCACCATCCCAATATCAAACTCAACATCCCAGAGGAGGTTCTAGACCTATTTTTGCATATCTTCTAGTCAGCTCTACAACGGTCGCTGTCAACTGTACTAGTTAGTCTTGGGTCACCGTCGACCCGATCAGGTTTTATTTTTTATCAATGTTTATATTATCAAATATTTATTACAACATATTTATCATATATGAAATATCCCTTATGTGATACCACTTAAAAATGCACAAAATATTGAAAAATTTTAGCCAAATAAAATACTAATTTTTATAGATTTTTACAGTAAGGACAACGAACTAAAGAAAATTGATATCTTCCAAAATAACCACTCAAATTACTTGAAAATTTAAAGAGGGCTTGCTAATATTATAAAGGACATAATAAAACTATTTTTGGAGTTTTATAGAAATTAAAATGCTGCTAGAAAAATCACAGTGTGCCCTAGATAGCTGGAAAACTTCATAGGTTCGTAACTCTCCAAATATAAGAGCAAAAATTATGAGACTTTGGAAATAAAATTAAAAAATATAGGAAATGGCATTTCAACCTTTAGATCTGAAAATGGCTAACTGGAAAACCCTCCAAATAAAGGCTACAAGTCACCTCGCTTGGGGAAGGGTGGGAAATTGATGGAGATGCCTTCAAAGTGATGCTAAGCCCTGCCCAAATGGCTGCCATAAATCTGATCTAGAACCCCTCTGGTATCTTCCCCGAATTCCCCCAAAATTTTCAAACCCTTCCTCTGAACCCTATTATAATATATTTGTAACATAGTCCTATAAGCGACTCCAAAGTGACAAGCTAGGGTAGATCTCTCACTACCGAAGAATGCCCTGCTAGTTAGGGATGGGTCTCTCACCACCGAAGCTAGGGTTCTTATGGGATTTCACTCCACAAACTGTAGATTTGCAAACAACAGATGCACGTGAAGGAGAATAATTATTTATGCAAAAATTCCCTTTTCCTTTCTCCCCCAGCTCCTTATATACTTCTCCAAGGCAAAAGATCCCCAATAAACCCTAGACACATTTCTTTCCATGGAGGGGCCAATAAAATAAAAGTAACTAAAGTTACTTTTTCCTGTTTAATTCGTTATGGTCCAAAGTGACCCCCAAATGCAAAAATTGAATATCAGTACCATGCGGCCCCTTCCCAATAACTCCCAGCGTCCACAACCCCTTGGGTATGACCACGACTTGGACTCGACTTGACCCTTAGACCTTTGGCGTAGGAAAGGGAAAATTACAGTCCTCCCTTCCCAAGAAATTCTTGACCCCAAGCATTATCCTGTCATGTTGTAGAAGCTGAATACCACGCCGTAAGTTTCTCCACCTCACCCTGCAGTCAACTGATGATTGCTATGATGCGAAGTAACCAAGACACCCCATGTAGTGATCATGCTCTCCATGTCATGTAGAGAAAAATTTTGCTCCTAAAGTAGTATGATGCCCACATCGACTCTCCACTGGTACCCACACCAAAATTTCCAATCTATCCAATCCCTTCTAATGCAAGGTTATCATCATGTGATCACTCACTGCCTCTCCAATCAACTCCTGGGTATGAAAGTTCACTCTGAATCATGTAGAATCCATTGAATCAACTTGTGAAACAACCTGTATACGCACAAATGCTGCTAACTCTCCCACATGACCTACACTCATGTGAGAGAAAGGCTCCTCATAATGTATCTCAATGTGTTATGTGGAGGAAAATTCCCAAGACTCTAGTAGATAGTCAAACGGCAATATCAGCTCCACATAGTCCACCTCCTACACTGAATGTGAACCTACTAACTAACACGTGGGTGAAGTGCTCACCAGGCATAAAAGCAGTTAAATACATATGAGTGTTATCCCATGTCAATTCAAAAAATGATGAACCCATAAGCTCTGACTTGTCATAGTGACAAACCGTATATGCCTGTAT
Organism: Taxus chinensis; assembly: GCA_019776745.2. Lineage (NCBI taxonomy): Eukaryota > Viridiplantae > Streptophyta > Pinopsida > Cupressales > Taxaceae > Taxus > Taxus chinensis. The sequence continues at coordinate 133,034,458 of CM034148.1, forward strand.
AAATTTGAGGATATCCTCCCTCAACCTATGCCATATGAACCTCTCTGACATGAACCTATAGGTCTCATCAAAGCTCAAGTTCCCATTCACAGAAGAACAATGCACATGTCGCAATATCTCCATCCCCAACCATGAATCTGACACAAAGTTCAATCTTCCCTGATAGAAGATCATCTCATCCTCCAATCCATAGGTGTCTTCATGTATGTGACCATCCAAAATCTCAAAAGTGTGTCGGTCCTTGGAGTACTCAACAAGAAAATGAGACCTCCAGTCTACCAAAACTTCAGATAACCAACATAATGATAAACTCGGATGATCTAAACCTGTAATCCCAATCTCTGTAACTGTCTCATGTGTAACATTCATGGTCACACCCACATCCATCATACTCCAAATCAATCCGCAATAATAAAACTCCTCACCATGCTAGAACTTCCTCTCCATCCCCTCAGCTATAACCACCCTAGGTGCTCCTGCAGATAATCCCCTCAAAATCACATTCCTACCCTCAGACTTAAACTTCAGCTCTATCGTCTGAAAGTTAGTCTAAAACTCACCAAGAGAGTGAAGCCACTACACTCCCAACACTATGTTGGTCACTCCCATACCAACAATGTGGAAATCATCGGTAACTGTATAGTTACCCATTGTGATGCTCACTTGGGGAACTTTCCATGTGTGCACCTCATAGACTCTCCATTGGCTACAACCCTATTGAAGCCCTCAAAATCCTCTATTTGTAATCCTCGCCTCTCAACCAATGAGGCATCAATGTAGTTGTGGGTTTCCCCACTATCAATGAGCACCCCAACTTGTTGACCCTTCATAACTCCTCTAATCCTAAATCCCTTGTACATCAGAGTACTAGACAATGTGGCTATAATCTCCCGAGGAAAAGTCTCCTCCTCTTGCCCAACATCAGCACTATCCAACACAACCCCATCTCCATCATCCATCTCGTGAGTCTTGAACTCCTCACCTCTAAAACCCTCACTCTCCTCAAAGACCTCAATGAATTGGGCCTTCCCTCTACCTCTGCAATCATGTCCTGGAACCCAAGGTGTGTGGCAATCGAAACATAGTTTCTTTCGCCTCAACTCATCTCTGTCCTCTCAGGAAATGATTGGCTTCTTAGCCACCTCCTGCCTCGGTGGAGGCTCCCTCTGCTGAAGTATTTATGATCTAGATGGATGTTCCCTTTTCTTAATGCGAGGTGGAGCCCTCAGATTTGGAGTGGATAACTCCAAGTCTCGAGCTTTCCTAACAGCCTCGTGTAAAGAAGAAGGTTCAAATGCCTTCACAAACCCAACAAGAGCATCTGTCAAACCTGCTATGAATAGTGAAATCAACCTCATCTCCATGACATCAGGTACCATGACTGATAATCTCTGAAAATCTGCGATATACTGATCCAGGGGACCGGTTTGTCTCAAATGAGTCAACTCCCTGAAATACTTGTCAGGGTCCCTCCTATCAAATCTACTCCCCAGCCTCTGCGTGAACTCTGCATAAGTAGTAATGTGTATGTGTCCCTGTGTAATCAACCCATGATGCCACCAATCATGAGTGTCTCCCTCAAGATGTAATATTGCAAACTTAATTGCATCTTCCTCACGCATAGGATTCAAGTCGGAGTATGTCTTCAACTTCTGAACCCAAGACTGTGCAGTACACTTCTTAGAACCATTGAAGTGTGGAATGGAAATTTGTCCCAATCTCCTCTGTAACTCTGGTACCTGTATCTGATGATCTCTCTTGGGTCTACTGCTAATCTTCATTTTGCAATATTCTTGGAATGGCATGTTGTTACGAAGGCCCTCACTCAAGGTATGGTACCTCTCCCAACAAGACTCCTCATCCAAAATATCTACTGGCTGTTGTACCTGTGAAACTTCTGGATCCTTCAAGAAAGAAGGTTCATGAAGCCCCAAAGGCCTGGCATAGAAAAATGGGGAGGCCGCTACCCTGAATGTCCACTCTCACCTCTTTGACCCTGTTGTCCCATATTGTTATTTTCTCCTCTCATTATGACTGATGTTATACATAGTCCAACATGCCGAAGATGATTAAAAAATATTCTCTTACCCTTTTTAGCAACTAGAAAACCAACGCTAATACCTTGAGAGGTACTCTCCCTTCTTGCACCGGAGTCTCCAATGAAGAAATAATGCTTACCAACACTTGTATTCCCAAAATACACATTTGAATTCCTTATTTTGCTTATGAAATCAGTCACAAAGTTTTCAAAATCAGAATTGATAGTTTTGGATAATTGCCACATATTACCAGGATCCCATACCTTATAATGCCCATGAACCCTTGTATCATGTAAGGTCTTCCATCTTTGCTTCTTTTGTATCTCCTCATAAATAATATCATCACTCTTTGTCTTCATGATGAATTGACTTTGATGTACCAAATTCTTAGCATTCTTATCGACAATAGGATAAATACCATCATGATAAAACTACTATAATAATATAGGATGAAGATGATAAAATAAATGCTGTGCTACTACTAACCTCCTGATAAATAATATCATCAAAACGTTCACCTTCTATTGCTGATTTATAAACCTCCAAAACACCATCCCTATTTGGATTTTAGATGGAGAATAAGTGGAACAAGAATCAACACCTTTTCAACTTTTGCTCATATACACCAAGTTGGAGCCATGGTTTTTCATACTCCATCAATGACTTCATCATCTACCAGAACATGCATCTCTGATGGAAATACAATTGGAATAGGCATAAATAAATAAGACACATCCACTCCATACCTTGGAGTATGCCTCATCAATATTGGTCTGCATAATGACTTGACTTTTTTTGCCATTGAAAGTATTCTGGTCATACAATGGGCTGAAATTCTTCATAAATCAGCTTATCATGAGTTTTTAGTTTATAAATTATAACAATGTGCAATTCCACACAAGTGTCAATGTGAGACTCTTCCTCATGTGCCAGTTGCTCCATAGAGTCTTCTTTCATGGGTGTAGACTTCCTCACATCAATTTGCCCTCATCGTTTCCTTGAACTCTTGTAAGTGTTTGTCTTGCTTGAGTCACTATCAACCTAGCAGCTCTAGCTCTGCTATTCCATTCCTCACACTTTTTAAGAGTTTCCATTACATCCTCCTTGCTTGCATATACAAATTTCTTCTCCTGAGCTGGAATAATTTCTCTAACAAGCAAAGTTTCACTAATGCAATTATTTTGCTCAATGGAAATCATACCTTTTTGTCTAGAAATATTCTTCTTCATATGAGTTCTTTTGTAATTTAGGTACTGGCATATGATGACCTCACTTGGGCTTGCTACCAATCTTCATCATGCAATAATCTGGAAATGGCATATTATCTCTGAAACCCTTACTCAAAGATTGGTATTTCCTCCAACAAGAATCCTCATCAATCACCTCTATTGGGTGCCCTTTATTATTGTTCTCACCTTTTTCCTTACTATCCCAAGTTTTTCTTTGATTCAAATTTTGAGTGAGATGGCTCAAATAAAGGTTAATGGCTTCCTGTTGTTTCACCATGTTGGTGAACATTTCCTTCATAAAACCCACATTGAGATCTTTCCAAACTACCATATTTAACCCACATAGGCTGGAGGAACAACAACTCTGATACCACTGAAATATCCCTTATGGGATACCACTTAAAAATGCACAAAATATTGAAAATTTGCAGCCAAATAAAATATTGATTTTTACATATTTTTACAGTAAGGACAATGAACTAAAGAAAATTAATATCTCCCAAAATAACCACTCGAATTACTTGAAAATTTAAAGAGGGCTTACTAATATTATTAAGAACATAATAAAACTCTTTTTGGAGTTTTACAAAAATTAAAATGCTTCCAGAAAATTCACAACGTGCCCTAGATGACTGGAAAACTTCAGAGGTTCGTAACTCTCCAAATACAAGAGAAAAAATTATGAGACTTTAGAAATAACATTAACAAATATAGGAAATGGCATTTCAACCTTTAGATCTAAAAATGAATAACTGGAAAACCCTCCAAATAAAGGCTACAAGCACCTTGCTTAGGGAAGGGTGGGAAACTAATAGAGATGCCTTCAAAGTGATGTTAAGCCCTACCCAAATGACTCTCATAAATATGATCTGGAACCCCTCTGATATCTTCCCCAAATGCCCCCAAAATCCTCAAACCCTTCCTCTGAACCCTCTGATAATATCTCTATAACACAGTCTTGTAAGTGGCTCCAAAGTGACAAGCTAGGGTAGATCTCTCACTACTGAAGAATGCCCTGTTAGCTAGGGATGGTTCTCTCACCACCGAAGCTAGGGTTCCTGTGGGATTTCACTCCACAAGCTTTAGATTTGCAAACAATAGTTGCACATGAAGGAGAATAATTATTTATGCAAAAATTCTTGTTTCCTTTCTCCCCCAGCTCCTTATATACTTCTCCAAGGCAAAAGAGCCCCAATAAACCCTAGACGCATTTCTTTCCATGGAGGGGCCAATAAAATAAAAGTAAATAAAGTTACTTTTTCCTATTTGAGTCGTCATGGTCCAAAGTGACCCCCAAACGGAAAACTTGAATATTAGTACCATGCGGCCCCTTCCCAATAACTCCCAGCGTCCACAGCCCCTTGGGTATGACCATGACTTGGACTCAACTTGACCCTTAGGCCTTTGGCATAGGAAAGGTGACATTACAATATCTTATCCTTGTTTTAGATTGTCATATACATCATTATATCTATTATCACTTTATCAATCATTTTATCACAGTGGGTTGACATCCATCCTAGTAATTTATCACTTCTCAGGATTGACCTTATCAAGTAACCCACTGTATTATCTATTAATCATTTCCTTGTTTAGCTTCCCTTTGGTGTGTAGGTTATCGAGCTCACCGTAGAGAGGATATTTTGCACCTGTATCTTTTTCGTCGTCATTATCCCTATCAGGAGGTAGCCTTAAACCCTCCCATAGTTTTGAATTTCTTGATTTCTTGTATCATCTTCATTAACTTATAACAAGAGTGGGAAATCTCATCAAACATTTTTGCATACATGGTGGGACTTGAACCCTTTCCTCTTTGGTGAGTTCCTTTTTTGTTTTCATTTTCATTTTCCATTTTCCTTTCTATTTTTCTCTTCATACTAACTCTACAGGTAGTTCCTTCTTAGTTCAGACTCTCCTTGCTTGGATCAACAATGCATGTGCTGAAGATAAAAATAAAATAAGGAAAATAGCATCTCTAAGTATTCTTCATTTTTTTCCCTCCTATGTTTGTGTGCACTCATTGAACTTCACACTTCGTTTTGGAATTAAAAAGAATACCTTCATAATTACTTGCTCATCTAGTCTAAGTAGGAGATAATCTATTGCATCTAATACCTACCCACACATCCAAATTCACAAATAGAATTTACACACCTGAAACATATCCTACCAGGTGGATTTATTGGGATTTCATCACCTAATAGGAAATTCACTGTGGTGTTATGGCCATGCTATAATTTTTTTGACTATTGGTATATCGGGTTAGCGCTCAACATCCTTATTGTTGTAGTTCATGAAGTGCAGGGGTAGCCCCTATATCAGGCCACATACTGATAATCATCAGTGATTTTTGCCTCACATACCTTCAGGTATATCAAGGATGCCATCCAAAACATCCTGAAAACCATCCTTAGATTGGCTAGTTCTTAGGTTCCCTTTGAGCCCTTTTCTTTTATTTTTCATACTCCTCTAATAAACAAGATAATTTTAGATTTACAGTGATTTCAACTACTCTAAACGATCTCTCAAATTGGGCAAGACTCTCTAGTTTATGGCCGCTCCTTTATGGTACTAGTTGTTGTTTCATCGAATTTTCTTCATTAATAGGTTCATGATTCGACTTTGATCATTATGGTTTGGTACCAAGATCTAGTCCTAGACAAGCCAACCTCCTTATAACAACTAGAACTGTGACCTTTTTCTACGTGACTTTGCTTGTCGTAGTAATAAGCAACATCCGTTATTGTTTATTTGTTTCACACCCGTTCTTACTCTATCTCAAGTTATAAAAATGGAACACTCTACCTCACCTAACACTCCCATCTCCAACAATCCATCCCAACAAACATCAGCTCTTACCATTGTTTCTTCCACTCCTTTGATCATTTCCTCTATAATCTCCCAACCTGTCATTTCTATGAACCCTTCTAGCGAACCCATATGGTATATACCCATTCCCATGTTGAAACTAATCCTTTCATCTACCACTATTCTATTCCTTCTAGACCAACTACACCCCCATATGTCACTTCCTTAGAGACCTTTTGACCCCTATTATCCCTTGCATATGCTTGGAGTTTTAGGAACTCCTGGATGATTGATAACCATGTTTCCCTTCATGACTATCTTATCTGTAAATCCACCCATCCCTATCGATGGACCCCCTCTTCAACAAATCTATGCTTATTACTCTCAACATGAAATCACTAAAGTCCTCACCTCTCAACTTGTTTTCTTCTTTCCTAGAGCTATGAATGAGCTTGTCATGCCCAATATGAACATGGCTCTCACGAATCTTCCACTTTGATCTCCAAAACCATCAATCCACTCAATTAGTGGTTCCCATTCCATGCAACCTACCTTGCATCAATGTTCCCCCCACTTCTTCCATCCCCATCACTTCTTCATCCATCATTTTCATTAATTCCCTTGCCAAAACTTTACAAGAATCCCACCTACTTATTCCACCATAAAAATAACATGATCAAACTTCGGTTCTTATCCCTACATCCCAGGTCGATGAAAATATTATCATCTCGTAACCCCACCCTTCAAAATCAACCCAAACTCATCAACCTTTTCTCTGGAGTGCCTTATGTCATATGTTTCCTAATCAGTCTACCTAGCCACCCCATACCTATGTTTCAACTTATCCCATGCAAAACTAATCCAACATCCCAACTTCTTAACAACAGAAGAAATCACATCCATCTAATTATGTCTCCATCTCTCAACCATATCCTATTCCCTAACCTATTCAATCACAACCCTTAAACTACATTCCCCCTTATCAACCACCCTGCAAACACGTACTCGTCCTCAACACTATCAATATTACTTTCAACCCAATCCATCCACATAATATAATCCATAACCTTATCCATTAGCTTCTCATCCTCATACCTCCAATGATCCCATATAAGATTTGTTAAGTAGGATGTCCAATCTTGTAGTTGCTACTTTGGGGTCTAAAACCACCTTCTCCTATGAAAAGATTTGTAATGAGCCCATTCATCCATCAACACCTGTCAAACCTTATCCTCTACATTGGGAAATCCTTAACTTTTCCAAACTCAAGAGTAAGGAGGACCCTCAACAACAACTTTGTGCGTTTAGGCACACATGCTATCTCATTTTACATGATTGGGACCTCATGCTATGCACTTTCCCCATGTCATTGGCCAGCCCCACATTGTAATGGTAGAATTACATTCCGCAACATTCTCTATTATCTTTCACCCAACTTGTGCAACTCTTTCTAGAGCATTTTTCCATCAACATTGCGCCCAAAATCACCATCACCGAACTCTATGCCATTAAACAGTTTGATGATGAATCCATCACAAATTTCATCGCTAAGTGGCATGGCATCATTAAATATTTATCCTTCTCCCTTCCTCAAGCCAAACTTATCAAATTGTTCTCTTGATCATGTGCCCAACGTATTTCATTTATCCTTCAAATCCAATCATTCCAAACCTTCAAAGAATTGTTCACCATGGCTTGAAAACTGGAACTTTGTGTCCTTGAGCAAGGCCATGTAAAACTCTGATATAACAAAATGAAATTCGAATTCACCAAGTCCTCTAATCACAACGATAAGTCTTAAAATGAGGCCAATGTTGTTGTTAAATGTTCTTTTTCATCCACCTCTCATATCGAGCCTCCAAAAAGGGATCCTTGACCTACTCCCAACTACACTCCCCTTGGAGAATCATATAGTTCAATCTTTGATAAAATCATGACTTCTTGTCTCATCCAACTCCCTCCTATCCACCCCATCGATGACACTTTTCCTAAACCCACATGGTACCGTGAACATAACTACTGCAAACACCGTAAAGTTTGCGGTCGTGATATTGAAAAATTTTGTACCTTTAAAGACCTCATCCAATACCTTATCAATTATGGGGAAATTGAATTGGATAACCCTAACACTCCACCTAACTAGCCTTTAGATGTCTTCAAGCATCCCTTCCCTAATCATTCACTAAATAAACAAGCGAATCATCTACATCTCAAGCACCAAACGCTCATACAATCAATACCTTAAACCAAAATTCAACATCATCACCCACTCCCATCATCCCTTCATCCACCATATTCACATCTACTACACCCACCTCTCTTGTATCCACATCCATTACACTTACATCCTCTACATCTACATATTTTACACCCACATTTATTATACATGACCCCATCCCCACATCTGTAATATTTCCACATCCATGCCTATGAATCGTACACCCACATCTCTGATTGTATCAACATCATCACCTGAACCCACTCCCATATCCACATCATCCCTTCAATCATATACTAAGAAGCCACCCTCATTTTCAGAGCACACTGCCTCTTACCAGCTTTGTGGCTTTGATAGCCACATCATACTTCGTGATTTTCGCTACCCATCTTGCTCTTTTATCACTGATTTAAGATCCCATGATGAAGTCTCTAACAACTGAGTGTGAAACTAACACCTTGATGTTGTTTGTGACGAGCATGATTTTGAATTTTTTTAGGGTGTGCATGATGGCGTAGACCTGATTCTCCGTGTGACTGTATTTCTGTTCATAATCCTTCAATGTTTACCTGAAGAAATCCACTAACTGCTCTAGTCCTTGTTCATTTTATTATTTCAAAACAACAATAACACTCATATCAGCTCCATAGTCATAAAGGATGAAATCCTTTGAGTAATATAGATTGATGAGTGGTGGCGTACAAAAAATTTCTTGTTTGATTTTGTTGAAGCTCTCTTTTCCTTCTATTGTCCACTTGAAGATTATGTCATTATTGAGCATGAGGGTGATGGGCCTGACTAGTCCCACAAATTTAGGAATGAATCTCCTAACAAAGTTGATTTTTCCTAGGAAGGACTACAAGACTTTCTTATGCGTCGACAGGGAAAGAGCCAAGATGGCTGAAACACGCACATGATCAATTATAATGCCATCCTTTGAAATCACACGACCCAAAAACATGCCCTGTGCCATAACAAAATTGTAATTCTTGGGGTTAAGAAACTCCCCAAAATTTCTACATTTCTCAAATACTTTCTCCAGGTGCGCCATGAGATTTGTGCTCTGCTTTGATAAGACAATTATGTCATCTAGGTAAACCAAGATGAACTCATTGATATATCCCTTGAAGGCAATATCCATGGCACGCTAAAAATTTTATCTTGTGTTTGACAAATCAAATGACATATTTTGATATGTGTATGTTCCCCATTTGGTTGTGAATGCCATTTTGAATTGATCCTCTTCCTTGAGTAGGATCTGATTGAAACCAGAATACCCATCTAGCATAGAAAATATATGCGCGTCAGCCACTCTCTATAGAATTTTCTCCATGGAAGGTAAAGGATAATGCTCCTTTAAGGACGCCTTGTTGAGATCTTTGAAATCAACAAAGATTCTAATTTCATCATTCTTCTTACGCATTGGAACAAGATTCGTGACCCAAATAGAGTACTTAATAGGAAAGATAATTTTTGCCTCAGTGAGTTTCGATAACTCTTTCCTCATGGGTGGTTTTATCCTTGGATTGATCGGTCTCTGCTTTTGTCTAATGGCCTTGATACTAGGATCAAGTTCAATGGCATGTTAAACAACACTTCAATCAAATCCTTGTAGGTCCTCATACTCCCATGAGAATATGTCACTGTATTTTTGGCACACAGAGATGAAGGCCTATTTTTCATCATGTGAACAAGCTTTACTCAGCAAAAACTCTTTACCATGTGAAATAGTGACTGAGATGTAGTCCTCTTACGCCACGTGCATAAAATTTTCTTCACCCTTAAACTTATCATCAGGGCTAAATATTTTCTCTAAGGTAACCAACCCTTTAGGCAACTTGTTTGTCTTTAGCCATATCACTTGGTCACCATAGTTGTGATGCAAGTCAACAGGTATGCTTGAAGGGGACTCAACTTTGTTTTGAATAAACTGGATAATTTGTGTGTCACTATCAAACACTTTTCAGCTAGTGTTGTTATCTGGAATGGATGGTATGATTACCATATTAACATGTTGCACATTGCCCTTGACAAAATCCTCTATAGAAGAAAACTGTGAACTAAGCATGGAAATCTGATCAACTTCTTTGTTCATATTTTTTGGAACCACTTGCATATTAAGTGCATCAAATCCCTTAAGGAGATCCCAAAATCTATGTTTATAATCTTTGAGAAGATTATTCTTTGTCGTGCACTTGTTAGTGACCTGATGGATAACCAATTCTATGTCTCAAAAAATGTGCAACGCCTTAATCCTTTTCTTTTCAGCAATGAGAAAACCATGCACCAATGCTTCATATTTTGTTACATTATTGGAGCATGTGAACTATAACATGTACATGAAGAAGAATTTCTCATTCTTGGGATAAATGAAAACAACTCCTATGCCCGTGCCATTCCTACTTCTGGAACCATCAAATTATAACTTCCATAGACCAAAATTTTCTTTATTTTGCTTGAGCATGCGTGGCAACACAACTTCTTCTTCAAGGATTTAGTAAGTGCCAAGCCTGGTTTCAAAATATTTAAGCTCTTCAATGTATGGATCGAATTTTTGGTGCCTTTCTGCCTACTCATCTAGCATTAAATTAGGAAAAGGAGGAGGAACAAGCTTCTCTTTAGAAACTGAAACTTATTCTTCTTGGATTATGCAATAGTTTAGAGAGGGGATGGGTCATATGACTCAACAAGATAGGAAAATATTGGCTCAACTTTTATGCTAAATTGGGTACCATACCTTGTCTTGAGTAACATATGGGACCAATCAGAAGACAAGTAACCACCCACTTTAGCAGTAAAATCCCTTGATAAACATAAGGCAAACAAATGGGGTAAGTTAATGATTGACACATATTGAGTTATGGTGAGGTTTGGACATGTATAGAGGGTAAGATCAAGATCCTTGATGACTCCTAGAGTGGTAACAATTGAGCTATCAAGTTATAGGACTCCTTTTGATAAAGGGTTTTACTTAAGACCTAGGACATCAACAATTTTCTTCGGCATAACAGAAGTATTAGCGCCTGAATCAATCATACAATTGTGCACAAGATGTTTACCGATTATCAAGGACATATAGAAGGGTGGGGTTTTGAAAGCCTTACTTACTTGCTTCTCCTCTACTTGAAAAATATTGACACCAGTGCGTGGTTTTTGGACAACTGGATCAACACGCGGGGGCTGGGCTAGAGATTTATGTAACAGGTCATGTAGAGATTGAATTTCCAAGGTGTCCCACATTGTGATGCTCACATTTGTCTTCTTCATGTGATCCACAATGTTGAATTGGAGGCCCATTGATTTGTGCATTTGGGGCACAACAACATCTTTCCTTGGATGCTCAAGTGTGGAGGTAAGAACCCTAGTTGACACAGAGGCTTGACCTACCAAAGGAGGGGTGTGCGCTACTTTAAAAGGATCATTGTGTGAAACCTCACACGCAGGAGCTTGCGCACCTTTTTATTATCTACCTTAGCTGCATCTCTTTGGTTTTGAAGATTGGCCTATGTGGCAAGAGATGAAGGTTATGCGCCTAAGTCCAACATTCTCTTCTTATACCTTGTGTTATCAACAACTTGGGCACACAGATTGTCAATATTTTCTACAGTTTGATTGATCTCACAAAAGTATTTAGTGCCAAAAAACATAAGGCTGGCCTCAGGAGGAGCTTCTAGCTTTTCTTGACTCTCAGGCTCACTTGCGGTTGTGGAAGCTTCATAATTATAAGTAACATTAATCTTGTAGGCCTGAGTGCAGGCAACATTGGCACAATGATTTTGACTGTGACTCAGTTACAAAGAAAGCACCATTCTAATTCTTGAGCTATATTACTCTGAATTATAACTAGTGTTTGACTTGTGTTGGGCACTAGGAGAGACTGTGCAGGAGGAACAACTTGTAAGGGTAGGTGTGTGCCAACATGCCATCTATCATTTTGTTGGTTCTGCCCTTATCTCTAGTTTGCATATTCATTTTGTTAGGGGTTATTGCTTTGGCTATGCCCCTGATTAGAACTATTTTTGAAGGCTTGCGCATACTGTCTCTTTGAAGATACGAATTTATTGGACAAGTTTCTAATCATGGTTTTTAATTCCTCATCTTCTTTTTGTTGGGTGAGAAAGTAGGATATGGATGTAATAGGTTCCACCCTTTGCTCGAGAACAGGAGTAACGGAAGGCTGGGATGCCTGAGACATTTATGGGAATAAGGGCATAGGCGTTCTAGGGGATAACTTTCTTGCTTAGATGAGGTTGTTTTCTGTCCTTATTACAATATTATAAGCAACAGGTAAGTTTCTACCTCTTATGGATTAAATCATGACTGAGATGTCCCTATTTAGATCCCTTAGATAATACAAGAAATTATGTTGGGTTGTAGGCCTTATCACTTGAGGGATTCTATCCCAAGCCTTCTAAAATTTGATATTAAAACCATTCATTTGTTCATTGGGCGCCCTATTTTTTGTGGTCAGTTGCTCCACTAATGATAGATGATCTGATTTGTCTTCAAAATAGTTGCTTAGAGTTGTTCCAAGCTCATCCAAGGTGGTAATAGATACAGATCTCAAACCTCTGTACCATTAAAGTACTTTACCTTTGAATGAGGTTGCAAGAACCATGACTGTTACATCCTCATGTGTGATCAAATAGACAGAGCACGCATTTGTTACATCCTGGATATGCTCAAAATGGGTAACTTGATTCTCACCTATAAAATATGGAATAATTTTGAGTGCAGCTTCCGACATATCATGTTGTGCATTCAGCACAAGATAACTTCTGCCAGTGAAGTTCTAAAAATTCCTTGGAGGAGGAGGTGGCTGTATTTCCATTATAGGGCGCGCAGGTTCACTATGAAGAGGAGTGGAATTTTCGCAGAATGTTGGAGATGGAGATGTGTCCACTGGTGTTCTACTACGTGTTCTCTTTGTAGATAGCTGAAGATAATTGAAAGACACTTTAGTTGTTTCGATTTATCTTGTATGCACTTTTATCATGAAAGGCACTCAAGATTGCTAAAAACAGTAGATCTAGAAAAGTTTGGGAGTCATCAGATGTGTTGAAATGATCCTCCAAAGCCTATAAATCACAAAGCTATATACCAAAACTTAGTAATGATGAAATTTAAACTTTCAATATTAGTCCCATCGGGCATGCCAAATATTGTTGGAGCTCAAATTTGCACCCGTCTCAGATCAGGTTGAACTGATTCGTTGAGGAAACAATGGGACTGTCTCCATATTGTGGGACCTTACGCACTTGAGACATACCTCTGGAGAAGGTTGGTTCCTCTAACTATTTCTACTACTACTGGTACTCCTGATGTTGAAAATAAAACCTAAGCTAATAATGCTAAGGGACCAGGGATAGAAGGAGAACATAACAAATGGTAAAAATAATCTAAGGAACGTGATAACACCAAAAAAAGTGGGATGGACACGATATTTTTTGAGAGAAAGTGAGGGAGAAGGCATAAAGGTAGGCTAGGCACGCGTAACACAAACCAAAATGTGATCACACAATCGATTCCATGACACACAACAAGAAAATGGAGCTACAAAAAATTTAAAATAACACATCAAGCACACAAGACATGAGAGAGGCAAGAAATAAGAACATAAACATGTTAAGGCATGAAATAGCCACAAAACAATGCTTCTATTACTTTTAGTTATGCACACTCTGTTACAATGGTGTATGAGGCTGATATCCACATGCAAGAGGGGACTATATTTCAAAATACAAAGAAATAGAATCCTTAACAAACACTAGAGGATCCAAAATGTCCAAAGATTTTGAAATGAGAAATGTTCTTACATTTACAGAAGAAGAGGGAGGAAGAGGAAGAGAAAGAAGAGAGGGAAACTTGGATTTGAACTTCAACCTCAAACAACAAGAAATGAATGTCTACAAATCCACTAGCAAACCTATCAAATACGCTTCCCTATATCTATATGGCATGTAGAAGAAGTAAGGAGGGAAAATCAAATCAAATTTGGGTGGTTAGAGCAATCAGGTATGTTCATTAATTGATAGAAAGACATTTCCCTTTTTCTTACCTACCAAATCCCATTGAAATTTGAATTTGAATGATCTAGAAGTAGCCCACATCAACAGATTTTAAATGAGACTGGGCGCGCATGTGTCATAGCCCTTTAGCAAAATTTATGGTTTTTAAAAGTCTACAGTGAAAACTGAACATGTAAGACACATTGTGCACGCTGATTGACTAGAAGATCGACTAACTATGCATTTGTTTGGCATTTTCTGCCACGTGTCACACACTAGTTTGTTACAAGGATTTGAAACTCAGCTGGCATGCTTTGATTAATTACACATAGTACACTTAATGTCTGATAGATGTCATGTGGAACATAATGGCATAGAAGAAGGCATGAAGGCACACATGTAGAAGAGCGAGGAGTAAAAAGGAAGTAGAGGAAAGGCACACACAAATGTAATGTACGCAGGAGGAATGTGAAGAATACTTACAAGAGGTACGTATGGAATAGGCGCAATCATTTCAAAATAATGTGCAAAAACAAGGAAAGGGTGTGTGAGGATGTCATAGACTTAGATAATTTTGGGAAGCAATTTTGAAGAGCACATGAAGGGTGCATAAACTGCTGGAAAGAAGGTGAATGCGCAGAGATTTTGCATAAGGAAGAGTGGAAAGGTAGAAGGAAATATGGAGAGTGCAGAAAAGGGCACACAAGGAATCTACAACCAAGGAACTGTGCTAAAGTGAGCCATTTGTGTGCGTGTAACCTTCATATTATATTTCAAAGAAAAAATGGGGATGTAGGTTTTCAAAATAAACAAGGGAGTTATTTTAGACAACACTTCCCAAATCCAATGTTACTTAATCACCCATAGTTCTTTGTGCCTTCAATGAAATTGTCACCCTCACTTTAGGTGTAGTTATTCTACCCATCCACGTCAGTGAAAAAATTCTCCATGAAGTCTTCTATATTGTTGAGGATGAGTTTCTAAATAATTTCTTGTTTGGACGCCCATGGATTTGTGCCATGCATTTCATCCCATCCACTCTCCATCATTGTATAAAATATGAACATGAGGGGAAGATCGATACTCTCCCCACAGACATACCTCCATTCAAGGCATGTCATATGACCTATCATCTAAATGACATTCTCGTCCCTAAACAAGACTCATCCTCCAAATCATCCACTAGTTCTTCCATGCCTGTATCCAAATTACGTAATGAAAAATCCCTCGATAATGTGATGCAATGCCTCTCTCTGGGGGAGTATCAACTCCTCGCTCTCAATTACCTTCCCTCCCTCAATCAACTTGGTAGATCCAATAAATCTCCTATGTACTAACCGAACGTCAGTGATATTGTTTCCTTTGGTCCACCTCATCTCAAAACCAATCTTACCTATGGTGGCATTGATCACCCTTCCTCTCACATCGACAACCAGCCTCACACCAAACCATACACCAATGGATTTGAATTCCTCTATAACAAATATTTTTCCTATACCTAACTCCACCTTGCGCCTGGAAGGGATCCCATCTTGGAAGTTATGAACAAGGTATGCATGATCTTATTGTTGATCGATCGCAAGCCTCACAAGAAATTCAGACTAGGTTTCAAAAAATAACCCACTGAATTTCTTGCTCCTTCTTCATCTTCATCCCCTATAAACATTGACTTACCATCCACTCTTCCATCTAACAAAGGCATGGATACCGATGAAACTATATCCCTTTCTTATAGATTTTTTTAATCTCCACAATCACCCTGGGTTTGGTCACTTATCAGTTTGAGGGTGAGACTAGGTCCCTTCCTATCAAATTCCCTAAGATGATAGAGGATTCCCCTACCATCAACATTATCCTATGAAATGATGATTATTCCATTATTTCCTACAGGGGGCAGGAGATTCTCATCTTCATAAGTCCTTACCGCCTAACACATCCACCCTTCTCAATGAATCCACCATCAACATCAACGTAGAGACTCCACCAGATCCCTGCATCCTCATAGTTGGCCAGTCTTTTGACCCACAAGAAATCAAGGCCTTTACCTCTTTTCTATCTAAGCATAGCCTGATTAAGCTAAAATTTGGATTTATGCTTAATCTGATGTTATTGTAGCAGTAAATAAATGCAACAATGAAGTATAGAAGTTAACCCAAGCAAACTAATCCAAAATATATCAAACCTTAAGTGCAAAGAAGAAGTAAAATTACTGAGCTGATTTACAAAAATCTTGGAGGTGTACAAGACTGGAGAATAGGAAAATTCAAAGCACTGACCGTCACACCAAAGCCCAGAAAAATGTAGATATGGAAGAATAAGTTGGACTAAGGAACCAGAGAGTGACAGGGGTGCCTGCGGGTGCCCTAGAAATGTTTTTGGGCACATGGGTCTGCAGAAATGATCAGGAAACATTCTTTGAGTGGTCATTATTTATTCACATTTATTCTCTTTTGGTTGTTATGAAGTCACACGGTAATCGCCGAAGTCGTTAGAAACCTGCAATGAAGTATTGACCTATAAAACCCTCAAATAGACATCAAATCCTAAAAAAGAAAGATGCAAAATGAGGGGTCAGATTGTCCTCAATCTATCACAATGGTGAACTTACAAATGAGTGTTGCACTACATCTCATACCCAATGTAGTTCCATGTGTGTGTGTGTGTGTGGAATTGGGCCCTAGGTGGCTATTGTGCGAGTCACACTTGATAGCGAGAAAATAGCTAAATGTAAAGAAATGTAATAGATGTGTGCATGGAATAGAATGAACTTCCCTCCTATGAAGTGTATGCAAAATATCTAGCCCTTGTGTCCCTTAGATGGTGCTAGATGGATGCAATGGAGCTCTTAAATGCTTGATGGATGCAACCTTAGGTGGTGATAGCTAATTCTTAGTGTTTGGTCCTTTTTAATGAACACATAGCTTTATATTTATAAGATTCCCTTGGTTGAATTTCGTAATTAACCCCGGTAAGTCTAAATACCAAAAGATAATATGGTCAAACAGCTAGAAAGGACCCAAAAAATGTGAACAAAGTATACTGAGGTCAGGGACACCCAGAGGAGACAGGGTGCCTGACATTGGCGTCTTGGTTGGGCATTGGTGTCTAGGATAATAAATGCCAAAGTATAAAAAGGTAGACTGAGCAAGTAAAGGTTTAAGACCAATAGAAGTTACAAAAAGCAAAGAAAGGTGGACAAAGACATGGGTTAATTAGTATTTTTCTTACTTAGGAATCATATGAATAGTAGGTTGTAATTAGGAGTAGATAATTACTCAAAGTGCGTAATTTTGTGTCTATATTTACCCCCATTTTATGTTGGTGAGTGGAAAGATCGGTAACATAAAGTAGATAGAGATGTGTACTTGATAACCATGTAGATCAATGATGAAAGTGTGTCGAGGGACTAGACAAAGCATGGAGTGATAAAAATGTGAAGCATGGATGTTAAGGAGGAGAAAGTGTGAAAATTGATGATGAAAATGAACCTAGGGTAGAAATGCATGTGTAGATGTCATGATGTACCTATTTTTGATGTCAATGTTGTTGTGTGTGGTGTTGTGAATGATGTTGATGAAGTTGACTATCACTTCCCATACAGAAAAACCTATAAAAGAGAAGAACGAATAAGTAGTCAAATACAAATTTATATGATCAAAATGTGTAAAAAAGTATGTAATGAAATCATGAAAATGAAAAAGAAACATGTGCACCTGATCCGTGATGAGGAAAATAGTGTAGAGAGGATTCTAAAGATGTTGTAGACAAACGCATCTTTTGGGTGATCTCACGCCAGTTACACCAGAAGTATAGGGAGTGAAATTTTGGGGTGATCTTTAACCAATTGCCAAGTTGTAGATATGGAATAAGTGTAGGGATAAAAAGTTTTGGTGTTCCATCCTCCAAAATTTAACTGCTTCCCACAATGTGGAACACCATTGCAGATGGTGTGTACAAACGCAAGTGCTAAGGACTGTTTACCCTATAAAATCCACTAAGTGGAGTTCTGTAGACTATGTTGAACTACCAATCGCTATGTAATTTCCCTCAGTTATAGGAATACAAGAAAGGCATCATTGTGTTAAGGACCCAAGTCTAATTTTGATCTCTATCTTAAAAACTGTGTTGTGTTGTGTATATTGTGTATCGGTGTATAACATTGTATGGGGTGACTGATTCACCCAAATGATGCCCCCCTCATTTGGGGTGCATGCAATGTCACTGAAGGAGTATGCAGCCCAAAAGAGGACCGAATGTTGTGTTGAAATTGTGCCCTATAGGGGGAAGGGAATGTACTTAGTAGAAACCATGGAACACACAAACATAGTGGCGAGTAGACAAATGTTAGTACAAGAAAAGACAAACACGCATGTATAAGATGAAATTTAAGCTAAGAAGATAATGTGTAAGCTAAGGTGCAAGTAAACATGCAAGAATAAAATTTAGACCATTAAAAGTGGGTTAAAAACATGGGGCAACACTCATGATGTCGTAATAAAATCAAGACCTTAGTGGCCGTAAGCAAACAAGTGCACACATGAGACAAAGGGAAAATCCTGCAAACAAGACAAACAATGACAAGCAATGTAACAATGTTACAGACAACCATGGAAGTAAATATACCTGCAAGACAAATGGTTGCACATGAACCACCCATTAGCATGTTAAAAAGATAAAAAGT
The DNA here is from genome assembly GCA_019776745.2 of Taxus chinensis. Classification (NCBI taxonomy): domain Eukaryota; kingdom Viridiplantae; phylum Streptophyta; class Pinopsida; order Cupressales; family Taxaceae; genus Taxus; species Taxus chinensis. Next base: position 133,053,441 of record CM034148.1, read on the forward strand.
ATTTCAAAGCGTGTATAATACGATAAAATTGTTATGAAACAAAATAAAACAATAACACATGTAGTGTACGAAAGTGGATGCCCCCAGAAGCCTCTGTGGGACTGGTAATAGGCACCGCACTAAGAATCTTTGTTATGTGTAATAGATCTATATAATCTACAATCACAACTAGAAAGGCAAGTGAATGTGCATGTGTGTATGATAAAGATAATGACATACAAGATATCTATCTAGCATGTGTAATAAAGTGAACATGTAAGTAGAAGCAAACAAGAGTAAATGCAACCAAGATATGCAGTATGTTGTGGATAAGGCAGAATGGAATGTAGTGTGAATTATAGGATCAGTGTGTCCCCTAAGTGGATGTGCATACATGCAATGATGTTCATTTATCTATGCCCCTCAGCTGTCAAGAATGAACCGTAAACAAGAGTACATCATCGAGAAATGGGTTGAATTTTGTGTTAAAAAAATATTTGATGATCAAACCACAAAGCGTAGAGTGTAAACACATGAGTGAGTGAGTGATAGAATGCACAAGTGTGATGAGGTCCATTTGAGATGTATACCCTCAACATTAGAGTATGTACCACAGAACTAGAGTACATCATATGGTAATGACCGTAGCATGTAGGAGTAATAGAGATGTAGTGTGAATGTATATAGTGAATAAGACGGAAAGTGTGTAGAAGATGTTGTGAGAGAGGATGTCCTATATGTATGATATGTGATGTGTGAAGTGTGTAGTAGATGTTGCAAGAAAGAGGTGTAAATAATGAGTGATATGTGAAGACTATGATGTGTAGTGTGTAGTGTAGTGTGTGAGTTTCATGTGTATAGTATGCCCTCAACAGTCTTACATCATCGGGAAAAGATGATATAAATGTATCAAGATGTGTATGTATTTTGTGTGAGACTAGATGTCAAGTGATGAGGATATAAGACATATGTTGATGTTTGTAGGGGGAGAGTAAGCATAATGACCCCTAAGTGTGCCTATGATGGAGATTCATGCAGCGATGTGAGATATACTTTTCCATTGTGGGAGAGCATTGTTTGTCTCATTATAAGAAAGAGGGCCAACACAATGGTAGGCCAAAGAAACATTAGGACCATGCAATGGTGGTAGAATTTGAAATGTGTCTTGGCTATAATTAGAAGTAGTTGCTTTGAAAAAATGAATTGGAAACAAAAGTGGAGTAGGATGGGGAGGAATCTTGAATGGTGGTAATTTAGGAGGGGTTTATGACACTACAGAAGACTTGATAGGAGAAGAAGGTAGACTGATTTTGAGAGGCGGTTGCGTATTTTGACTTGGTAATGTCGTAGATGACTTAGTAGGAAGAGGTGTTAGACTGAATTTTAATGGATTTTAATTAGGCGGTGTTTGATTTTCTGTAGAAGGAACGTGAGAGGTAATGGCATGATGCTCAGTACACATAGATGAATCAAATTTAGGAACCCATTGGGATGTAACAATTGAAGATGGAACAAGATGTCATGCAGTGAATCAAATAAAACCTTGATGCTCAAGATGTTTGATTCTCTATTGTAAATCATAGCAATTCATTGTCATTATGTCCATTGATTTGATGATAATTGTAATATGGGTGACCTTGATATTTTTCAAGTTGGTAATGAGGATAGCCTTGCATAGGCAGTAATGTGATCAATTGATAACTAAATATCTTTGTAAGAGTGTCATGTTGCTTAGCATTGCGATCAAACATGAGAGGATCTCATAATGACATGACTTGAGGCTCACTAATATGAGCACATGTAAAATATATAGGATGAGAATGAGATGTAGAAGGAGAACAAACATGAGCCTGAGAAGTGTTATTAAGATGTTGGATTTCATATTTAAGAGATGTAATCATGGATTCCATAAACTGAAATTTGTCTTAAAATAAAGAATGTAAAGCTTGAATTGAGTCCAACATGGATTGATTAAATGGAGGATCATGAAGACTAGGGTTGTTAGATAGCCGATCTAAAATAGCACTCACTTGATGTAGCAGCGTGTCGCTAGGGAGATACATGGTGTCTAGGGATTTTTTCAGAACAACTTGGAAATTAGGATGCATTTGAATTAAATCATACAAATAAATTTGAGAAAATTTAGGAGCCATGATAGAAAAGATGATGTGCCAAAGAAGGATCTAAATGACTGATCATGAGTGGGGTTCACCAATATGATTAAGATAAAATGAGGATTTATGCCTAATCTGATGTTATTGTAGTAGTAAATAAATGTAGAAATGAAGTAATAAAATTAACCCAAGCCAACTAAGCCAAAATATATGAAATCCAAAGTGCAAAGAAGAGGTAAAATGACTTAGTCTAGATTTATAGTGATATCTAGACTATTTTGAAGTGTACAAAACTGGGATGAATAGGAAAATGTAAAGAACTGACTGTCACACACCAAAGCTCATAAAAATACAGAGCTGGAAGACATTCTTGGACTAGGGGTTCCTGGAGAGGGATAGGGGCGTGTACGGGTACCCTAGACCTTGATTCTAGGCACCTGGATAGCTGCGTAAATTGATCTAGAAAACCCTTCTCTGAGTGGTCGCTATGTATGGTCATCTCTTATTTGGTCCTTGATCAATATGAAGTCACACAGTGATCACCGAAGTCACTCGAAACTTGCAATGAAATATTGAACTTCAAAACTCTCAAATAGACATCAAATACTAAAAAAGAAAGATGTAGAATGAGGATTCAGACCATCCTCAGATGTCACAATGGTGAACTCATGACTGAGCACAACACTACATCTCAGACCCAATGTAGTTCTATGTGTGTGTGTGCGATGGAATTTTGCCCTAGGTGGCTCTTGTGTGAGTCGTACTTGATAGCAAGAAAATAAGCTAGATGTAAACAAATGTAATAGATGTGTGCATGGAATAGAATGAACTTCCCTCCTATGAAGTGTATGCAAAATAACTAGCTCGTATGTCCCTTATGTTGGTGTTACATGGATACAATAAATCTCTTATATGCTTGATGAATGTAACCTTGGGTGGTGATAGCTAATGCTTAGTGTTTGGTCCTTTATTGTGATGACATAAATTTATATTTATACGATTCCTTTGCTTGAATTTCATAATTAACCCCGAAAAGGATGACTACCAAAAATATAATATGCTCAAATGGCTAGAAAGGACCCAAAAAGTGTGAATAAAGTATAAAGAGGTCAGGGGCACCTAGAGGGGACAAGGGCACTTGGCTATTGTTCTAGCATGGGTAGGGCACTAGTGTCTAGGATGATAAATTACAAAGTATAAAAAAGGAAGGACTAAGCATGTAATACAAAAATAAGGAGCAACATAAGTGACAGAAAGCAAAAAAGATGGCCAAAGACATGGGTTAATTAGTAATTTTCTTACTTAGGAATCATATGAATAATAGTATGTAATCAAGAATAGATAATTACCCAAAGTATTTGATTTTGTGTCTACACAAAAGGGCAGAGCGCTTCTGCATAAAAAAAAGTATCTAAAGGACAAGATAAACCTCATGATCCTTCCATCTTAATCGACATGCATTAAAAGGAGTTGCCCCTACATATTTTATGAAAATGAGTCACCATGTCATGATCTTATAGAGGTCAAAAACATCCAACCCATCGAGCTTCCCATAAATAAGAGCTTCTAAAATATCCTACATGTTTCCAAAGGGATCCAGAAAGCCCCACAAAGTACACATGCACTTGATCACATGCCATAAAAATCTCACTTGCCTTAATGGTGGAAATACTCCATTCCTAATGCTTTGATTTTGGGTAGTTGACTCTAACATTTTGGCCAAGTTCAGCATGCCTTTGAGACCTACCATGGAATTTATTGTTTCTCATGGATTCTGATACACCCTTTTGAAATTATTATCGCACCTTTATGAAGACCATTTTAACACATATTCTCCCTCACTTTCCTTGGGAATATTTCTGTTAACATGTCCCTTCCATTCAGTTTGAAAAATGTGGTTTGAATCCTATTAGTGCATGGCCTAATTACTCTTATAGTTTCTTTCATGACCGTTCATTCATGAAACACTAGGAGGAAAACTGCTATGACACTACTTCTGTAGGAAACCAAACATCGACGTTAAAATCTTATGTGTCCATGAGATCCTCTTTCGAATGTCTTAGCCAATACTTCCTATGTTTCATTCCTGCCATGTGATAACAATTATGTGTGCTAACTAGATTAATTTTCCTTTGTGTCAGGGACTTATCTTCTTAGTGTTGGAAACTTGAGAGTAATACTACACAACACTAAATATTAAGGCAATCCTCATGTTAAGCCTCCACTTTTATCTTAAGAAACTTCTTTGTTCCACAAGGCTGAGAAAACCCACAGAACTACTATGATGCTTCATCTCACATCTCTCTAACTAATGATAGCCTTTTCATCATCTCCTTTGTAAATACAACCAATTGATATTGGTTAAGTCCTTTTGTTGATAAGGCCTTCGATAAATTATAAGGAAAGTAATCTTCTAGTCACCACCTAGTCCTCACAGACCTCCACCTGAGAGGAGACCTTCTGTCTACTAGATGATAAAGACCACCTAATCTTGAAACATCTAGTGTGTCATAGTTGCGACAAATTTATAAATAATATAGGGATCTTAGCCATCTATTATATGAGTCACACCCTTCACCTTGAATCTACAAAACCCTCTATACACTGGAGCTAAAAGGCTGATCTTATGGAGTCTCTTGAATGATATAAATTCTAATTGTACTACATGTATCTACTCTTCTACAATCACATAACCTTGGCTCTGATCACTAGCTTCAATCCACGTCTCAACTACAATGGCATCCAAAGCCTTATGTAAAAAAGGGGGGACCACTCAACATACTTCATGCTCATGACTGATTTTTATGTAAAGAGTGAAAATAACATCATTACAATCTATCAAAGGCAAAGAGATCTCCGAGGGACTCATTGAAGGCACTCAATCTGATGATCAACACATATCCAAAGGAGAGTATCTCTAGATGAATCTACCGACATACCAACGATCAATGAATTCTACAAGATACACTCAAAACAACACTAAGGGAAGTGTTTGATGATAAATCCCATTGACCAATAATTACAATATATCTCCATTCAATCCTTAGGATAATAAAAAAGAGTTAACATCATTTGCAAAGCAGTTAATAATATCGATGGCCCACTAACAACATTGCATAAAACATATGAATTTTGCCCAGGTTTATCATCTATCTACAATCCGCTATCATGCTAAGTATCCATATCCACAATATTTGTGGAAAGTCTATAGATTTTTTTTATTTTCAAACCACTACTTGGTAGATACTTGATCCTTCTCCATGGCTGAATTTCTTCAGTTATTCAAGCTAAAATAGACATGCTGTCTACTTTCTTATTGAGGCCTTTCGATTCAATCTACCTTCAAATTCTAATCTCTTTTTACTAGCTCCAATGAAGGGAGTTCGTAGTACATAATGGGAGTCTATCACATTTTTTATCCCATATGGACAAGAGAAAATGGGGAATCCAGAAATCTTCTGTTGTTTGGAATTGCATCGATCTTTCAGCTCATGCACATGAAGTGTTCTTTACTGTTAGTATGACATATTAACACCAATTAATCTCTGATATGCTTAGTTCTCTTCATGATTCTGATCATGTTCTTATCTAGTCTGATATCCTCAAAATTCTCTCTAACCTTGTGGGTAATAATTTGTAGGATGGTATTCAATTAAAATCCATTTATAAGATTCTAATAATATATTTTTGATCCTATACATCCTCCACAAACCATGGATTAGATGGTATCTAGTTTGAGGGGCCCCTAAATCCCTTAAATGCATCCATGTTTTCTAGGAAATCTGAGGATGACATATGTCTTCTTCACTCCTTAGTAGTTTTGGCTATTGCCAAATGCAATCTTCACCTAGGTGAAGTAGTCTATTGATGTTAAGACCCATTTGTGACCTACACTAGATGGAGGATTGACCATGCCTATGAAATAAAACTCCCATTGAGAAAATGGCTCAATTTCCTGAATAGGATGAATGGGAAGGGTTGTCATTATTTTCTTTCTTATGAAGAAAGAAAATTATTTACATCTTATGACCCATTGGTATGCATTTGAAAATAATGTGGGCTAAAATTATTTTTCTCAGAGGATATTTGTCATTGTAACCTTAGCTGAGAAATTCCCACCAAAACATCCATCATTGATTTTTTCAAATACTTTATAAAATCATCATGGGAAATGGAAAGTTCTTTAAAAGAAAATATCTCAACATCAATTTTAGCTTCTCTTCTCCTTACTATCCTCAAGCTAATGGCCAAGATGAATCCACTAACAAGACTCTTTGTAATATTATTAGTAAAACTATTGATAAATCAGGATTAAATTAGCATCTTCACATCCCCTTCTCCCTTTGGACTATCAGACTAGAATTCACACCTCTACAGGAGTTACTCCCTTCTCTCTAGTCTATGGCTCTGAAGTCATTCTTCCTCTCAAAGTCCAAATCCCATCCGTGCACATTTCTCTCTATGAATTTATCTATGACGAGGACTATTTTCAAGAGCGTCTAACACAACTTGAATTGTTAGATGAGCATAATTTAATCTCTCTTCAACATCATCATGTCTATCAAGAGTGCATCAAATTTTCTTATAACAAACATCTAAAATAATACAACTTTAATATCGGTAACCTTGTCCTCAAAGAAAATCATAACGTCACTACACTAGAAATGATCCAACATGGAAATTTTTCTCCCAACTAGATTGGACCATATATTATCAAACATAAATATGGGTCTGGAGTGATCATTTAGCCTCTCTTGACGGTAAACCAAAATTTGAATCTCTCAACACCTTGCCCTTGCAGCATTTCTATTGTTAACACATATACTAATGTGATCCTAGTCTCACTTAATTTTCCCGTCCCTCATCATAATGATTTGGAATTATGTGGTCTACCATCACTTTCCTATCTATGACCTTAAATATTGGCACCATGGCTCTGCCCGTAGCATATTCCTCATGAACAAGTTACTCCTTTTTGGTGGGAATCAATCATTACATCCAAAACCTTCTTATCTACCTACTGGAGCAATGTTAAGGGTCCATAGGTTTCACTTGTACATATGATATTCCCATCCCTAAGTTGTCTAATTGGTTATCCCCACCTCTACCCCCAAGTCAAAATTCAAGATGCTCATATCAAAATCTATCTTATCCAAAAATAGACTACTCCCTCGAAGAACAACTGTTCATAAAAATAAAAAAATATCAAAAGTATAGACTGATCCCTCGAAGGATAGTTATCATGCATATCTTACCTTGAAATCTCAACAAACTAAATAAAAAATACTAATCATAGACCACTCTCTCAAAGGATGGTTACTTTCTTATATCATGGTAGTGAAGGCTTCTCACATTGATCAACCTTCTAAAATATTCAAAAGGAAAAAAAAAAAGGTCAAAAACAAGCACCCTCGGAAAGATTCCTGCATCGATCAACTTTCCCATCTACAACAAGCTTCCCACATTGATCAGTTTATGCCATATTGCTCAGAGTTAGGGCATATAATGAGGACTACCATCCAAGGAGAACCTATTTTCCATGTACAAGCTCCATCTTGATCCATTTTTCATGTCTATAGTGGGTCTATAAACACACCTTCCACATTTCCCTCATGATCTTAAATGTGTCTAACTATCATTAGTTATGTGTTAATACCAACCAAGGGTCGCAAGTGCATTTCTCTGCATTATTCCCTCTCGTAATTTACCTCTAATCCAGTCTAAGATCATCTTTTCCATGTGTACTCCTCCCTATGATGAAGTGTACTCTTTCACGATTAGGTCACCTTATCAAGGTCATGCTTCCTCCAATTACACTATCCTAACTTTTACATCTATATCTAATCCATCATATCACACCTAATCTAATTTTGATCACATTTGATCTTCATCTATCCCATCACTTAATCTAAATTTAGCTATCCAAATTCATGAACCATCATCATACTTAACATCCAAGATCATCACATCAATATCCATCAAACTAATATCCACATCATGAATATCTACATCATCCCCTATAACTAATCATATCTTAATCCATCACATAATTCATGTCATCATATCTAACACCTACATCTAATCTAACATATATCCTTCCCATCTAAACCCATCACATCTATTCTAATCCAAATCATATCATCATATTTATCACACCACATCTAATACACATCTATCACATCATTTTCCTAACATATGACATCAACATCGATCATATCATCACATCAAATCAATTAATCCATACATTGCATCTCATATCTAATCATCCCCCATCTAAAATCTAGTCAAAACATCACACCATCATGAATCATCATCATACATCTAAACCATTAACACAATACATGAAAATCATGACAAAATAATCATATATATATATATATATATATATATATATATATATATATATATATATATATATATATCATCAAAAAATTTATACATCTTTGATAGGCCTCAACTGGGCTCTATATCAAAATCAATGTCAAAATATATATACAACATTCACCCGCTAAGTGGTGAACTACGCATCAGATGATCAAAGCTTTGGACCATGTCTTCCTAGAGCATAGGGCATGCCCTCCTCCCTTCTCGCCATTTGCTCCATCATCTAGATCGTGATCTCACTTCAGTTTCATTACACTAGCAGTGATCCTAGATGCCACTGGTCACATTGATCTCCCCAATACGCTCTCTCCTACTAGGTATGTTGTCTAACGCAGCAAATTAGGAAATTTAGTTGTAATGATGCACTCATAGTAGCAAACCTCATCACCTAGTGCCTTGTATTGTTCCAGTGACACAATATTAGGAAGAGCCATCTAGTCGGCTCCCTATGAGGCCTCTTGTGCCTCACCCCCCATCACCTCAGATGTAGAACTAATATCTCCATACTTATCCCTATAGGCCTCTCTCTACCTGTGGTATCTATTCCACTATTGTATAGCTAGGACCCTTTCCTGGCACATCCCTTCTAGCTCCTATCTCATAGTATGTGAGTGTGACCTTTCATTTTGTCTTACAAGAATAGAGTTCTACAAAAAATATCATCATACTCAATTTTGATTTACTCTTAAGAAAATATAATTATAGTTTGATAATAGGGAGATTATGGACATTATACACCTTTGTTCTTCTCATGGAATCATTGGCAAATACATTCTTATAGATTTTTTCATCTTCCTCATGAGCTATTTATCTTCTTGTCTCACAAGACTTAGCTCTTTGGGATACTCTCCTTGATGTATCTTGATTGATCCTTCTTCTTTCCTATAACCTCCAAGAGTTTTTGTATGTACCCAAAATTGTAGGGTACTGCACCGCCAGAACAACGTCACACGTGCCCCAATGATGATACAGGTCTCCTCGCAAGGTGTTCAGGATCTGAAAAAGATCTCCAAGTATGCATTATCATCCCGCATGCCCCGCTTATCCCCCGCGTGCTTTGTTTTTCCATTTTCCCCCCTTTTCTTTGCCTTTTTCTCTTCAGTTACAAAACTACCACCCTAGATAAGGCGGTGGTCCTGTAACCGTCGCCCTGCTCAGGGCGACGGTCCTTCGCACATTTTCCAGAATGATCTTTTTTAACATGACTCACATAAATTTCAACGTTTACCAGCTTTTTTCAACGCCTTGGGCTTGCATTAATGATTTTGGTTCCCTAGAATAGTGTTTTTCCATTGTTTATAGTTTAAGAGTTCAATTTGGTTTTTACCTTGGGTAAAAGCAAATGCTATAAATAGTTGGGTTGTGTTCAAGCAAAAGGCCCCTCAAATTTTCCCCTCAAATTTTCCTCTCAATTTCTCTTTTCAATATTTTAGTTCTTTCATTTTGTTTAGAATTCATAGCTTAGTTCATTGCATGCTTAGTTAATGTTGTTTTGTTATTAGGAAGCCACATATCCATCTTGTGCAATTGTTGTTATCACTTCATCCAAATCAATTGGAATATGATAGTTTGTTTTCAATAGGAATCCATTAAAGTTGCAGGTTTTGTTCTTCAAACAAGATAGTTTTAGGTTCTGTACGTTTTATGAGACATGACTCGTAATAAATCCCACTAGGAATTACATAAGCCAAGCTCTGTACTCTTGCGCTATCCCTCTCCTACTCGCATTATATTCAGTCTGTATCCTAAGTTGCCTTTATTCCAATATCTACTCATGTTGATGTCAGCATTACACACTGTTTTGGATCCACATGAGCACGAAGGAATGAGGAAATCACACTGAGGGGACAAAGCCACACACACTATCGGATTCGCCACTATTCTGCAAAATCTAGGTTCTAGTTTTCAAAGTTTTAGTTAGAAGCATATCAAATAGAGTAGCCAATCATTTCATTTCAGTTAATTTTACTTTCGATATTGCCGGGGAAGCTGTGGGGATTGATAGTTTCTTAGAAACTATGATTCACTCTTCACTTCTGAGGTAGGATCGAGAGTCTTTCGAATAAAGTAGACTAGCTATCAGGTTATTTAGAAATAGACCTACAAACTACACAGACAAGTAACTATACTCGGTTGCTCTGTTTGTTTTAAATTGCATTATTAGTTTAGCTCTCAATTTTAGATATATTAGATAATTTTTCTTTAAATTCTATTCAATAGTTTATCAATAAACGATCAGATTTAGGAATATGCATAGACATATCTTTCACAATTAGTTTATTCTGTCATTAGTTAGATTTGTATAAATTCCTTTTGTATGACAATCACGGGACCTAGAGAGCCTAGAGAATACGTATTCGAGCCAATCGTGCCCCAACCCAAATCTTGTCACAGAAATAACTAATATAGATCAGAATCTTAGGATCCAAGTCTTCCGAACAATGGTAAACTTACAACAAATAAGTTCCCAGTTACACGGGTTGAACATAGAAGACAACCAAGCACACATGTTTTGGTCAAATCAACCAAACTACAGATTACCCTAGATACATATCCGCATGACTGTAGAAGGACTTGAAAGAGAAAACATTCAGTTGTGACCCTTTGGTCCCACAGCCAGACACAGGAGATACTCTCACAGACATAGATACTAGCCTAAGAATTCAGGTTGCACGAACGCCTGTGAGGTACTCTGAAAAGATCGCACAACTGTTAATTCTGAATATAGAGGCCGAGAAATCATATGACTATTGGATACTAGGGATTAGGGACTGATTTTTCACATGACCATAGTAGGTCCACAACAACCACGAATCTACGGTTGTGACCCACAAATCCCTCAACCCAACGAATCTACAGGTCAATCTAACATTGACGCTAGCTTACGCACATTAGTATTCAGATCTACTCCACTTCCACCTATCATTATTGAATAGTTATCCTTGTTATACATAGTAGCTAACGAAGCTAAGGAGTTATGGAATAGACCAGATAATCACCCGTAGAATCCACTATACCCATCATCTACCCTATGACCCTATCTGGAGACATACATGAAACTATCCCAGGTCATTTTCCACGTATCCCGCAACCCATAGATCGAATCACACCAGAGCTCGATATTGATTGGAGCCTTCGAGTATTCATCCTTGCTAATCGATCTATCATGCCAGTTTAGGTTAGGAGGGCCTTCTTTGCCTTAGATTCGTAGATTCCACTAGTGCGCGTCGAAGATATAAGATTGCCTAACTAGTTTATTCGCATTCCACGCATATACCATCCCCACTGGCTGTCTCGGCACAACCTCAGGAGGTCGGGTGCAAGGAAGAGTTGCTTGTAGATTCCCATGCTCGCTTGTCACTTTTCCATTGTACAAAATTGGTGAACCCGACGTGAAATTCCCACTTTCTGGTTCGGATTCGGATTTCTACTTGTTCTTTCAATTAAACAACTTTTTCATCTTTACCTCCTCATCAGCTTTCACCATCACCTTTGCCCCTTCCCATTATTCTGCGGGTATTCAAATACCCCCCGAATATGTCAAGATTCGATGCATATGGCAGGCCTCTCTTAGGTCTTGAGGCATACTACGCTCAACAGAATAGACAATCATCACCCTCGCTCTCAGTATGGGGTGACAACTACTCAACTAACCAATTATCAACACAAACTCCATCTCCAAGCATTAGATATAGCTCATCTTTCCAAATAGAGGAGTTAGATCAGTTCGCTCAAACGCAACAAACAAAGCCTTCAAGCTCGAATAATATGACGTTCACAGGAGAATCTGGTTCGTCTCCTTAGATACTGCTTCGACCAAAAATTAGTAGACAGTCAGACCCATACCTGGGTTTAGATTATGAACATACGGTACATTATGCCAGGAAAGAGAAACACTCTCAGAGTATGTACCCACCCATAGGGAGTTTACAAACACAACCTGAGGTCTCTTTTCAAGAAAATACCTCCATCCCATTACATATAGGAAATGCCCTCGGGGAAACTTGGCAGGGCAGTGATTAATTCATAGCAGGATATCACATGCCTATACAACATCAGGATATGCAACGAATGCCACTAAGGAAAAATATCGTGACTTCACCAAATGAGGTCATTTCAACTTTAGTAGAAAAAGTTAGGGGGTTAGAGCTTGCTTAGGAAAATCACCATTCTCAGTTCATGCGGGCAGGAAATCCTAATCCTCCACACCATCCTAGCCAAGTAGACCTCCTCATAGGAATAGGCATGTTGGGCATGCCTCCTCAGTATTCACAACAAACGCCAACTAGAACTGCCATTTCTAACACCGTTCCGATATCTTCCGGTCTAGTACAAAATAATCCATTCCTGGACAATACCCCGTCGTACTTAAACATGTACTGCAAATCGCCACAAGGGGACATGCTCTCCGCTCCCGACATATTTTCTCAAACACGGGGGTTTCCTTATGCCCCTACCAATGCATACGCTACACCATGTCATCAACCCATTCCACCGCCGCTCCCTCAGCAAGCACCATCAATGGTTGAAACCTATGTGATAGGGACTTACTCAGAATATTTGAATGAGCCCTTAGATTTCACCATATGAAGAGTCATGCTTCCAAGACCCCTTCCTAATTTTCCCAAGTACAAAGGAGAGGGAGATCCGAATGCACATAGCAATGCTTACGCCACAGCCATTCGAGAACTACTCCCTTGGGATGGGGTTGTTGCTAAAATATTCCCCAAAACCTTGGAAGGTATCACTCTTGATTGGTATTATAGAATACCTGAGGCTTCCATCCATTCATTTAAACAACTCGTTTCAGAGTTCATTAAGGCATTTGACATGAACAAACTATTAAGAACAAGAATAAGGGAATTCTTGCACATTAAGCAAGAACACAATGAATCTGTCGCCCATTTCATCCAGAGGTTGTGTACAGTTCTTTATTCTTTGGAAAGTGCTCCAAATATGGATCAGATGGAACTATGCGATTTATTCCTTCATTCTCTCAGTAGGTAAGTGAAGGAAGAAGTCTAGAAGTTCCCACTAAAGACTTACGACGAAGTACTTGAGAGTGCTCTCTGAATAGATCAAGCGGCGATTGATAGTGGTCACAAGACATATGGAGTAAACGGGAGGTTAATCACCTCCAACCAGAACACTACAACTTATCCTACTACCACAAGCGTTAATCAAGGACCTAAAATCCTTAATAAAAATCGCGGAGTGACAACAGATGGAGTAACCGATCAGGTTAAAAAGGTAAATGTTGCGAATGCTCCACCACTAATAAACAACCAACGAAACAACAACTTTACTCCAACAATCAATACAGTGGATTTTAATCATCCACAACAACAACAAAAACAACAATGGTGAAATCCTACACAAGGTCCAAGCCAAAACTCAACTGGGTATCAAAACCAGAACCAAAGCTAAAAACAGCAAATGCAAAACTTTAATCATAATAGGCAACTATTTAATCCGAGTTTCGGCCCACAATATACACCAAGCCAACAAACTAGGAATTACAATCCTAACTCGTATTGTGGTTTCCACAAAATTTGGGGCTATGACACCAGAACATGTCGTGACTACATTAAGTTCATGCAACATTTGACAGATGAACAAAGACAACTTTTCATAGATATGTTCTTGGTAGATCCTACATCACCGGCACCAAATAATTTTACAGGGGCAGTCCCCCCTCAAAATGCACCCCTCAAGATCTTCAATGATCCGATCCCAAATAACAACAATAACAAGTTAAATCTGAATGGGACAAACAAGGGTGTAATTACAGGAAATAATGATCATGAAGCCTCAACTTCACTGAATCCATTAGTTGTGCCACAATTAGGAAGTTAGCCATGACCTAAGATAGTCGGTTTAGTTGAGTTAGATGCCGAACTACCCGTAGAAGTTGTAACAAGGACACGAGAGTATTCCTCTCAGCTAAGTCCATACTACCCGCTAGAGACAAACAATATCCAACAAGTATTAATAAAACCCGTGGGTGCTTATGATTTAATTAATGATCTAACGAAAACCTTCTCGCACATCTCCTTTTTGGATTTATTGAAGAACTCCCCTGCCCACAGGGCTGCTCTTTTAGAGGCATTGGGTTTAGGTCATTTAATTAACATCACTTCACCTCCCGAAACACAGGTAAACCATATAGACTTTGATATCCATCCTCTGAGACAGCCAGATAGAGATACTGAGTTTATATTTGAAATAGACCAAATGCCAACAGACACCGAGATTGCTCATAGAGGTCATCCAGCCTTACATTTGCAAGTATGGGTTTATAATAATTATGTGAAACGCACGATGGTTGACGATGGGGCAGCAGTTAACATAGTCCCCTTTTCTTTCCTTCAAAAGCTAGGGTATGGAGAAACAAATTGTTCCACAACTCGAAATACACTAAGAGGCTATGATAGCCTTAAAGCCACCTCGATTGGAACTATAATACTACCGGTCGCCTTAGAACCCAAAACAGTCCTGACTAAGTTTTATATTATAGATTGGGAAACTAACTATAATATGATCCTCGACCGACCATGGATACACTGTATGAAGGCAATCCCTTCTACATTATTTCAGGAAGTAAGGTTTTTACACTTAGGAAAGATATTCATGGACAAAGGTGATCCAAAACCATTCGATATACACCTGGCTGACTTAAAGAGAAGACCAAGCGTGCACTCAGAGTTTGAACTCCCAACAAACCAACTTAATAAACCAACTGACGCCAAATCAAAAGAAAAGTTGGTGCCTACAACAGATCTTGAAACTATGAGTCTAGTCAAGACGATCCCAGCCCTTAAGGATGAGGCTAACATTGTAGAAACAATATCATTAGGAACTACTGCAAAAATTGTTAGATTACTAGAATAGGATCTACCAATGTTCCTACCATTTGATTTTGTAGGCATGGGATACACCCTAGGTGTTGGTTCTCTTCCAGCAGTGGATCTCTACATGGTAGAGGTAGAGGATGTTAACACAACAAATATCCCAACGCCCATATTCCCAGCTAAGTATTGGACTCTCCATTTCGATGGAGCTAGATGTCATTACGGAGCTGGGGCGGGTGTAATCCTTACTTCTCCCGAGGGAAAATTCCTACCATTTTCCTTTAAACTAAATTTCGAATGCACAAACAACAGAACTGAGTACAAAGCCCTCCTCCTTGTCCTCATCTTAGCTAAGAGAATCAATGTTGATAACATCAGAGTGTTAGGAGACTCGCAATTGGTAGCAAACCAAGTCTCTGAGGTGTATGAAACCAGAGCCGAGAACTTACAGCTCTACAAAGCAGTTGTATTGAATTTAAGCAAGGAGTTTGACTTCATATCAATTGAGGCAATCCCGCGAGAACAAAATCTTCTCGCCGATTCAATAGCAACCTCAGCGTCATGCTTTACTCCAAACAATAATTTGGAGGACACCCGTTTCATGGTATCCCTTCGTACAGAACCATTGGTGAAAACAATGTCAAACCCTCTTCTAACGAACAGAGACGAGAACAAATCTACTATCCTAAACCACATTGATAGTGATACAACCACTTTTGACTACTTAAACGCCTATGCAGCGTTACATCTCACCCATCACGTGATATATTTGTCTTTAATCCCACATTCATCTTCTTACTTCGGGAATCCCATGACAGAACTTCCCCCACAAAAGGAACTCAGCATATACACAGTTGAGAACGGAGATGATCTGGAACTACCTCCAGCCCCACCTGAGTTTGAAGAAGGTAACGCTTCTTTAATCGAAGAAACAATCGATATTAACATCGGAACGGAAGATGAACCAAGGATATTGAAGTTAGGATCCTCGTTAACTCCATCAGAAGTAGAAATACACACTCGGATCCTCAAGAAACATCAGAAGGATTTTACATTTAATTATAAAGAAATGACAGGAGTTGCACCACACATTGCAGTGCATAACCTCGTCACTAAATCAGACACAAAGCCGATAAGCAAAAATCAAGACCAATGAAACCCAAGGTAGCTCTCATGGTGAAAGAGGAGATAATAAAGCTCCTCTAAGTAAGATTCATCAAACCAGTCGATTACTCTCAGTGGGTATCTAATATCGTTCTGGTTCTCAAAAAGAATGGAAAGATACGCATCAGCATAGACTTCCGAGACATTAACAAGGCATGTCCTAAAGACGACTTCCCATTACCATCCATAGACGTCATTATTGATGCAATAGCTAGATTTGAGCTTTTATATCTCATGGATGGATTCTCGAGCTATAATCAAATCAGAATATCCGCACAAGATCAAGCTAAAACCACATTTATAACCCCTTGGGGAACCTATTGCTATGTTGTTATGCCATTCGGTCTTAATAACGCCGGCGCTACGTACCAGCGGGCAATGACATACATATTTCATTATCTTATTCACAAAATCGTGGAATCCTACATAGATGAATTGTTGGCCAAGGCCAAGAAGCGTTATGACCATCCATAAGTGCTTCGCATCATTCTCTCACATCTAATAGAATACGGAGTCACGTTAAATCTAGAAAAATGTGTCTTTGGTGTAACATGGGGAAGCTCCTAGGTTACATTATATCGTCACGCGGGATTGATGTTAACCCAACCAAAATTAAGGTTGTTCTCGAAATGGTGCCACCTTCGGATGAATCTGGAATCAGGTTATTTCTCAGAAAACTTGGTGCAATCCAGAGATTCATCCCAGACTTAAGCTTCGTCATTCATCCAATCAACAATTTACTCAAGAAAGATTATAGTATTGATTGGACCAAAGACTGCAATGAAGCTTTCGACGCAGTTAAGCGTTTCTTGTTATCACCACCTACGCTAATGCCACCTAAGTCAGATCGCCCGTTAATCTTATATTCGTGAGCTACCAATGTCTCGCTAGCCTGTATGTTGGCTCAAGAAGATGATAACAAGAGAGAACGCGTGATCTATTTCATTATCCGAACATTGCTTGACTATGAAATGTGTTATACACAGGCAAAACGAGAATGCCTTGCAATAATTTTTGCAACCAAACGCTTAAGACATTACATGCTAAATCAAGAAACAAGGGTCATTGTAAAGACAGAACATTTACGAACTTTCCTCACGCAAGGGTCCTTGTCTAAAAAAGTTGGACACTTTATAACCTTAATGGGTGAATTTGAATTAACATTCGTAAATCAAAAATCCGTCAAAGGACAAATCATCGCGGATTGGTTAGCTGATAACCCATTAGACGGAGGTGATCTAGTAAATCTGGAATTTCCCGATGAGTGCATATACTACATCAAAACCTGACCTCTCATCTCTGAGTGTCCTTAGTACACTGATATCATCAATTATATCATGGACCATACGTATCCAGAAGATGCTACACCACAACAAAGAAGGCGGTTACACATTATCGTAGCTAAATACATCATTATAGAGCAGGTGCTCTATCAAAAAGCATTCGATGGAATGCTTCTAAGATGTGTCGACATAGAAGAATCCAAGAAGATTCTCCATGAATCTCACTGTGGAATGTGTGGAGGCCACTTCGGTGGCCATGCCACCGCTCGTAAAATACATCGGATGGGCTATTTCTTGCCTACTCTATAACATGACATAGTAGAGTTTGTACGAAGGGGTCATAAGTGCCAAGAATTCTCCCACGAGATTCACATGCCAGCACAAGCTCTACAACCAATCGCTACCACATGGCCCTTTTCTACATGGGGCCTAGATTTGATAGGGAAATTCTCTCCCTTGTCTACAGACGGCCATAATTTTATAATCACAGCCACCGAATATTTTACCAAGTGGGTAAAGGAAATGCCTCTTACTACTGTACCAGGTTCTGTAATCACCAAGTTCATTTTGAACCAAATCATTTGCAGGTACGGTGTCCTGCAAATCATTATCTCAGACAATGGAGCTTCTTTTAAGAATAATGAAGTTCGCGAATTGTGTAATAAATTTAAAATAAGCCATCATATGGCCTCCTTATATTACCCTCAAGCCAACGGACAGGCTGAAGCGACAAACAAAACATTAAAAGCCATTCTCCTTAAAACGGTGAAAGAAAACAAACGAGATTGGCATTTGAAGTTATATCCGGCCTTATGGGCCACCGAACCTCAATAAGAACACCAATAGGAGCGACTCCTTTCTCACTGGTACTCAGGGCAGAAGCAATTCTCCCACTTTTGGTTGAAATACCCAGTCTTCGTATCTCATTACAAGGGATTCCAGATGAAGACACTTATAGAGAAGCACGTCTCTCCCAACTGGAAAGCCTAGATGAAGCTAGGTTAGATGCTAAATAGTGGCACAGAGTCTATGCTGACTGGATGTGCCGGTAGTATAACAAGAAGGTCTATGAACGCGACATATATGAAGGTGATCTAGTTCTAAGGCTGGACAGCCGGATCGACAAAAAGACTGGCGAAGGAAGGAAGTTCAGGCCCAAATGGTTGGGCCCATATCGAGTCATGAAGGACTATGAAAATGGTGCATAACTTTTATGTATGCTCGAAGGTGAGGAATTTGGTGAAATAGTCAATTCCCTACACCTTAAACGATTCTACGCATAAGCAACCGGCATTACTTGTATAACTAAATCTACATTGCATCTTCATTTAGTTAGGATCATTTTGTTCGCTTGTTTCATACAATTTTGTGATCAAGGAATTTATTCTCAAAGAAATTTAGTACAACTTCCAATGTTATTGGCATAGACACTCTAATCATACTTCTCCATTTCCATGATATCTTCAAACTATTTTGCAATCATTTCATCAAATAAAGCTAGATATGACAAGGTCTTAACGGTAACCATACCAAGATCTGCAGGTTTGTTCTCACTCTTGGTTTCTTCTTAGGATAGGTGTCTTCCTTATGGTCTGTTCTAGAAGCTTCATTGTGTCACATCTATCCCATATATATATCTCTTTGGAATTAATAACACACTGACATTTCGCTCAAGTAAACAAGTCAAATATAGATCAAACAGAAAATTTTAAATTTACACATTTCCTTGCCCCACCAACCTTTGGTGATGAGCTTGCATCTCTTACTAGTGACGTAGGGTTGGGAAAGAATGGAAATGCCCTTACTTGCCTATGCCTTGCCCACGGTGCTAAACCCGCACTTCTTACTAGTAGCATGGGGCAAAGTGTAGGAGGTCCTCTTGACAAACAAACGTTAAAGGTCATGAACAAACAATTCAAATCTTGAAGTCTTGAGTCAAAAGCAAATGAATCAGATGTCCAAAATTCCAAGAGAGTTAAAAATCCTAAAAAACCTAGGTTTTGTCTACCATGTGGCCATCTACGGATCTAAGTCTAGATAAACTGCAAAGCAAGTTGCATCCCAAACTATGGAGTCACTCGAGTAAAATAGACTTGTAGCATCCTAATTTGGTTCCACTAAAACTTTGTCTATCTTTCATCACTATCATTTCAACATATTTCAAAAACTTGTGCCCTTTCTAGCTCTCGGTGATGAGCCCTCACATCTTACTAGTTGTGTGGAGCTAGGAGTGGGGCAAGTTTATTTACTCATCGTACCAGCTTATCTTCATCACTTTGCCAAAACAAATACGAAGAACCAAAAATTTCCCAAAGAAACTAAAAATTCAGAATCACATCGTGTCTACATTATCATATATCAGCATCATGAAATACAAAAAGAAGGTTCACTTGTATCATTTGTTCTCCATTGCATACATTCTAAAAAACATATAAGCATAACATCATAGTTTACATGAGGAAACAAAAATGGAAGCAAAGCCATAAATGCCAAGAGTCTGATCCAAAAAGAATATACATATATATATATATATATATATAAATGGTCAAAATTCCTGTACAATGCCATCATGCGCTAAGCATGGTCAAAACGCTTAAAGATCCCGGGAAGTACACAAATATCATACAAAAATATAAGAGAGCCAAGTGGCTTCTCAACCCCTGTGAGATCCCTCTGAAGGTGCACGCCCACGCCTAGGATTCCAGCTACGTCGGCACTCTGAATGCACAGAGGGCTCACGATCCTGAGGGGCAACTACAGTCTCACCATGAGAATGACTCCTCATCAGGCGCTCTACTATCCTATACCCTGCCAGCTCAGTACGGAGGGTAGATACCATCCTAGCCACATGCCAGATGGGGGAAAAGATGTCAGTATGTCTACCAGCTGCTGAGGGCTCCCCTGCATCCACAGACAGCTCTACATAGGTCCTCTCCATGGGGATCATCATGGTATTGGTGCATACCCTGCGAATCAGGTCTCGCCACTCATCGGTAGTCTCTGCAAACAAATTATAAAATGAATTAGAAATAAAAAAAGAGATAAACACAAGTGTAAACAAAAGGAGAGATGACGATTAATGCAATCCTAACTCAAAGCAAAGGGAGGATAACTTACTCAGGTCACCAGGCCTCCAAGATGGGATCTCTAGGGTCAACACCTGCCACAGATGTCGCCGCTGACTGAGGTGCTCCCCCGGTGGCTGGAGTGACGTAGCGTCCCGCAATGGACTCATCCCCCCCACCATGGCCCTGGGAGAGTGGCTCCTCTGAAACCAGAGTCACCCTGTCTGCACTCTGCTCTGCCCTCTCTGCCTGCATAATATCTTGAGTGTCATGCCACTCAGGATCACTGTCCTCCTTGGTCTCCTCCTCTATCTCTCCCCCTATGAACTCCATGGACTTGGAGTCTATGTCGATGGGGTCATTGCTACTATGGGCATAACCCGCGGTAATCTGAAGTAAGGGTGCCTGAGGAGCACCGGCTCTCCCTCGGGCACGTACTACCTGCCTAGCCGCAATAGGAATGCCAGGGGTAATAACTGTCTAACCCCGGCCCCTAAGACCCCCTCTGGCCTCTCAAACTGACCTGTATATTGGCACTACCGGGGGAAGCATACCCATGTAAGGTAGGCTAAACTGCTGAGGAACTCAGCTAAAGGGGTGTATCTCCACTCGCCCTACTCTGTCAACAAGCTGCCCTGTGGTGGAGTAGGAGATCAAGGTAAGAGCCTCCTTGCCCCATAATCCTGTCATGGCCTGATAAGGTGTGGCCTCCATGTCATCGGTGGTCAAGGAAGCAACTGGCTGATGAGGTGTTCTGAGCACCGACATGTCTGTCCATCTGGCTCCCCTCATAGCTCCGGGATCTACCACCTCTACACCTCTGCCATAGGGGATGAAGTGCTCATAAACCCAACTCATAATCAAGGTCGGGTGGCTCAAAGACTGCCCCTATAAACAAACTACATTGTAAAAGTCATGGTAGGTAGTCCCAAGTATATATGCTCCCCAGGCGTAAATCCGGCCATGTCCCTCGATCTGTGCAATGATGGGGGACCAGCAATATAATAGTGTATCTCCGCCTTGTCCCCGATCAATCTCGAGGCAAGGATCCCCATAATGGCTTGGCGAATCAAGGGGATGGGAAAGCTAGGAATAGACCGAAATCTCACCCCCTTCTTCGAACTAGTGGAGATGACTGTATCTCCCATGTAAGAGGCCCATTGTGCTATCTGGTCCCGTGAACCTATTTTCTCAAGAGTAAGACGTCTCCCGATAATCAGGACCCCCAATATACGATAGACATCCTCCAAAGTGATGGTCCACTCACCTCGGACCCCTGGTAATCGGAAGGTGTTCCGATCAGCATCCCAATATGAGAATAAGTCACAAAGTATGTGACTGGACGGTGCAACATGTGGGACGCGTGATATACGTAGTATACCAGCCCTCTTAAGAGTATCCTGCTCGTCCTGAGAAAGGGCATCTAGCACTGCTGGGAGCCAGTCACACTCTCTCTCTTGGCTCCACCGAATGTACTCCTCTCTTGCCTGCATACACCCAAAAACACACAAAACAAAGCAAGTTAGCATCCAAGTGACATTAGAAAAATCATGAAAACACATAGAAATGCTAAAAATGCAAAAACAATCTCAAACAAGTGTTCTTTTGACATTCTGTGAAGAACTGCCACCCTGAGCAGGGCGGCGGTTTCAAAACCGCCGCCTTAAAGGCGGCGGTCTTGTAACCACTGCCCTGAACAGGGCGGCGGTCGTGTAACCGCTGCCCTGGGCAGGGTGGCGGTCGTGTCCCGAAAACCCACATGGGTTTTATAACTTAAAAAGGCCAAAAAACACAAAAAAGGACCATTTTAACTAAAAACAAAGCCTACCCAGTAGGCGCCCCCCCTAGATGTTCCTTTTGAACCTAAAATTTTCAAAAATAACCCCCCCCCCACGACAAAGATTTTAACATTTTAAAAATTTGGGTTAAAAACGATAAATTAAAGAAAACTAACATGTGATCTCGCGGGTCGATGTTCCGCTCGCGGAGGCATGATCGTTATCCCGTCACGAACATTTTGAATCTACTCTCATAAGAAACCGTCACCGTGGGTCCCAGAGCTTAGAATCAATCAAATCAACACACGTAAATGAATAGGAAAATGGGCCCACTTTCATATATATAGTGACCTGACTTGTCTTAAATTCCCTTTTCATAGGTTTGAAGCGCCGACGGAGGTAAGTTCTTACCCCCGCACAAATGGTACGTCCTCATTTCATATTATTTTAGTACTTATTTTCCAATCTATTGTGTCTATCTGCACTTGAGTTCTCTTTTCGTTTTGCAGGTAGTGGGAATTTTGGATGGCGTCATTCCGACACACAAACGTATCAGGTATAACCTCTAACTTCCCATTTTGGGGCTGCCATACTCAGACCCACTGTTTTACGCCTCTTCATGGCTAAAACGCTTCTCCGAGGGGGCAATATGTACGTACCCAAAATTGTAGGGTACTGCACTGCCGGAACAGTGTAACACATGCCCCAATGATGATACAGGTATCCTCGCAAGGTGTGCGGGATCTGGAAAAGCTCTCCAAGTATGTGTTATCATCCCGCATGCCCCGCTTAGCCCCACGTGCTTTGTTTTTCCTTTTTCCCCTCTTTTCTTTTCCTTTTTCTCTTCAGTTACGAAACTGCCGCCCTGGACAAGGTGGCGGTCCTTCACGCGTTTTCCAGAATGATCTTTTTTAACGTGACTCACATAAATTTCAACATTTACCAGCTTTTTTCACCACCTTGGGCTTGCATTAATGATTCTGGTTCCTTGGAATAGTGTTTTGCCATTGTTTATAGTTTAAGAGTTCAATTTGGTTTTTACCTTGGGTAAAAGCAAATGCTATAAATAGTTGGCTTGTGCTCAAGCAAAAGGCCCCTCAAATTTGCCTCTCAATTTCTCTTTTCAGTATTTCAGTTCTTTCATTTTGTTTAGAATTCATAGCTTAGTTCATTGCATGCTTAGTTAATGTTGTTTTGCTGTTAGGAAGCCACATATACATCTTGTGTAATTGTTGTTATCACTTCATCCAAATCAATTGGAATAGGATAGTTTGTTTTTAATAGGAAGCCATTAAAGTTGCAAGTTTTGTTCTTCAAACATGATATTTTCAGGTTCTGGAAGTTTTATGTTGCATGACTCGCAATAAATCGCGCTAGGAATTGCATAAGCCAAGCTCTGTACTCTTGCACTATCCCTCTCCTACTCGCATTGTATTCAGTCTGTATCCTAAGCTGCCTTTATTCCAATATCTACTTTTGTTGATGCTAGCATTACACGCTTTTCTGGATCCACGTGAGCACGAAGGAACAAGGAGATCACACTGAGGGGACAAAGCCACACACACTATCGGATTTGCCACTATTCTGCAGAATCCAGGTTCTAGTTTTCAAAGTTCTAGTTAGAAGCATATCAAATAGAGTAGCCAATCATTTCATTTCAGTTAATTTTACTTTCGATATTGTCGGGGAAGCTGTGGGGATTGATAGTTTCTTAGAAACTATGATTCACTCTTCACTTCTGGGGTAGGATCGAGAGTCTTTCGACTAAAGTAGACTAGCTATCAGGTTATTTAGAAATATACCTACAAACTACATAGACAAGTAACTATACTCGGTTGCTCTGTTTGTTTTAAATTGCATTATTAGTTTAGCTCTCAATTTTAGATATATTAGATAATTGTTCTTTAAATTCTATTCAGTAGTTTATCAATAAACGATCAGATTTAGGAATATGCATAGACATATCTTTCACAATTAGTTTATTCTATCATTAGTTAGATTTGTATAAATTCCTTTTGTATGACAATCACGGGACCTAGAGAGCCTAAAGAATACGTATTCGAGCCAATCGTGCCC
The DNA here is from genome assembly GCA_019776745.2 of Taxus chinensis. Classification (NCBI taxonomy): domain Eukaryota; kingdom Viridiplantae; phylum Streptophyta; class Pinopsida; order Cupressales; family Taxaceae; genus Taxus; species Taxus chinensis. Next base: position 133,078,135 of record CM034148.1, read on the forward strand.
CAACCCAAATCTTGTCACAGCAATAACTAATATAGATCAGAATCTTAGGATCCAAGTCTTCCGAACAACGGTAAACTTACAACAAATAAGTTCCCAGTTACACGGGTTGAACATAGAAGACAACCAAGCACACATGTTTTGGTCAAATCAACCAAACTACAGATTACCCTAGATACATATCCGCATGACTGTAGAAGGACTTGAAAGAGAGCAAACATTCGGTTGTGACCCTTTGGTCCCACAGCCAGACACAGGAGATACTCTCACAGACATAGATACTAGCCTAAGAATTCAGGTTACACGAATGCCTGTGAGGTACTCTGAAAAGATCGTACAGCTATTAATTCTGAATATAGAGGCCGAGAAAGCATGTGACTATTGGATACTAGGGATTAGGGACTGATTCTGCAGATGACCATAGCAGGTCCACAACAACCACGAATCTATGGTTCTGACCCACAAATCCCTCAACCCAACGAATCTACAGGTTAATCTGACATTGACGCTAGCTTACGCACATTAGTATTCAGATCTACTCCACTTCCACCTATCATTATTAAACAGTTATCCTTGTTAGACATAGCAGCTAACGAAGCTAAGGAGTTCTAGACTAGACCAGATAATCACCCGTAGAATCCACTATACCCATCATCTACCCTATGACCCTATTTGGAGACATACACGAAACTATCCTAGGTCATTTTCCACGTATCCCGAAACCCATAGATCGAATCACACTAGAGCTCGATATTGATTGGAGCCTTCGAGCAGTCATCCTCACCAATCGATCTATCATGCCAGTTCAGGTTAGGAGGGCCTTCTTTTCCTTAGATTCTCAAATTTCACTAGTGTGCGTCGAAGATATAAGATTGCCTAACTAGTTTGTCCGCATTCCACGCATATTCCATCCCCCCGGCTGTCTCGGCACGACCTCGAGAGGTCGGGTGCGAGGAAGAGTTGCTTGTAGATTCCCATGCTCGATTGTCACTTTTCCATCATACAGTTTCCTTGATGTTTTTCCCATTTATTTTCATGACTTGATACCATATTGATTCATTTCCTATTTCAGATACTTATGTCCATCTCTGTTCATCATGATCTCATTTCCTAGATATCATCTAGACAATTATCCCCTTACTTGCTAAGAAGTCTTTCATCTATCCATAGGCTAGAAATGTACTCATAATGAGAATAAGATAATATCACAGCATTCATACTTGTTTATTTTCCATCCATCGTCATTCATGAGGTTCTAGACCATTCCCTATCTTGTTTAAGGCAAGGTCTCCATCTTTTTGTGAATACCACATCTTAGGCTCTTAGTAGCCCTGCCTGGAAAGATTTATTATCATAAATCTTGATCAAATCATCACCTATGAAAACTATAATTGTTTTAGGATACCATTTTGACCCAATAAGAATAATACCCAGTTTCAAGAACCAACTCTTTACCTATTTCTCCCAGTTATGAAGATTTCCTCTCAAATTAGGTCTAGTGACTGTAACATGCTATCCTCCTTAGGAATTTCATGGTTTTCTCATTTTTTATTATATATTATGACTCCAAAAATATTTTAAATGCTACAAGAATGTGTTTAGATCATTTATACCAAGTTTAAGCCCTTGACTCATCAAAACACATGAGATATGATTATTTTAGTGTAGAAACCCTAGTAGAGGGTTACAATAAACCCAAGAAGGAGATACCTTTGTATCTTTCTCCAAAGGACGTCAAAAAACCTAAATCTAAGATCAAAATCTCTATAGTAACATGAGACAACTTTATCCTTTGATAATCACATGTTAATAATGCCCCAATCGATTTAGGAAAAACAGTTTACATGCAGTTTGTACACATGGGCAGCGTATAAACATGGTTTACATAAGTATTAGAATGAACAATCACAAAAATTTATTCATCAAAATCCAACACATTTGAGAACCTCACTTACATACAAAGGAACATATTTGATCTTGATAATGATCCCTTCACTGTTATTACACGTTCACACCCTATAACTTAGCATACAAACCTACAGTCTTATGCCCAAAATGCCTCCTAAAGGCTTATTACTCTAAACAAACACCTTATAATCTTACTATATAGACTTCCTCCATCCCTCTTCTATGAAAATCGATCCTCATTTTCCCAGAATATTTTAACTCCTTAGGATTAGATCAACTTTATCAAGGATAGGAGTTATTTCAACAACTTCCTAGATTCCTTTAACAACCTTCACTTGGTTAATTTTCTTATTTGATATATGGCTATACAACTCTAATGAAATCTCCACTTTATCCTATGACCACTCTAATATTCATCCAACGTAGTCTAATCATGAACAACTCATATCCACCTAAGACAACTAGCATTTGGATTTTAATCTCATGGTAAAGAGTAATTCCATTCATGATTTCAAATATTCAAACTTCAATAACATGGAGGGAAACTATAAAAACTCTATACACATGTTGAGAATTCCTTGAGAATGCTTATTCAAACTTATACTTTCTCTTCAAGCATCATGAAGGATGATTTTACTTCATAATATCATGCCTCAATGTGGAAATCCCTTAAAACAAAGGAAATTTATGTGACCTCTGCACCAAATAGTCGTGTCAATGCACCCATCCTCCCTTCTGTGGTAACCGACACTATTGGTTTTCCCTGGATTAGTAACCTCGGTATGTGGTATACATTCTCTAGTGTGACTATCATGTCATCTGTCCAGAACCTTAAGGTGTTGATCCTTTAATCCCATCAATCAATCAAAGCAATCATAAGCCTTGTGTCTCTAGGCACTCTATGGTAGTTTTGGATTCCACCCAAGCCCATGGCCTCTAAGTGATCCCACTCTACATTTGTAACATCCCCCCTAATCCTTACAAATAATGTTGGGATTATGTCTCTCAAATACAAAGTGTCTTTGGCTTGCAAAAACCAATAAAACAATCATCCATTACCATTCGATCACCAAAAATCCCCATTTTCATCCAAAATTATTAAGTTGACCTATAAACTACCTAGTCGACATCAACCCTTTTCTGTTCGACGTCAACTTGTCTTTGGTTGATGACGACTAGCCTAGTCACCGCTTACTAGCCCTTGGTGCATATCAAATTTCTAGGAAATTTTTAAAAAATCAACTAAAATTTAAAAAATAAGCTAAGGTTTCGACTCTTATTCTCTCTGATTCCTCTATCACTTCTCACTCCCATAATGTATTCCATCTCGCTTGAATCTCACATGTATCTCTCTAAGAGCTCTCAATCGCCAAAATCACACTATCCAAATGAGCTCTATCGGTTGTCCCCGTCACTTATATAGGCATGTCGACCTCGATCGTCGTCGAATTTCCCTAGTTGTCGTTGACCATGCCATGTCATCATCAAACCAATCCTAATTTTCTTATTTTCCCCTATCTTGACCAATATCCTCATTTAATTATCCTTTCTTCAACTTTATGTTTGTGTGTCACCCATAGTACACCCTGGCTTATCCTGCATCTCTCATTTTTCCTTTCTATTGGCCTATCTATCTATCTTGCACATATTTCATCACATCTCACCACATGTGCTATGGCCATCGTTATGCCCTCTTGGGGCACCATTTCCCATCCTAAAGCACCATTATTGCCATCTATTCCATCTTCATCCACCTAGGATGCATATTTTCATTTCCTCATGCTTGCAAGACCGTGCATGCCCTTTTTTCCCACTTTGTTGCCCATATGTCTGTCATACCATTGTCTTAACCATCCTTGCATCTATTTACACATGATTTTGATGTCTACCTTCGACCTGTTGGTCCCATGGCTTTCACATCCATTCAAGTAGACTCCCATTGGATTCCCTCCATCTTTTAGTGATTTTTCCGACTCACAGGGTTTGTAGGCCATTAATGTTGCCTCCATCACAAGGTGTGATGTGGATCTACCGTTGTGTTTCTAAGGTCACCACCATATTATTTTATTTTATTTTTTGGTCAACCCCCTTCAATTAGGGCATATTTCTATCTCTTTTCTCATTTGTTCCCTTATTTCCCTCCTTTCTACATCTATTTCTTTCAAACTATTAATTGATTTCCCTTTGTATTGTCGATCCCTAGTTTGAGGGGGACAACCTCAGCCATTGTCAATCTTCATCACTTCTAGTTTTTGTCTTGTAGCTTACTCAACAAAAATTACTTGAAATAAAGGGGCAAATGTAGATACCAATTTCTAGTACCCTTGTCCCCCATCCCGCATTCGCTCCTCTTCGTTATCACTTTACACATTCATATTTCCTTTCCCATTTCAAATTTCTATCTTCCCTCCTAAATTTCTATTTCCCTATCAAAATCCCATTTATTTTCTCTAATCCCCCTTAATACATTCCTAATCCCATCTAATTATCCATTATCTTAACCACCCCATTTATTTTCCCCTAAAATCACATCCTAGTATTATTATTTACCCACCCCTAATTATATTTGATCACCCTAAAAACCTATCCACTTTCCTAGGATTCCTCCCATAAATACACCCATTTATGGACCTTGGGATTCCACTAACACAATTTAATCCCACTAACCATTTATTCCCCGCATGCACCATTAACTTGCCTAAAAGGGTCAAAAGCCTAATTTTAGCCATGTTTAGACCTCCATCTTTATGAATCCCATCACCTCCACCATCTAAGTGGACTATCCTCTGTAGTCATCGGTGACCATCCGGGTTGACGTTGACCCTATCAAAAACCCTCCACCACTCGTCTCAAATGGCTGAAAATTTTTGGGTGTTCGAGTTATCTTGCGAACTTGCTATGTTTTTCTAATCTCGTGAGCCACAATATACAACTTGGCATCTTATCAAGAGCCTTGCATGATATCTATGGAATTTTGAAGATATTATTTTTTCTTGGAGTCCTTATTCTTTGGTACCCTTTTTTATAGGTTTTCAAGGCATCTTCGAGCTTAGCTTTCTCGCAAGCATTTTGTAATCATCTTCAGATCCCCTTTCCCCATCCTCTCAACTCACTAAAATCCAAAATCCTACCCTAGTCACCGTCGAATCAGTTTCTCCTGGCTCTATTTTCTATCTGCATAATCATTTGTCTCTACCTCACAAATCCACCGTCATTTAGAACACTCTACTTTTGCCACCCATATGTCTGAAATCCTGAATCTAATCTTCCTAGTCCCAATCATTGTTGACCCGACCTAATTTCCTTTAACCCTATCAATATCTCCATCAGATTTGTCCTTTGTTATATCCTCCATGTTCCTCACCATCCCATTCTCAGACACAACATCCTAGTGGAGGTTCCAAACCTATTTCTACATATCTTCTATTCAGCTCTACAGCAATCATCCTCGACCATACCAGTCAGTATTAAGCCGTCATCAACCTGATCATGTTTGATTTTGTTTATCAGTGTTTGCATTATCATATCTTTATTCTAGCATCTCTAGCATATCTTATCTCTATTCCAGATTGTCATCTACATCCTTTTATCTATTATCACTTTATCAATCATTTAATCATAGTGGGTTAACATCCATCCTAGGAAGTTACTTATTCTTGGGATTGACCTTGTTAGGAAACCCACCATCTCATCTATTGATCGTTTCCTTGTTTAACTTATCTTTACTATGCAAATTATCAATCTCACCACAAAGATGATATTTTTCATTCTTATCTTCATTTTCGTCATTATTGCTATCAAGAGGTAGCCTCAAACCATCACATATTTTCAAGTTTCTTGATTTCTTGTATCCTCTTCATTAACTTGTAATAGGAGTGGGAAATCTCATCAAATAAATATGTTTAAATACATGTGCTAGAACTCAAAATTGCACCTATCTCTGATCAGGATGAACTAGGGATTTGAGGAAACATGGGACTATCTCCAAGTTATGGGACTTGCACTTTGAGAAAGCCCTCCGAAGAAGGATGACTTCCTCTACCTATTTCTACTACTAAAACTACTCCTACGAAGGGAAATACAACTACCTATTACCACTCAATGATTCTAAGGGACTAGGGTGAGAAGGAGATGCATGAAAGGGAAATCTAAGATAAGTGGAGGTAATAGAACCAAAAAGAGTGGAATGAACACACTTAGCTGAGTGAAAATGAAGATAAATGCACGTAAGAAGGGCATACAAACATGCCAAAACCTGAAACAACACTCACGCACCCATTTTTGTGGAGCACAAAAAACAAAAACCCTATAAAGAGATTTAAGATATATACAAAAGATCAACAATGTAAAGGAAGGAAAGAAGATGCATTAAAATTCGAACCAAGGTAGAGAGTAGCCACAAAATAAGACTTTATTACTTCCAAGTGATGCACAATCGATTACAAAGGTGAAAGAGGCAAGGATCTGCATGCAATGGCTCGGATTTGAGGCTTGTAACTCAAAATGCAAAAGATTAATGCTCTGAACAATACTCTAAGCAAACTAATGGAGTCCAACCTTTTACAATGAGAAATGCTCTACAATTTATATAAGAAGAAGGTGATAAAAGGAGAAAAAAGAGAGGGAAACTCATATTCAAACATCCAACCACAAATAACAAGTAATAAATGCATGTAAATGAACCTGTAGGGTTGTAAGATGCACCTCTTAATGTCTTGTTTTCTTGTACAAGAAGAAGGGAGGCCAAATCTAATTAAATCTTGGTGGTTGAGTAAACTTGATGTGTGCATTAATGGCCCAACTGACGTTTCCATGTTTTTTACCTACCGAAACCCACCAAAATCTGATTTTGAATGGCCTAAAGTGTATCCCACATTAGCAACTTTCAATCAAGCCCAGGCACGCGGGAATCTAAGCTCTACAATAGAATTTATGACGATCTAAAAATTTGCAGTGTAAGATGAACACCTAAGACACATGGCGCACTTTGATTGGCTAAAAGATTTGGTTGGCCATTTGTTTGTTTTTCCTTTTCTTCCATGTGTCATATATTAATTTGATCTGATGATTCGGTGCACAGTTGACATGTTCTAATAGGTTGTGTGTCGTACACTTCATTTAACAAGTTTCACGTGGCATGTACTGACTGCCGCAGAGGAAGGAAGAATGAAGAGATTTGCAAGCACACGTAAGGGTTTTCACTAGAATTGAGAAGAAGAGGTGCACATATGCAAGAGTATGCATGCATGTGCAAAAGAAGAGGGGCATAAGATAAGGATGTATGGAAGAAATTTTTTAAGGAAGTGCACAAGGAGGAAAGTGGAGGAGGAATGTGCATGCACAAAGAAGTGTGTGGGACTCAGGAAGAAGGAACAGGAGTGGGAAAGCATATCAAGGACTTAGACATAATGGAAGGTGAGTCCACAAATGAGCGCAAAAGGGTATGCTACACTACTAGAATGAAAGTGGGCGCACAAGGGATGTGCATAGAGGAGAAATGAAAGGGGATAGAAGAATAAAGGTGAGGGATGGAAGCACATGGAAGGAAGCAAAGGGAAGAGGAAACAACCAGGAAGAAGCAGGAAGGGCACGCAAAGTCATATGTGAATAACTATAACCAAGAAAATTGTGCCAAGGATAACAATCATAGTTGCGCGTAACCTGAAGACTTGAATTTAGAGCCAGAATATTACTGTAAGCTGTTAAAATAACTAGGGGTTTATTTTGGACATTATTTTGGAAAATTTTAGGGCCATCTACCTGCTAGATGAAAAGATTGGTAGCCTTAGAAGCATCTATTGGGCATGGAGTCAACCTGAAAACATGAAAATTTGATCTGCAACTTTGAAGAAGCACACTGAAGTCACTTGAAAACATTCTCTGAACTCTGGATAAAATTGTTGATCTCATATGAAGATGTTTCAATTGGATTTAATGAGAGTGGAAAACTTTTGCATATTTCCTGAATTGTTGGAAGAACTCTAAACCAAACTATCACCCTAAAAGTAACAAAAGAGCATGTGCAATGGAGTGTGTGAGAGGAAAGAACTATGTACAAATAAGACAATGTGCACAGTGCACACTTGGAAGAATTGAAACTAATCTAATATGTACAATGATGTAGAATACTTAATAGAAATGTTTGAGATAAATCCCATTGATTAGGATTAGTAGCACATATCCATCAAGATGAGACAAGTTGAAAGATTTAGCCTCCTTATAAGAACTGATGATGTATGGGCCACTCCAAAGTGCATCAAACTTTGAATGGAGCTCAAGTTTAGCTCTATCAACATCCCATTTTAGGACCAAATCACCCACTTTGGAGTTCTGAGGTCTAGCCTTTTTGTCAAACCACTGCTTGGTTGATCATTGATGTTGTTCCAATGTGATCATGGAAAATTTTCTCAATTCTTCAAGTTCAACCAGCTATGCCATTTTGATTTCTCTTTAGCCTGCGCCCTCAAAATCCAACTGTTGGGCTAGCTCTAATGAAGGCAACTCAAGTGATAAAGGAAGCCTATCTACTTTACCATAAACAAATTTGTAAGGTGAAGTATTTATTTCCTTATTCACCATGATGTTGTTTTCCCAGAGTGCACACGAGACTGCCTTTGGTTGCTATTTATTGCTCTCTTCATGATTCTAATTAGGTTCTTGTTAGTTGATTTTACCAAACCATTACCCTGAGTGTAGTATTTTGAAGAAGTCTTTAAATAGATGCCAAGACTAAGATCCTAATCATAAATCTTAGTACCATGGAAGGCTTTTGCATTATTAGAGATAATGGTCTAAGGAACACCAAACCTTGTTACAATTCCTTTGAGAAAGTCAAGGATGACTGAATCGGTTGATTCCTTGAGTGTGACAACTTCTATCCATCTAGCAAAGTAATCGGTAGCTATCAACACCCACTTGGGACCAACACTTGAGGGAGGGTTGATTATACTTATGAAGTATGGAACCCATTGCACGAAAGGTTGATCCGCTTGGATTGGTTGGAGGGGAAGCGGTTTCAATTTTTTATTTCTTGCAAAAAACACACATTCTTTTCATTTTATAACCCACTCGTGTGCATCAACAAAGAGGGTAGGCCAGAAGTATCCTTGATGATCTTAATCATTATTAAATTGGTAGAGAAGTGTCCACCAGAGAATCCATTATGAAATTATACTCACACTTGGTCAACCTATGCGTCGTCAATACATCTCAGCAACACACCATCAATGTTTCTTTTGAAGAGAAGACCATCAACGATCACATATTGAATAGATTGAAGCCTCAGATGTCTTCTCTTTGTTTTGTTCAATCTAGGAGGGTATGCCCCAGAAGAGAGAAATATTACTATCTCCTCTAACCAGGTCTGTGTGCTAGGATTTTTATTCTACTCAGTTTCAGTGTGCAAATGTTCTTCATCAAAGAATAATGAAGCCTCTTGTTCATTCTCCACATCTTCAACAATATGCTTGTACAGTGCATTGCCTCTAACAAGCTTTGTCGATTTGATAGTGAAGACTACTAAAAGTTCCAAAGCAAAGCTAAACTAACAAGACTAACACCACATAGTTAATTAACAAATGCTTATTGAATCTAACAATAGTTACATAAATGATAAAATCTTAATGGAATGCTTGAAACAACTAGCATGAATATAATTCAAAACCTAGCTAAAGTATGCCTACTTAATATGATTTCTTACCTACAAAAGACCTAATTAGATCTAAGAGGGCAATCAAATTGGTTTTATTTCTACTTCAAGAGAGGTGAAATGGTCTCTCCAACAATGACTACAAGATGATGCTAGATACCCATCTACTAACCCCATTAAATATTGGAAGCAAAGATTATAGCTTGGCTCTTAGTCATATTTCTTATATGATATGCAAATCAAAGCATGGTGTAAAGTTTAAGGATGGATACTTAGTCCTTTTTGTAGTTTTCTATTTGGGGGAAACTTGCATCTTGGTGCATATGGGACTAAAATTATAAATTACATTAAGAAATTCTAATCATGATTAAGTCTTTGCTAATCACAATTAGTGAATTAACAAGTGATTAACATGTGAGGAGTCTTAATCAACCACTTAGGGTCAATTAGGAGGCTAGGATAAGATTTTGAAGCTTGTTGAGATGTTATGGAGGGAAAGGGGGTGATTTTGAATGGTTGGAAGAGGGTTTTGAGCCAATAATAGGGCATATTGACCAAAACAAGGGTAAAATAGGCTTAATTAGCTAATAATTGCCAATTGTCTATTTGGAAGAGGATTTTGACTTATTATCGTAAAGTGGCATCTTGAATGTGAAAGAGGGTAGGTAATCAACGAAGAGTTGTTAATTAATGAAAATGGTAAAAAAATGTTAGTTAATTAGCAAAAATCACTAATTATAATGGGAATGGTAAGAATGAGAGTGATTTGTGTGCTTTTGGCATTAAGATTGCAAAAGTGGAATTTAGGTGTCTACATTTACCCCTATTTGAGGTGAAGTAAGTGAATTTACTTCAAATATAGTAGAGAAGCATAAACAAGTAAATTTTTGAAGAAAAATTAGTAGAATGAAGGATGCCCCCTCAAGCATCGATGGGGTGATAGAAGAAGTCAATCGATGATCGAAAAAATGATCAAAACGGATAGAAGAAATAGGATAGGAATAAACATGATTGTTTATTGCCCCAGGTGTTTTGGAAGAAAAATTAATAATGATAAGATATGATAATGGAGAATGGTAATAGATATTTCTTTGCATCCAATCCTTCAATAAGAAACTTTGTTTCATTATTTTTCCCCTATGATCTAAATCATCGACCTTTATTGAAATAAACAAAAGTGTAAGAGAACATGAAAAGCTAAATTACTAATATTGTTCATTGCTAAAAATTTGTAACTCTATGCAACATATGTAATGCAATGCAATATGAGAAAGTAAACCAGCTAACCTAACAAAGAAACAAGTACAATCACACCTACTCAAACAAACAACATTCAAGACAGTTGTACCAATGTTTTTGTTATCAAGCTTTGGTTCCTGAATGTTCATGTTGTAACGACAAGGGTTAAAAATGGTGCCCCTAGCAAGGATACATGCGAGGGGAATAACAGAGGACACAAGTAGTCTCATGGAAAGCATTCTTGTACTACGACATAGTCTCTGGCAACTCACTGTTGCACGGGAGTACCGACATAGCAAGCAAACTAGCTTTGTTAATGGAGGTAGATCACGATGATCCGCAAGTCGTTTGAGACAAGAACAAGCAAGAACCTAAGAAATATGCTTTTGTAGGAAAAATTTTGATGTTAGAGGATGATACATTTGATAAAGGCTTCAGCTGCATGCATGTCGTTTACCAATTTTTGAAAAAAATTGAATTTTTATAATTTTTTGGATTTTTTAATGATTTTACCAATTTTTTTGGGTTTTTTGAAAAAATTTATATTGTTTTGAATTTTTGAATCTTTAGGAAGAAAATATTATAGAAGAAATAACGAAGTCATGAGACATCACTAAAATCCACCGTGAGGCAAAAATATGCCCCAGGTAGTAGAAAAGGTCGTCAGGAAGCAAAAACATGCCCCAACATAGCAAAAATAGGTGTGAAATAATTATTTATTAAAAATAATCATAACGGTGAGTGCTAGAAGAATTCAAAAGAACCAAAACAGTTCCAGGGTGCCTCAGGGGTGAGAAACACGTCACGAGGGGGGGTAAAAAAGGGTATATAAACCATTTCGATGAGTTTATTTACCAAATACACTTACCTTTTTAATGTCGATTGAGCTATGACCTACGAGAGGAAATTGTGAGAGTGCAGAATTGGAAACACCTTGCAGATCACGTGAGAGACTACCTGAGACTTCTAGTGGATGGCCCATAGGTACACAAATTCGAACTCTTCACTATTGTTTATTTTTTAGTGCATTTATTAGGTTAAAAACACATTGATTAGGTTTTAAAATGTGCACGAAGGCGTTAGCGCAGACCTTGGGGCGTGCCTGTGCTGGCGGGGGGGACACCTGTGCCGAGCATACATAGGCACATATGTGTCAGCATCTAAGAGGATGTGCCAATGCATTGATCCAAATGGCGTATACACCTATGCACTTGTGTAGAGAAAATCATGTTAGAGCCATGAGAGGCACGCTCACGCCTACATAAGGGTTGGGGAAATTTTGAGCTTGCTTATGCGTAGATGGGGGTGTTCATGCGTAGAAGGGTACGTTGGAACTCTGAGGGTGCTCACACCGTAAGGGATGTGTTGGCACTGGTAATGGGAACTGGTGTACAAAAGACACTTTGGAGTGACTTTAGAAGAAAATGAAGATTTCTAGGAAAAAATAAATGATAGGATAGATGAACTAGATGATAGAAATAGAAGAAAAACATGGTAAAATAGAAAAATAAGATCATAATAAATGACTTGATTAGCTCTGTAGATGGATTTGGAGTGGTTAGAGATGCAGGAGTGACGTGGGTGACTTCAGGCCTACGAGGCAACATTCAGAAGTTGAGACCAAATTTTCCTAGGGATCACATTGGAGGTGATCAGTTATCATACGTGGCCCACATGCCACATATTACTTTAGACCATAGCCTACTCATTACCTTAGCTGAGAGATGGTGAATTGAGAGTCAAAAACTTTGTCTTCCTACCAATGAGATGAGAATCACTTTAGAATATGTGTGACAGATCTTACGAGTTCCTATTCAGGGTTGATTGATGACATACGATGGTCTCCAAGACTGTATTGAGTGATGCATAGCTGAGATGTTTGGAGTGGTAGAGATACCTCGCCAAGGTATGACTACTAATATTACGAGGTGCATGACAGACCAACGGTTGGGATGGGTCCCTATATTTTTGTTAGCTCTTGTCAGTGACATATTATTGCCTGACAAGATTGGTGCTCATTTTCCGCTAGGTCTCGTTGGAGTGATTCACAGCCTTCTTCAGGGAGAGGTTTGCTATTGGGGTCAGTGTATATTAGATCACTTATACGTAGACTTGTATTTGATAGCTTACCATGGATAGAGGTCCATGGGTCGTGGCACTTTGTTACATATATGAGCCTGTGACCATATTGCGATAGGACGCCATGCTGGAGCATTGAGAGCTCGGGCCCTTGGAGAGCCATCCATCATGGGCTAGGTTCAAGACATAGATGATATTCATGCTCACATGGGGGATAAAAAATATTATAGGTGAGCATTTGACAAGGTACAACCTCACATGGTGGCCATACAAGTTGTACCAGTGGCCTCAAGATACAATTTAGTTAAGCACCGCTATAGTGGAGCATTTTATCCTTAGGAGCAGGAGTCATATTATGGAGTGGTACATAGTGGATAGGGTTCAGCGGTAGTTTGGTCTCATCCAGGGGATTCTTGGTGATGAGATTTGGTACATGTGAAAATATAGAGAGACCTTCCACATTGGGCCCTAGATTAGGATAGGACGAGCTCACACCAACTTCCTACAGTTGGTTCCATAGCCTTGGGTGTAGTGAGCATAGATAGTATATCCTACAGTGTACAGTGTGGTACACTACAACGTTGCCTCGGTGTTTGACCATTCCACATGAGGTATTAGACGTAATAGCATAGGGATTATAGGGCCTAGATATTTGGGCACAGGAAAAGGCACTAGTACACACACAAGTAGGTCCACAGATAGGACTGTAGATAGGGGTACCAATACAATAGGTATTAGTTCAGCAGCAGGTTTTAGTACAGTAGCAGGTAGTGGTGCAGCCACATGTATTGGCACCATAGATTCCCCTTTAGGCTCCATTACAAGCACCATTATAGGCACCTCCATCATATCAAACTCCATGATTTTGGTCACCCATCTTGTTCTCTTCTCACTAATTTTTACTCCCATGATGAAGTCTCTTACACCAAAGTGTGAACCTAGCACCTTGACATGATTTGTGGCAAGTATAATTTTGAACTTATTTACTGCACGCATGATGGAAAATAAGTTTTTTTAGTGTAACTATATTTTAATTCATAATCCTTTAGTGTTTGACTGAAGAAAGCCACTGGCTACTCTAGTCCTTTTTCATTTTCTTATGTCAAGACAACGACAACACTAGCATCAAATCCATAAGCATAAAGAATGAAATCCTTTGAGTAATCTGGATAGATGAGTGTTGTTGTGCAAGTAATTTCTTATTTGATTCTATTGAAGCTTTCATTTCCTTCTGTTGTCCACCTGAAGATTGTGTCCTTCTTGAGCATGAGGGTGATGGGCCTGACCAATCCTACAAAGTTAAGAATTAATCTCCTAAAAATTTTGATTTTTCCTAGGAATGATTGCAAGGCCTTTTTGTGCGCTAGCAATAAGAGAGAAAGGATGCTAGAAATGCACTCAAGATCAATAGTAATGCCATCCTTTGAAACCACATGGCCCAAAATCCTACCTTACATAACAGAAAAGTTGTACTTCTTGTGGTTAAGAGATACCCCAAATTCTTTGCATCTCTCAAAGACTTTCTCAAGATGTGTCATGTGATTCATGCTCTGATTTGAGACAATTATGTCATCCAAGTAAACTAATATGAACTCATTGATATATCCTTTAAAGGAAATGTCTATGGATCTCTAAAATTTTGTGCCTACATTAGACACACCAAAAGGCATTTTTTTTATAAGCATATGTACCCCATTTGGTTGTAAATGTTGGTTTGAATTGATCATGTTCCTTGATCATGATCTGATTGAAACCATAATACCCATCCAACATAGAGAATCTTTGCATGCCAATCAGTCTATAAAATATGCTCCATAGAAGGCAAATGATAATGATCCTTCAAATATTCCTTATTCAAATATCTAAAATAAACGTAAATTTTGCTTTCATCATTCTTCTTGTGCACTGCAGTAAGATTCGCGACCCAAGTAGAGTACTTGATAGGAAATATTATCTTTTCCTCAATGATTTTGGCTAACTCCTTCTTCATGAGGGGATCTATCTAAGGATTTATTGGCCTTTGCTTTTGTCTAATGGACTTTATACTAGGATCAAGGTCAATGGAGTGTTGAACAACAATTGGATCAAATCCTTCCAGGCCTTCATACTCCTATGAGAAAATATCACTAAATTTTTGACATAGATAAATGAAGTCATTTTTTTCATATTACACACACTCTTTACCAAGAAGAAACTCTTTACCATGTGTAATTGTGACTGAAGTACAATATTCTTGCGCTACACGCACGTAATTTTCTTCGCCATTGAACTCATCATCAGGGCTAAAAATGTGCTCTAAGGTGACTAGCTCTTTAGGTAACTTTTTTTTCTTTAGTTGTATCACTTGATCACCATAACTATTATGCAAATCAGGTTGCATGTTTGAAGAGAACTCGGATTCATTCTAAATGAACTAGACAATTTGTGCACCATTTTCAAACACTTTCTAACTAGTTGCATTTTCTGGAATAGATGGCTTGACCACCATCTTGATGTGCTACACATTGCCTTGGAAAAAATCCTCAGCAAGTGAGAAATTTGAACCAAGGGAAACAATATGGTCTACTTCTTTGTTTAATTTACTTGGCACTACATATAAATTGAGAGCTTCAAGGCTCTCCAAGAGGTCCCAGAATCTATGTTTATAAGTTTTGAGAATATTATTCTTTGTTTTGCATTTGTTTGTGACTTGGTGGATAACCAACTCATTGTCCCCAAAGATCTTTAACGCCTTAATTTGCATCTTCTCAATAATAGGAAGACCATGCACCAACGCTTCATATTCTGCAACATTGTTAGAGCATGCAAATTATAGCATGTCCGTAAAGAAGAACTTATCATGCTTTAGATAAATGAGAACAATACCTGTGCCTACACCACTTCTGTTTCTGGAACAATCAAAATACATTTACCACATTCTATAATTTTCATTACTTTCTTGCATGAGCGCGACAGACAATGTGTACTCTTCTTCAAGGATGCAGTAATTCAAGACCATTTTCAATATTTGTATCATAAGGATCAAATTAATAGCACTTTTTTTCCCATTCATCTAATGATAGATAAGGTATAGGGGGAGGAATGTGTTTCTTGTCTGAAACTGAATCTTATTCTTGGATTTCTTGGATGAGGCAATTAGCTTGGAGAGGGGAATGGTCATATGACTCAACATGATAGGAAAATATAGGCTCAAATTGTATGGTAAACTGGGGACCATACCTTTTTCTTAGTAACATATAGGACCAATAAGAAGACAAGTAGCCAACTATCTTGGTCGTGAAGTCCCTTGATAAGAAAATGGCAAACAATTGAGGCAAATCAATTATTGACACATGATGAGTTATCATTGGGCTTGGAAATGCATGGAGGGTTAATGCAAGATCCTTGATGACACATAAAGTGGTAACATTAGAGCCATCAAGTTGAAAGACTCCTTTAGACATGGGGGTGTACTTCAGACCTAGGACATTAGCAATTTTCTTAGGCATGACAGAAGTACTAGTCCCTGAGTCAATCATAAAATTATGGATGAGATGTTTACCTACTATTAAAGACATATAAAAGGGTGGGATTTTGACAACCTTGGTTACTTTCTTCTCCTCTGATTGAAAAATGTTGACCGTAATATGAGGTCTTTAGATAACTAGATCGGTGTACGAGAGTTGTGTCAGAGCTTCATGTAATAGATCACGTTGAGATGTAATGGTCAAGGCATCCCACATTGTGACATTTACATTTGTCTTCTTCATCTAGTCCACAATGTTAAATATAAGGCCGTTGGACTTGTACATTTGGGGCATAATAACATCCTTTCTTGATTGTTCAAGTGAAGAGGTAGGGGCCTTAGCTTGCGCAGAGGCTTGACCTACCAAAGCAGGAGCACACACCACCTCTGTTGGGATGTTGTGTGGAACCTCATGCATAAAAAATTACATGCCAGAACTATTGGGTGCATTAGCATCCTTTTATGCTTGATGATGAGTTTCATCTCTTAGCTTTTGGGGATCAGTATAAATGGAAGATGAAGACACCTAAATTCCACTTTTGTAATCTTATTTCCAAACACACACAAATCACTCTCATGCTTACCAATTCTGTTATAATTAGTGATTTCCGCTAACTAATTAACATTTCTTACCACTTTGGTCAATTAACAACACATTATTGATTGACTAACCCCTTTCACATTCGAGATGCCACTTTATGACGAATCGTAAGTCCAAATTCTCTTCAAAACAAATGATTAGCTATTATTAGCTAATTAAGTCTATTTTGCCCTTGTTTTGGTCAATATACCCTAATATTGGCTCAAACCCCTCTTCTAATCACTCAAAATCACCCCACTTTTCTCCGCAACATCTCAGCAAGATGTAAAATCTTATCCTAGACTCCTAGTTGACCCTAAGCGGTTGATTAAGGCTCCACACATCTTAATCACTTGTTAAGTCACTAATTATGATTAGCAAAGCTTAATCATGATTAGTAATTCAAATCTAATTTGGGCTTTGTCCCACATGCACCAAAAAACAATTTTTCAACAAATGGAAAACTATAAAAAGGATTCACCTCATACCTTAATACTTGACACCATGCTTTGATTTTCATCTCATATAAAAAATATGATTTATAGCCAAGCTCAATCCTTGCCTAAATTCTTCAATGGGGTTAGTAGATGGATATCCAAAATGACCATTTAGTCATTTGGAGAGGCCATTTCACCTTGTTTGGAGTAGCAACCATACCAATTTGATTTCCCTCTTAGATCTATTTAGGTCTTTGTTAGTTTACCAATTCAATATATTAGTAGGCATGATTAGCTAGATTTTGAATTATATTCATGTTAGTTAACATTTCATTAAGCTTTTATCTTTAGTGTTACATTCCTAGACTTAAATCCTTGGCTATAGGTGGAAAAGGTGTTAGCCTCCCTTAATTATTCATGTTATTTTCTTTGTAGATTTTATGGTGCTTTCATTTGGCACACCCAGTGGGACCCATTGTGCCAGCACACTCTTCATTACACTAACACACTCCTTAGTGTGTAGGTGCATTCTTCTTTCTCCTCAAAATCCTCAATGAATAGGTGCACTCTTTTGTCCACCAGCACAAGCGTGCCCAGGCTCCACTGGAAAGAAAAGAAAAGGAAAAAAAAAAAGAACATTTACATAGGCGCACCCCTTTATGCACCAGCACAAGCATGCACACGCAAACCCTGGCGAAATGGTGGATAGGCAAACCCCTTTGTGCACCAACACATGCGTGCCCCCACAAAACCAAAAAATAAAAAATAAAGGAAAATAATGCAATGCATAGGCGCACTCATATTTGCACCAGCGCATATGCACCCATGCAACCGCCAGCGTAGGCACACCCCCCAAATTTTGCCCTATTTTAACCCTAAAAAATAAATTTTAACCAAAAATTAAATGTTTTAAAAAACCAAGGTAAAAAGAGGAGAGTTGTGTACCTGTGGTCCATCCGCTTGGAGTCTCATATAATATCTCACGCAATCCTCCAATTTTGCACCCTTGTCATTTCCTCTCGTAGATCAGAGCTTAAATCAGTAGTAAAATGGTAAGTGAATGTGGTAAATGAATTGGTCGTGATGGCTTATATACCCATTTTTACCTCCCACGACATGTTTCCCACCCACTGAGACCCCCTGAAACCGTCATGGTTATTCTACATTGCTTCTACATACTGGCTGTGATGATTATTTTTGATAAATAATTATTTTTATGCCCATTTAATTGCTACGCTAGAGCATGTTTTTGCATCCCGAGCACCCTTTTCTACTACCTGGGGCATATTTTTACCTCGTACGGTTACTTTTGGAATTACGTCTCATGACTACGTCATTTCCTCTATAATATTTTCTTCCTAAAAATTCAAAAAATAAAAATTAGAAGTGCATTTTTTCAAATGTTGTTGATAAAACAATTTATTATGGTAAGATCATTTGTTTTATCCATAGTTAATGTTCAAAAATTTTATTGTGTCAAAAAATTGGTAATACATGATGTGTTTATGGTTTTGTGGAATTGTATTATTGCATGTCCTATGGAGAGGAATTTGTTATCTATCACTTTTAACTACCATACTAAGTTTCCATTTATGTTGTCTCAAATGACTTACGGATCATCGTGGTCTAAACATCCTTGTTAAAGAAAATAGCATTATGTTTCTTAGTGTCGGAGAGTCCCGTTCATCCTGACTATGCATCACACTGTGTCATAGTGCACAAATTGTTTTTCATGGGAATTTGTGTCCTCAAAGGCTAAGCCCCTGCATGTATCCTTTCTTGAGGCACCATTTTTAACCCTTTGTCGTTACAACACGAACATTCAGGAACTGCAGCTTGATAACTAAAACATTGGTGCAACTGTCTTGAACATTGTTTTTTTAAGTGTGTGTGATTGTACTATTTTATTTGTTAGGTTAGATGGTTTACTTTCCCGTATTGCATTGCATTATGTATGTTGCATTGAGTTAAGCACCGTTTTACTTTCTCGTATTGCATTCCATTATGTATATTGCATGGAGTTATATATTTTTAGCAATGAAAAAATGTTATTAATTTAGCTTTTCATGTTATCTTACACTTTTGTTTATTTCAATAAAGGCTGATAATGTAGATCTAGGGGAAAAATGATATAACAAAGTTGCTTATTGAAAGGTTAGATGCAAAGTAGAAATTGGTCTTGTAAAAATATTTTCCATTATCATTACTTTTCATTATCTATTTATTATCACTACTAGATTTTTCTTGAAAATCAACTAGGGCAATAAACAACCATGTTTATCCCTATCCTTATTCCTTCTATAATACCCCCAAGGTTTCCACCCCAGGGCTATCACTTCTTCTATCAATTTCAATCATAATTTTGATCGTCGATTAACTTCTTCTATCACCCCATTGACACTCAAGGGGGCATCCTTCATTCTACTAATTTTTCTTCAAAAATTTACATGTTTATGCTTGTCTACTATATTTGAAGTGAATTCACTAACTTCACCTTAAACAAGGGAAAATGTAGACACCTAAATACCACTTTTGGAATCTTATTGCCAAAAACACACAAATCACTCTCATTCTTACCAATTTCGTTATAATTAGTGATTTCTGATAATTAACTAATGTTTCTTACCAATTTGGCCAATTAATAGCACATTTTTTGATCCATCCTAAAATCTTTCGCATTCAGATTGATGCCACTTTACAATGAATCATAAGTCAAAATCCTCTTCAATTGTGAACAAACAATTAGTAAATATTAGCTAATTAAGCCAAAGTTTTCATCCCTTGTTTTGGTCAATATACCCTAATTTGCTCAAACCCCTCTTCCAACCACTCAAAATCACCCCAGTTGATCTCCACGATGTCTCAGCAAGCTTCAAAATCTTATCCTAACCTCCTAGTTGACCCTAAGCAGTTGATTAAGGCTCCACACATCTTAATCATTTGTTAATTCACTAATTATGATTAGCAAATCTTAATCATGATTAACAATTCTAATCTAATTTGGAATTTTAGTCCCACATGCACCAAAATACAAAGTTTTCCCAAACTTGGAAAACTATAAAAAGGATTTCACAACTCAATACCTTAATACTTCAACACCATGTTTTAATATGCTAACTCATATAGGACATATGACGTTCTATAGCCAATCTTGTTATATCCTTCATCCTAAAGTCTTCAATTGGGTTAGTAGATGGATATCCAACAATGACCATGTAATCATTTGTCAGAGGTCTTTCACCTTGTTTAGAGTAGAAACCATACCAATTTTCTTGCTCTTAGATCTATTTAGGTCTTTGTTAGCAACCCAATTGATTATATTAGTAGGCATGAAATTAGCAAGATTTTGAATTCTAATCATGCCAGTTAATCATTCCATTAAACTTTTATCTTTGTTTTACATTCTTAGTCCCTTGACAAAGGTTGGCAATAGATGGCAATGGTGTTATCACTTCCTTTATTAGCCATGTTATTTGAACCCATTTATCCAAGTTTAGGGTGCTTTCACCATAGAAGTAAGAGGTTCCCATTGTGCACTAATCCCAGTGCACAATCCCACACAATTTGCACCTACTGTTGTCAGTAACCTATGAGAGCATGGTTCCAAATACTCAATTATAAGTCACTTGCGCACATGTATTTTACTGAACACAAGATTGGTTTCATGAACCTCTTGCATTGTGCACCATAGTTGAGCATTTATTGGTTCGTGTCCGCTTTTGCAATAGTCATTATGCAATTAAACTATGCATCAATAAGCCTTACAGTGCCATGCAAGGAACTTATGAATTTCATGTCCCAAAATTCTCCCAAATGTTCAACACTATGTACATGAAGGGATCATGAATGTTATGTCCTCAGCAAACCTAGGTGATTAAGCCCATATTTGTTCCTACAGGTTGCGTAGGATAAATTCTCTACAATGGAAGGTCTACCTTAGTCAATGCCATCTGTCAGTTTTGCACATGGTTCTTAATATCTTTTAATTCCACATCATTTGGTGATTGTTTCAATCTGTACATTGAATCCTTGATTCAGAGTTACTTCAAAACATCTTTTGCTTTGACCTTGAAACCTTTAGGTTGTAATGATATGACTTTATTGGATAAACTTTCTAATGCAAGACGTTGTCATTGACATCCATCTTGATCTATTTTTAGATCAGATACAACTACAATGTGGAAATAAATCTGGTTGGGAATTCAATCTTTCTACAGAAAAGCAACCCCAGAAGTCAATGACTCTCGACTTGAGAGAACCCTTTTGTAACTAAGTGATGGCACAGGTATTTCTCCAGGGGTTATCTTGCACATTGCACTTCTTGGATTAGTACACCCATTTTATGCCCTATAGGGTTTCTTCTAGAAGCATAGGATTGGGGATCTCACGTGTCACTTAGAGACTATATCTCCTCCTTCTTAAGCTTCCTTTAAAGGAATGAATCCTTGAGGAGTTGGTATTAAGAGGGATGGAATTTTAGGATCACCTCATCTGTTCTTACAATAGGAAAGCATAAATTGTAATCAATGGGACATGACTCATTGGGATCATCTTTCACACTCATTGTGAGTTCTTCTCATAGGGATATGTTGTTAGATCTTCATCCAAAAATTGATACTCAATTATAGGCTCTTCAAGTTCCATCATCAGTAACCCGTGACCTCTTTGTTTAAATGGGTTTAAGCTAATGTGGAGTAATGAAATTTCACATTTCACAGAACATAGAAATTATCCCTACATGATCTTTAGAAGCATATATGAATCGAAGCATATGGATTTGTTAATATTTTGAATATGCTCAGCAGGCCTTAGTAACATGATTCTCAGTTTGGAAAATTGGAATAATAAAATAAGTGCAGCCAAATATAAAATGTTACATGTTAAGTTAGCCAATAGGCTTGTTATTTCTTTCAATCAATTAAATTTTAGAAGGGTGATTTCTCTGCATAATGGTGTATGATTAAGTTTGAGATAGATGAGTAAAGATATTGTAGAAAGGTCTAATAGTAGGAGTAGATTGTTTCTGTGTAATAGGTTTATTTGCTTACATAAAAAGGTGGAAAAAATTCTGCAAGATTCTTGTTCATTTTGGATATCTATAGATGTTCATAAGGATCCTTCAACTATTGGGAGGCTATATCTCGTTTATTCTTCTCATGAAATAATGGCCTTCCGCGACTCCTAAAATCAGTAGACTAGCAGGATGTATCCAAAGAGTTATCCCAGTGCATAAAACGAGGCTCCAAAGGTTGGAAATCAATAATAACACATCAAAATTTCTTAAACAAATACGTATAGCTCTTCAAACTTGGTCCCACCAGGCATGCCAAAAGAATTGGAACTCAAAATTACACCCATTCCAGACCAACATGAACTGGGGCTTTGAGGAAACATGAGACTGTCTCCATGTTATGGAACTTGCGCTTTGAGATAGCCCTCCGGAGAAGCTCGATTTCCTCTACCTATTTCTACAGTTAAAACTACTACGAAGGGAAATGCAGCTACCTATCACTACTCTATGATTCCAAGGGATCAGGATGAGAAGGAGATGCATGAAAGGGAAACCTAAGCTAAGGGGAGGTGATATCACGAGATATATATTTATAGGTTTTATAGTCATCAAATTTAATTTGCTAAGTGAAAATTTATGAATTATACACAGTTAGATATTTTACATATATGCCACAGCCTGGAATATGCATATACATAATTGACTTTGTCACATAAATTAGATAGGTTCTACGATATTAATATTTCTCGATATATTTTTGATATATGTGTGTTAACTAGCAATTGCATATGAGTGGTGCAATAGAGACACCTATAGGTATTTGTTGAATAACATAAAATTTAAGGAGTGAAACATTATGGAAAGAATATGGGTACTGAAGAAGGGGGTTGAGGGTGGAGGAATTCATGTAAGGGGGAATGTATGTGAAACTATTCTTTCCTCTCACAAGACACATGTAAACCACGTTTCATTATTGTCAATCATTTGAATGAGAAAGGGGGTCCGGTGCACAAATCATTCAGGAAACATACTCTTTAGATATTTCATATAGAAATCCCCTATCGATTAATACTCACAATGTCTATAGTTTATTTTTACATATCACAATTTTTTGAGTAATCAGACATGAGAAATGAAATGGAGATGTCGATAAAGATGCATTGAAGAACTTTAACATTAAGGAGTGAAACATTGTAATAGGAAAATCTGCGGTGAAGATGGGGATTGAGGGAGGAGATGTTTAAATGTGGTGAAATAATTGTAGGAATGTAATGCCCGCTCCTCTTGACACTTATGTTACTAATATTTTGAGTATTAAGGATTAAAGACATGGACATTATTAGCATATTTTGATTAGCATGTTGAAGGACAGTATAAAAACTTGTGATTTTTAGTATGTTATGGTTCATATTATAGATGGTATGGATTACTAGTAGATGGTGATAGATGATGATCTAGTGTTGTTTCATTATATACTAGAGTTTTGGGATTCTTGACGATGATGATTACATTTAGATGTTTAGACAATCCTTATGATCTTATTGATGTTATGACTTATTAAAATTGAGATGTTCAGTCATTGCATATAATTGATATAAATTCCTAATGTTGATGATAATGATATAGCTACGTGTATGATGTTGATTGGATGATATGTATGGGCATTTTATTTATCGATGTATTTGATGCGGCCTTGAGGCTGAAGGGGTATTGTTTGATTGGTTGCAGGAAATTATATCACAATAAACAAGAAGGGGCTAGGAGACTAACCATGGAAGAATATCAGATGGTTGCAACAAAGGTCACCTTGGAAACATCGTGTTTGTGTTTATTGTTGTGTTTTTGATTGAGTTGTTAGGAGGTCCCCATGGGTGGTGACCTCAAATGTGACCATGGGTTTGTGTGTTGTCTTTTTCTTCTTTCATTTTATTTATATTTATGTATGTGAATCTCTTTTATTGTGATGTGTTCTCACATTATTATTGCTTAATTTAATTTTCTTTGTTTAGTCAATTAATCATGTTGACTATGCTAAATTGAGATGTGAATATGGGGGCATTGATTGTGGTAGATAGTCCTTGTTATATTATTGATTTCAGATGAATTTTATTGATTTTAGATTTGTGTACTCAACCTCACTTTTCAAATATCGAATTTAGGCTTTGGAGCCACTTTTGGAGGCTTGTGGGACAAGTTAAGCTTGTCCCATACCTCTTAAACTCACCCACCAACCATACATATGATGTGAGGGGTTAATTTTATCCCGTATTATATGTTTTGAAGGGAAAAAAGAGGTAATTAATTGCACTTTCTTACAAACTCTTTTAATTATGTCCTTAGAAGTATGGAGTAGTAGTTTATGTGTTGTAGGAAACTTGTCATATCCTCACCCACCCATTTATGAGTCTCGGTCTTTGAGTTTGTCTTGGTGAGGTGGATTGGAAGAGAAGTGATGTGGCACCCTACATGGAGCCACGTCGCCCTCCTCTCCTCTTTTTTATTTATGTGAGTTATTTTGGAGTTTTGGGGGTTACTTGGTTTAGTTGCACACTTACATATTTTTGGATTTTGTTTGGGTTACTTGTTTTGGAGCTTGGAAGCTTTTTTTGGATTTGGGCTTGGACTTGGAAAAGCTTGAAGATTGTTATTTGAGGATTGAAGGTGTTGCAATGGAAAGGTAGGGTCTATACCTTGTATTTTATTTTATTGTTTGTGTTTCGTGTTAAAATGTGAACGGATATATGTGTTCTTGCTTGGGATTGGGTATATTTTGACCCTAAGAAGGTGTGGGGAGAAATAAAATGGGACCATTAGAGAGGGAAAAGGGAGTTGTGAGGTATTGTGGAGGGAGTGTGATTAGGGTATTCCACCTATGGGGAGAGAAAAGGAAAATATTGCTACACTTTGTGTATTTTGAAATGGGAGAGATAAGGATATTTTGAGTGTTTGTGATGTGCACTTGGAGGTTATTGGGTGGACCCTTATTTCACTTGGGAGGTAAAAGGAGGTGATTCCCATATTTTTCTTCTCCCTTGGCTTAGATTTTAATCCTTTGTATTGGAAAGTTGTAGATTGTTGTTATTATTGTTATTGTTCTTGTTGTGTTACAATTTTTTTGGCATGAATGTATGTATTGTTGAAGCCTTTGTGAAAAGTTTCCATGGTTGTAAACATTCTCTATTTCTCCATTGTCGGGGCTCGGGGGCCAATGAGAATGGTGGTTTCACCTTCTTATTAGAATAAAAGTTGGGAGGTGAGTGTTGCTTATGCTCCCTTCCTTGTTGTTATGATTTGGAGATGAAGAAAAGCTTATGGAGTTGCAAGATGTTCATGGGATGAAGACTTATGTATTTGATACCAAAAGGAAGATTCCTATTGTTGTAAATGTTACCATATTATTTCCACCTTTGAGTGGAAGGCTTGTATATACTTGCATTTTAAAGAGAGTTTCTTGTAAATTTAATTATCAAGATATGTATTGGAAATGGTTGAAAGAAGAGAGTTGTAACTTGTATTTTAATGGAAATGTAATTCTTTTGAAATTTGGGATTTAATCAAAAAGTTTGCATCTTGTTTTCATTTTGGAAGTGGTCTTCTTGAAATGGGAAAGAATTGAAAATACATGCTTGTCTCTCCCTTGAAATTTTTTTCATTCTTGTTTGTAAAAAGGAAAGAAACTTATACTTAGTAGATGGTTAAATTTATTCCTCTCCTTTTAAATTAGATGCATTGTGGTTGAAATGAACCCTTGTAGACAAATTTAAAATAATGTTACAAAGGAAAATTTATACATTTAGTGATTTAAATCAAGAAAGTTGTCTTTTTGCACTTGTGTATTATGTTATAAAACAGTAAAATAGAACTTTGTTTTGATATATAAAATTATATATATTGTTCAATATATATGTTTTTATATATCCAAATTTAAAAAAAATTGTTTTCCACATTGATCGGCGTTGGCAGAGCAAAAACCGGCATCGGTCTCTGAAAATTGTATACATTCTTAAAATTTCAAAATTTCAAATTTAGTTGCATAAAAATCACTTTGAAAACAATAAAACAAAGATTTTAATATATATGAACTTTTATCAAAATGTATACAAATATCTATATTTGAGAATATACACATTTGAACATATATTTATAAAATGCACCGGATTCATAGAAATCGGCGTCAGCAGTGTAACCGACGTCGTTAGTATAGAGATAACCGTGACCGGTTAAGTGACCGACACCGATCGCCTGTGCATGAGCTCTTTTTCAAAAAACTAGATTTTCAATCCAAACCAGTATTTTAATGGGATGTAATTAAACATAATGTAGATCTAGCTTATATATAGATATATATACATGTATATGCATGTATACATGCATGTATGTGTATAAAATTAGATGCATTGTGGTTGAAATGAACCCTTGTAGTCAAATTTAAAATAATGTTACAAAGGAAAAGTTATACATTTAGTGATTTTAATCAAGAAAGTTGTCTTTTTGCACTTGTGTATTTTGTTATAAAACAGCAAAATGGAATTTTGTTTTGATATATAAAAATATATATATATTGTTCAATATATATGTTTTTATATATCCAAATTTTTTTAAAAATGTTTTCCACAGTGACCGGCGTTGATCGGTCAACTGGCGTCGACAGAGCAGAAACCGACATCATTCTCTGAAAATTGTATACATTCTTAAAATTTCAACTTTTCAAAATTAGTTGCATAAAAATCACTTTGAAAACAATAAAACAAAGATTCTAATATATATGAACTTTTATCAAAACGTATACAGATATATATATATATATATGAGAACATACACATTTAAACATATATTTATAAAATGCACCAGATTCACAGAAACCGGTGTCGGCAGTGTAACCGACGTCGTTAGTACAGAGTTAATCGCGACCTATTAAGCGACTGACACCGGTCGCCTATGCATGAGCTCTTTGTCAAAAAAACTAGATTTTTAATCCAAATCGATATTTTAATGGGATATAATTAAACATAATGTAAATCTAGCTTACATACATACATACATACATACATACATACATACATATACATATACATATACATATACATATACATATACATATACATATACATATACATATATATATATATATAAGTGCATATACTCTCATATTGACTAAAATGGATTTACCCAAATGATTCAACTCAAGAAAATGTGAGCAAACAAATAGCCACAACCAGATTATGGTTGAATCCTTGCAACAAAAAGAAAAGAGATAAATACACACTCAACCCTAAGAACAACTAAACTAAATTGGAGAATAAAATGGAGGAAGTCTCCTCCCATTTGCAAATCTAGATCTAAAAGAAAACCTCCATGGTTTCCCTCAAGTTTCCATGGCCTCCACCTCCTTCAACCTAGAAGACACAAATGAACAAATGAAAAGATTAGGGCAAAGAAAGGAATAAAAAAGACAACATAAGGATTTTTAGGGCTTTTAAGGAAAACCTAAATCTAAGGGTGGAGGATTGTCCCTACATATTTTAAGTTGTTGGTATTTTTATGGGAATGGGTAATTTCAAATAAAAAAAGGTATGGGTATTAAGTGAATGGGGCCACTTAGTGGGTTAGGGTAAGTTGTGACCTTTTATTATAGATTACTAAATAAATGACATTTGATTATAGGGATTAAATAAACACTATTGTGTATGGTATTTTAAATAATGATCTAAAAGGAGTAAATCAATTAAAAGTAAAATGAATAGTTAAATAATAAAATGATGGGCATGGATGTTAAGATATTATAAGAGATGAATTTAAACCAACGTAGGAAATAGCCTATAATAAACTTAAGAGGATTTTCAAATGACGTAAAATAATGAGATTAATTTAGTCAATATGTTTAAATAAAAATTATTGGAACCCTTAGAAGAGGTTTGAATTCTGAAATGGGTTTTGGGAAATAAATAATAATACTTAATTAATAATATGGTTCTGACTACCTTATGATTGTGTAGAATTTATTAAACGAGAATCAATTGATCACAACTATTGTTTATCATCATTGAAAAATTTTAAACTTTAAAAAAAAATCTAGTAATTAATAAAGTTTGGCATGGTTTCAATGCGTCAAAATTGTGGACGTTACACAAGCCCAAGTGCATAGGAATCTGAGCTCTGCAGCAGAAGTTATGACGATGCAAGTTGAACACATAAGACAAGTGGTACATTCTGATTGGCCAACTATTTTTTTGTTTTGTATTTTCTCCCACTTGTCATGTATTCATTTGATGTGATGATTTAGCGTGTAGCTGACATATTTTGAGAGGTTGTGTGTCATACACTTCATTTGACAAGTTCCACATGGCACATAGTGACTGGCGTAGAGGAAGGAAGAACACATATATTTGCAAGCATGCTCGAGGGTGTGCGTAAAAAGTGGGAAGAAGAGGTGCACATATGCAAGAGTATGCATGCATACAAAAAAGAAGAGGGGTGCAAAACAAAGATGCACAGAAGCAATTACGCAAATAATTACATAAGACAGAAAGCGGAGGAGGAATGAGTGTGTGAAAATAAGTGTGTGGGACTCGGGAAGAAGGAGTATGTGCAGGAAAACATGTCAGAGACTTATCCAGAATGGAAGGCAAGTCCACAGACTCATGCGAAAAGGTGTGCTACACTGTTGGAATGAAAGCGGGAGTGCAAGGGATGTGCACAGAGAAATGAAAGGAGATATAAGAATGAAGGAGAAGGATGGAAGCATGGGGAAGGAAGTGAAGGGAAGAGGAAACACTAAGGAAGAATTAGGAATGGCGCGCGAGGTCGCACATGAAGAACTGTAGCCAAACCAATTGAGCCAAGGATAACAATCAAAGGTGCGCACAACCTGAAGACTTGAATTTAGAGCCAAAATATAACTGCAAGTTATCAAAATAACCAGGGGTTATTTTGGATGACAAGATGAAAATTGTATGCAATTATATTGAGGATGTGTGTACAAAGGGTTAGAGTGTGAAAAGGGGTTCGAAATTCTATGCAAACCATTTTTTATTCACATTATATTTTTGGGACAATAATGTTGTGTGTAACCATATTCCAGGTTGTAGTTCTATATTACTTGTTATACCATCTTGTAGTTGGTCGAAATGTGATGTTTTATGATTCATATGGTGATGAGTATGTGTTTCATGAAACCATACATATGTGCATTGTCATATAGTTTAGCTTATCACCTACTTATATTTATGAAGAGATAAGAGATATAGTGAGATAAAAATATTCATGTGTTTATGTGGAATAGGGAGGTACCTCCATTTTTGCATGATCTTTTTATTATATGATAGTGTTATATATTTTCTCATTAATTTGTGACATTGAATAGGATTATTTTTTGAGACATATATTCTTTGAGCATGGTGTGATTATTCATGATTTTGTGAGAATAATACACAACATGCTTGAATGATATCTCTAAAATATTTTCAACCAATACAAAGTATTTAGAGATATATTTTGCAAAGTTCCCTAATATAGATTGGATTTTTAGTATTACAATATTCATTAGTTTTGGCACATATTAGTTTGCACAATATAGGTGGCATAAAAATTGTCAATAGAGCTCAAAGATTTGTAGAATAATTATACACTTTTGATCACCTACTAATTTGTACACACATGATGATTGTATGTAGAGACACGTGGCATGACCATAATTTTCTGACGCACATATGCTAAAAAATTTAGGGGATCAATAACGTTACAAATTATAGATCCACCGCATTAAATTTCCAAGAATTATAGTTTATGAAATGTAGTGATTAAAACATAGATTAAGATGTTTATATTGCAGATTACATGATGTAAACAACATGAAGAAAAAAGTAAATGAACACACTGACCCAAGATATAGTGGGTAAACCATGAAAGGTAAAAATCCATTGAAACTCACTTATCTTTATTGAGAATTCAATTTCACCCAACACTCCCACTATTTCCAAATATCCACTTGCAATTACACCTTTAAGAAGGGATTAAAAATCACCTCATACATTTTCTCTTGTCTATATTCACAATTCGCAACATGTATCTATGATCAACTTGCATATATCGCTTGCATTCATATGTCGCACTTCATATTTCACTTGTGTCTCCAATCTATGATGATATCACCTTGTTTTATACAAGGTGGGCAACCTGTTTTGGGTCACTCTTACATTTTAAACACTGTCGAAAATAGTAGTGGATCCACCATGCTTATATTTTAAATATAAGCTATAATCCAAAAACACATAGTATTTGGTGAGTTTCTAAACATATAGTATTTGTGGTATTGTAAGGAGACGTACAATAGAGAAAAAGAGTGAATAATGGGTTAGTATGAAGCAAGAACCCACATGTTGTAGGTTCATGTAAAATTGATCATAGGTTTCTATGAATTATGTATTTAATTATTTTTCCTTGCAATGCATCAACTTAATTCCTGTTAATTATGTTGATTAATTAGATATGGAGTTGATTAATTAGATAGGATAGGTTAATGTTTATGTGAATTATGTATGGAGGGAGAACCCACATCTTTTCTAATTAATCAACTTCCAACATTAACCATGCAATATCATAATAATAAATTAATACTTACAAGTAGTGATTATATCATTCCGCAAGTTCAAATGCACAAAGTGATACATGAGAGATCTAGGTGAATTCACTAGACACTTTAAGAATATTGAACTTGATTATGTTTCATTCTTGATATTGTAATCATAAAATGCCTTGGTAGAAACTGTATAGATCTACTAGGATTAATTGTACAATCTTAGACCTATAATATGGTGTTGGACCTTTTGTCAATGAGGTTTCACAACCTTTTGTGCCCTTCAGTGGTATGGAAATATGTGTCACTGTCAAACCTTAAGTGTCACACAATCCTGGGTTAAAGTGTAATCTATGCACTGCCTACATTAGCACTATTCCAAAGAGGCCTCAAACCACACATAGTTATTGACCTAGCATGTAATATCTATATGAATACAATTAGTGGGAAACTTGAACTACCTTGACCATGTTTGGTATGATTGTGCTCTTCCTAAGACATTGAATTGGGAATTTTGAGTGCTTTCAAATGGGGGAAGGTGAACTCTTTGACCTGGTTGAGTGCTTCAAAATAGTAGTAGTGGCTACCCTTATGGATGTGCATTAGCTTTGGGAATATTTAGGAAACCTTGGGTATATTTTGTGTTATTATTTACAATGAGAATGCCAAGTGATTTATAAGTTAGTAAGTGAGGTGATGTTAACTTTCTTATAGGGTTCCAAAGGTAGATCATTATGTAAATGCCTACCCATGAGGATGAAAATACCCAACAAAGATAATGCAATTGAAACCAAAGTTGGAGGATGTTTCGTTCCAAGACCATACAGGTTGGCCAAGACCAAAAATTACATACCAAACCTACTATAAATTTTTGGATAGTGTGATAATGAATAAAATCTAGAAGTAACATCATGAAAATTAAAGGTCAAGTACTAATTTTATGTATTTACATCCAGAATGTGATGACACGTTAATGTGTAGGAATAAAAAAGTTAGGAGAGAGATAACAATATTATTTGAATGTGAATAGGATGCGGGTGTTTGTCTTAGTAGAGGAGCATAGTCACAACCAACAATATCAAAAGGATAAATTACCAAATTTGAGTGTCTTCATTCCCCCCTTCAAGTATGAAATTAAAACTGCATGCTTGAAGGAAAAGATACTTGAGTGTGTAGACACACTTTGTCTTAACTCATATTTTTTGTCATCCAGATGTGTTGGTGTTGACATGCTCCATGGTGAAACATGTAACATAGAGTGTAGTAAATGTCCATAGTATAAATTAAACTGTGACTCAAATGTAAATATAGAATTTTAACTTGCACAAATTAAAATAAAGAGATGAAAAACATGGAAGTAATACACTTGTTTGTTCGGAAAATGTGTTAAAGATGAAGAGGTTGAAAGAAGTTTCAATGGTGCATAGAGAAACAACATGATGTCAACAATTTTGACAAATCTACATGCAAAAGGGGGGGAATATAATATTACACCTTATGAGGAAGAGTCCAAAGATGATTTGTAACTTTCACTTAAGGTGTTAAAGAAATATCACTCTGATTTCGACAATTGGTGACATTATGGGGCTTAGACAATAGATAAACCACTTCCAACACTTTATGAAGAATTCACATGTTGGAAGTAGAGCTACATGATATGGCCTTCTATTATTCCCAATATAGGCCTTGGAATATTCAATTTCATGACAATTAATGTTGGGTCTACTACTCAATGTTCAGTTGGTCTACTAATATTACTTTTTATGGCCCAATGTTCAAGGCATATTAGACTCATGTTTTCAGCTAAAATGTCCAAATATGGCACATGTTGTAAATAAAATTCAATAGAAGAACATATTTGTATATTCCCATAGAAAAATTAGTGTATGCATGATTGTATGTACATTTATGGACACCCTTATGCATTTAAAAATATTGTGAGTTTCATCAATAGTACACGTGGGTGTCCGTGTCTTATATCTCCCAATTGTAAATCTATAGAGTGTACCAATGACAAAGAAGATGAAATGAAAGGGTCAATATTACCACTTTATGTCATGATGGAGGTGATAAAAAGTATCAATGTTGGTGAAGAGTTCTTTATTAACTATAGTTTTAAAGGAAAAACAACAAGAATGAGATTGAGGAAAAAATAATGTTTCCATTGATGATTGATGTATATGTATTAGTAATTTGTGTAAGCTATGAAAAATACACTACTAACAAGGAAGTAAAATACCAATAATCATACCTCCTCCTTCGTGTTCCGTAGCAAACCTTAGAATGGGCTAGGAAACTTGGATTGAGCCCTGATTTTGTGATATGTAGGTGCTTTTCTTCAAGACGGAGCAAGACCTTCCTGCAACAACGATCTTCTTACTTTGCACTAGATGGGAAAAAGGATTATGAGGCTATTTTGGCATTAGGACGAGGCAAAATGATGTTCTTTGCTCAAAGGATGCAAGAACTTAGATATGGCATGAAAGCTTATTCTCTGTGTCTTTAGAGGGGAGGGGTAAGGTTGTATTTATAGCCTGAGGGAGTGATTAGCTTAAATTAATTTAAGTAATCATGGTTTGAAAATGTGGGCAAGATTAAGTGGGTGGTTTGAAAATGTGGGCAAGATTAGGTGGATGGTTTGAAAATGTGGGCAATATTAGGTGAGTGGGGGCCACGAAGAATGGGTGAGGATTTGAATTATATTTTTAATTCATAAATGGAGGATTTAGGTGAGTGGGGACCACGAATGGTGGGTGAGGATTTGAATTTGAATTTTTAATTCAATAGTGGAAAAACATGGAGAATAATGACATGTGGTGAGGATTAGATTATTTTTAGATTTTGAAATGGATAATTAATCAAATATAATTTGATTAATTCGAAGTGTATTTTTGTGGGAAATGAGGAAGGGAAATTAATTGATTTAGGATAGATGTGAAATTGGGGGTGTCTACATTTGCCCCTCTTTGGAAGGGTACTATGAAAGTAGTGTCCTTTCAAAGAAAGTAGACGGTGTGGGGGAAGAATTCAATCTACTTTTTAAAAGGTAGAGTGAATGTTTGTTGGGGAGAATAGAAAGTGGTGAGTGACGGATGTCATGGTATCCTCCAAGACAAAAAATTCATGAGAAGATGTGATTATGGATAGATGTGGTGATGCCCCCTCGAGAGGATTGACGAGAATGAAATATACGACAGAACTCTCGAAAAGAAGGGAAATGGATTTGGTGGAGAAGAGGACGATAATGGAGTGGAAGAGACTGGAATGACCGCACGACGCAAATGGAGGAAGGATTCAATCAACCTTGAATGCTAGGTGTGAGGGTGTGTGGGAAAGAGAAAAGGGAATGGATAGGAGTGGGGGTTGATTATGAGAAGAGTAAGGGAAATAGGGGAGGGGAACAAAAGGAATGAAAAAAAAGTAGAAATAAGAGAGAGAGATGATAGGGGAAGAAGGGAATGATGAAGGACAAACAAGGCAAAAACAAAAAAGTGACAGAGTAGAGGGTGAAGGGGAAAAAAGAGAGAGATGTGCAAAATGAAGCAACAGAGATAGTAAAGAGGGATGCGTGGAAGTGAAAAAGCAGGAAACGGGAAAGGATAAATAAGAAGGAGAAAACGAGGTGGGAGTAGGGGATGAAATAGATAGAAAGAGGATGAAAGAATAAGTAGAACGGAGAAAAAAAGAAACTATGAGGGGCGAGGAAAGTGTGAAAAAGAGGAGAGAAAGGAAGAGAAACATATACAGAATGAATGAAAAGGTAGGGGTGGTAGAGAAAAGGGGAAGTGGTAAGAAGAAACGTGAAAATTAGAGGGGAGGAAAGGAAGATAGAACGAATACAAGGAGAAGATTTGAAGGAATCGCGCCATTGCGAGGAAGACCAAGGCAAAGAATATGGAACAGACCGTATGGAGATGCATGTGGAGAGTGGGATGATAAAAAAGACAGGACAACGCTGAACAACTAGGTTATTGATGGGGATGTAAGGAGGAATTGTGATGGAAAAAGGGGAAAAAGATGATAGAGGGGAAGGGAAATAAGATGAGGGGTGGGAGAGAGGAGAGGATAACAAAGAAAATGATGTAGAAGGAAGGGAATACAGAAAGGAGGTAATAAGTGGAAAGGGAACGATAGAAGGAACGTTTAAAGAAGAAAGAGGGGAGGAATGACATCGATTGGAAAAGATATGGAGATGTATGAAATGAGGATACTAGGATGATGGGAAAATAGAAAAAGGATGTATGATGAAGACAATAAAGATAGTGAAGAGGGAAAAGAGGAGATGGAGAGATGGGTTAAGAAGCGACAAAAAGGGTGGGAGTGAGGAAAAAGAATAGGAGAGAAAAGAGAATGGGGGATAGAAGAGGCAATGCCAATGAAAGGATGTTAGGGAAATCCTCTTGACAATGAGTGGTGGGGAAGGGTGAAAGAAAAAATGAAGAAAAAGAGAAAGCGAACGAGGACTGGAAAGGGTAACGCTAACAAAGGGACGTTAGGGAAAACCCGTTGCCAATGAGTGGTGGGCTTAGAGGAGGGAAGAAATGAAGGGAAACTCTAGAAGGTCCAAGGGAGTGAATGAGGTCGTGCAGAATGAGGATTGATAATTTTTAGGGAAAACCCGTTGACAATTATGAGCGCGGGAAGAAAAGATGATGATGAAAGAATGATATAGGAGTGTTAAGAGTAATGCGAATATGTGTGTGGGTAGAAATGTAGGGGGAATGTGAGAAGATGAAGGGGAAAGAGTGAAGAAGATGGGAGGGAGGAGTTGGGACGAAGTGAAAGCGAGAGGAGAGGATGGGGGTGATGAGGGATGAACGAGGTGAGGATGAAGAACCAAGACATGAAAAGAATGGGAAGCAATGGTATGAAGGATGATGGATCAAGGAGGGAAAATGGGGGAAAAGAATGTGATTGTAGGTGGAAGAGATGAGTTGTATGTTGTACGAAGATATGTGGAGAAAGGATAATAGTGGGAGGAAAAAGTGGGTAATAGGAGATACCAGGTGGAAGAAACGATCAATAAAGTGAACTAAGAATGACGCGGGGGAGAAGTTCATGATGACAAGTTAAATGTAGGGAGGAGCCTAACATAAGATTGTCATGTGACGGAAGTGGTTAAGTAAGATTTCCATGTGAGCAAAACTGGAGATGACAAATGGTCAAGCGAGAAGTGGTGTTTCCGAGAATTGAAAAGGAGGTGAAAGGATGTGATAATGGGGAATTCCGAGAAAAAATGAAGGGTGAAGGGTGGGTAGTGATGGGGAAAGGCAAGGAGACAGATCATCCTTAAGAGGGACTCTTAAGTGAGATCACCATGCTGGGTGAGTGGTTAAGTAAGATTGCCAAGCAGAGGAGGGTGATAGTGGTGGTAAAAAGATGTGATGATGGGGAATGAAGAGGAAATATGGTGGTGAGATTGGAGAGTGATGGGCGAGTGTAAGATGACATGTCATGCTTAAGAGAATCTCTTAAGTAAGATCATCATACTGCTGGAGAAGTTTCGTAGGGTCACCCAACCGGCAGGGATGATATGCAAAGAGAAAGACAAAATGATATTGGGAATAGGGGTGGAATGGTAGGGTGAAGAAGATGATCACGATGAGAGGTGGGAGAAATAAGATGGGTGAAATATGATGGGATGGGGGAAGGCCACAGGACAGATCAACCTTAAGTAGAAGTCTTAAGTAAGATTGCCATGCGGCTGGGATGGTTAAGTAAGATCGCCAAGCTGAGGAAGAAGGATGATGTTAGAGTTGGTGGGAATAGGGTATGACAAAATGGACTGAAGGGGAACCCTCAAGGGAATTTTCCATACTACGAGAGCGTGTAAGTAGGATGACCTAGGCATAAGGTGGATTTGGGGAAGGATGAGAAAGAGTCAGTGAGGTATGCCTAAGTGGTATATGATATGAGATGAGGTGATAATAAGAAAGAAAGGACACAAAGGAGTATAACATGAATGGATGAAGGAATATATGCAGTGGAGGGTGGAGAGTGTGAGGGGAATCCTTAATTGGGATGCCCACGTGGTGAGAGTAATGATGCAGGAATGGGAAGTAGAAGAGGTGGAGTTGGAAGATGTGTTTGGTGGTGATGGTTATTTGATGAGAGGGCATGTGGTGAAGAAGCTTCTACAGCGGGAAGATCTTAGGGAGAGGGTAAACCTCCACGAAGGATTCCATATAGAAGGGGTTATTAAGTAAGATTGTCAAGCGGGAAGAAAATGGGTGAAAGGAAAGAATACCAATGGGTGAGAGGGGACAGGAATGGTGAGAAGGGTAATATGGGTATAAGCGGCGGAGGAGTAAAAATGAGAAGTGAGAATGAATGGATCAAATACATGGTGATCATGGTGGGGGAGAAGGAGCTGTTGGATAGTGAATGCTACTTGAGAAAGATCGTCAAGTAGGATTCGCAAACTGCAACGGTGATCAAGTAGTTAGTATGGGTGAATGGATGGGGTGCAAAGTAAGATGTTGATCATGCAGGAAGATACTCACGTGACGAAAAGCATCTTAATTTTAATATAGCACATAACAAGATGCATCGTGATATAAAATATCAGGATGACTAGACTGTAATATGCGTGATAGCATAGACAGGGACCATCAAAAAGGTTTGATGCCCCAGTACGATATACAAATGGAAGAGAGCATAGACAGAGGCCATCAAGAAAGTATGATGCCCCAATACGACATGCAATCAGATAACATAAGAATATTACAGAGAACACCAGGATATATAAAATCAAGATGCCCCCTGTAATATATCAAGATACAAGAAAGCAATTAATAATTTTCCACTAATAATGCAACACAAGAACCAGTAAACATGTCCCTAACATGTTCCACAGTGATGATTGATTAGATGTGCCCCCAAGCAGAGGTACAAAGGATTGGGTCAGTCTCCTCAAACAAGGAAACAATGAGAGCCGGATTTTCCCCAAGCGAGGATTCACGCAAGGAGAAGTGGTTTGAAATTGGTAGTCATGAGGTGGTTGGACCATTCGTTTGGGGTAATAGTTCAAAGGATGAACTGTGTTGCTTATTGAGTTTTTACAATTTTGTGGATGTTTTTGGTCTTTTGAAAATTTTACAAATGTTTTTGTATTTTGGATATTTTCTAATGTTTTTGTTTTTGGATTTTTGGATTTTCTAATGTTTGTTTTTGAATTTTATAATTTTTTTGGATTTTCTAATGTTTTTGAATTTTTATGATGTTTACAATATTTTGCAATGTTTTTATGCTTGTATGAGAATGACCCTCTACGCTTTGCCCCATGCCACTTGTAAGAGGCAAGGGTTTATCACCGAAGACAAGACGTAGACGAGTAATGGCACCTTCCTCCATTCCTAGTCTCACACTACTAGTAAGAAGTGTGGGCTCAACACCAAAGACTATGAAGGACGAAAGATGTGACAATGAATTATTCATAAGTTATTGAATTGATGGATTTTTTTACAATAGTGCTTTGTATTTGGGAAGAAACATCTGCCCCCAATCTCAGCCCCACACGACTAGTAGGACGCGAGGGTTCAACACCGAAGACTGAGATGGACGACCAAACGAACTGGGTAACAAAGTTTAGAGATTTGTTATGAAAGAGAGAATGAATTAGAAGGGGATATATTACCATCAGTAAGCTTCTAGGTATGACCATAGAGGAAAGCGACTGAAAGTGGAAGAAGTATGATGCTCACAAACTTAATAGGATTTATATTAGCACTTGTCTCATGATGATAAATATGAAGATGTGATTTTGATAATGAAAATGTCTGCCAATGGAAATGAATAAATTTGAATTATTTGGAGATAAGAAAGACAAAAGGAACAATGTACATGTTGTATCCTGGAATAGTGAACATCTCAAGGATAAAATTTCTTTAAATGAACTGCATTCATTGGTTCATCAAGATCTTGACCATCTGCAGTGGCCAATTTATAGGCTCCAGAGCCAAATTTAGCTGTGATTACATAGGGTCCTAACCAATTAGGCTCAAATTTTCCTTGTTTTTCTCGTTCTTTAGTGGTATTCTTTTGATTTTCTTTTAAAACAAGGTCACCAATTTCGAATTCTCTGGGTCTTACCTTTTTATGATAACTGTGTTGCAGTCGGTTTTGATAGACTTGAAGATGATTGAGAGCATTAAGTCGTTTTTCATCGAGAAGCTCAAGCTCCTGAAGCCGTGACTGTCGGTATGCATCCTCATTAATTACATCTTTAAGGGAGATCCTCAAGGATGGGAGTTCTATCTCAATAGGTAAAATGGCTTCACAACCATAAACAAGGGAAAATGGGGTGGCTCCGGTAGGCATGCGGTAAGGTGTACGGTAAGCCCAAAGAACGGGGTAAATTTGAGTATGCCAATTACGTCCATGGGTGTTGACAATCTTTTCCATGATGGATTTTAAGGTTTTATTGGTTGCTTCTGCTTGACCATTGCCCTGAGGGTAGTATGGAGTAGACCATTTAAGTTTGATGTGAAAACGTTTGGCTAGGTCTTTTACATCCTGATTTTTAAATGATTTTCCATTATCTGCAACCAAAGCGGATGGAATACCAAATCGACATATGAGATTATTGAAAATAAATTTCGATATTTGGCTACCGGTAACATAAGTGAGAGGCATAGCCTCTACCCATTTAGTGAAGTAATCGGTAGCGGTAATGATGAACTTATGTCCATCGAAAGATGTTGGTCTGATTTTACCAATGAGGTCAAGTCCCCATTGAGAGAAGGGCCATGGTGTGGTTATTGATTGTAATGCCTGGGAAGGTGCGTGGATAAGATTTCCATGCTTTTGACATGCTTGACAATGTTTCACAAAATGACATGCGTTACTTTCCATGGTGGGCCAATAATATCCAACTCGCAGGATTTTCTTGGCTAAGGTAATACCATTCATGTGTGCTCCACAGATACCAGAATGGACTTCAGCTAAGACACTCGAGGATTCTTCCTGATTAAGACATCGGAGTAGGGTGCCATCATATCCTCATTTATAAAGAGTTTTTGCTAAAATGGTGTAACGAGAAGCACGTCAAGTGCTAAAGCACGTTTATGCATTGGTTTCATGTCAGCAGGAAACGTTTTATCACGAATGAAGGTATAAAGATCGTGGTACCAAGGGTTATTCGGAACCATGATCTCACATACCATAGTGTTTTCAGGAAGATCATAGGCATGCATTAAGAGATTTTCAACGAGAAAATGTGCCTGGGGTTGACTAGATGCGATTTCTAATAGGGACCCAATGGTTGCCATAGCATCGGCAGATTTATTACGAATTTTGGGAATTTGATCAAAGCTAATTAATCGAAAATAGCTTTGAAGACTATCCACCATGCGTTTATATGGGATAAGTTTTTCATCATTGACCTGGTATTCATCAGTAACTTGCTTGATGATAAGTAAAGAATCACCAAATACAGCTAATTTTGTAAGATTCCAAGATATAGCCAGTTTTAACCCTGCGACGAGAGCTTCATATTCTGCGATATTGTTGGTACATGGGAATGCTAAGCGAAATGATTTGGGGATAACATGTCCGCTAGGTGTGATAAGAAAAATACCAGCCCCTAAGCCATGGAGATTACAAGATCCATCAAAAAATAGAGTCCAAGCTGGCGCGATGTCTATGTGTAGAATATCTTCATCAGGAAAAGAAAACTGAAGTGGTTCTGTGCCAGGAAGGGGTGCCTCGGCAAGTTGGTAGGCAAGGGCTTGTCCTTTAATTGCTTTTTGTGGAACAAACTCAACATCGAATTCACTAAGTAATACAACCCAACTAGACATTCTTCCCGTGAGAATGGGTCTGGACAACAAATACTTGAGGGGATCAATTTTGGCAATCAACTTAGTTGTGTGATTGAGCAAGTAATGACGTAACTTATGGAATGCAAAGACAACCGCTAAGCATACTTTTTCGATTTGGGAATAACGTATTTCGTGCTCAATAAGTGTTCGACTAAGATAATATACAGCCTGTTCTTTTCCTTGATTGTTATGTTGTGCTAGTAGAGCTCCTATGGCATGTTCAGTGGTAGATGTATAAAGCAACATAGGTTTATCGGCAACTGGTGACATAAGAATAGGTGGACTAGAGAGGTATTCTTTTAACTTAGCAAAAGAATCTTGGCAATCATGGTTCCAGTGAAAGTGTGCATCTTTCTTGAGTAACTGATTAAAGTGATGGCACTTGTCAGCCAACTGTGATATGAAACGCCGAATAGATTGTATCTTTCCCTGAAGACTACGTAATTCTTTTAGGTTTTGAGGAGGAGGCATTTCCATAATGGCTTTGACTTTGGCAGGATCCACTTCTATGCCTCTTCGTGAGACAATAAACCCTAATAATTTACCAGAGGTTACTCCAAACACACATTTCTTTGGGTTAAGGCGAACCTTATACTCACGTAATCTATCGAAAATGCGACTCAACACACTTGGATGCCCTATTCGTGTTTTAGATTTTGCTAATATATCATCAACATAATCTTCCATGATATCATGTAACATGTCATGGAAGATAACAGTCATTGCTCGTTGATAGGTAGCACCAGCATTTTTTAATCCGAAAAGCATGACCTTATAACAAAAGGTGCCCCATGGTGTAGTAAATGTCATTTTATGTTGATCTCCTTCAGCAATACGTATTTGATTGTAACCAGAGAATCCATCCATTAAGGAGAGCATTTCATGGCCTGCTGTAGAATCAACAATCATGTCTATATTTGGCAAGGGAAAGTCATCTTTGGGACAAGCCTTGTTGATGTCACGGAAGTCTGTGCATATTCTGATGCCAGGAGTTTTCTTGGCGATAGGAACTATGTTAGATATCCATGTTGAATAATCAATAGGTTTAATGAAGTCAGCTTCCAAGATTTTCTCGAGTTCGGCTTTAACAAGTAATGCAACTTGGGGATGCATTTTACGTAGTTTTTGCTTTACAGGTTTTGCATCTAGATGTACCACAAGATGGTGTACTACAAGAGATGGGTCCATGCCTGGCATGTCCTTATACGTCCATGCAAATATATCTTGGAATTCAATAAGGAGTGTTGTAAATTCCATGCATTCTTGGTCAGACAGACTAATGCCAAGTTGTAAAATTTTTGGTTGTTCAATGGTGCCAATGTTTATGTCTTTTGTTTCTTCTACAAGCATTTTAGATGTATCCTTTTCAGAGAACGATGCTAATGGTTGATGTAGGTCATCAGTGTCAGGTGTTTGTTGGAATTTTTTGACATGTTTATTGGATAAGGTGGTGGTGAGGTTTTGACTATGGGAAATCCTCTGCTTGCGCTTTTGATCCAAATTTTCTGACGGTGAAGGATCTGAATATTTTATCTCTTCGCCAAAATAGGCCGATGCATTTAGATTGATTTCAAATCCTTTTCTATGGTCTAAAGTAGGTATTTGGTCACGAGTTCCAAGGAATTCTTCGATGGCTTCATCATTTTGGAACATGTCCATGGCTACATGATGTGGTTGGCCATGGTCTATGAGACTCGGATATGTAGGCTCAAAATTGATGACATTAATAGAAAAATGTTCAAAGGCAAGATGTGTTTCAGCGAGGTCTTCAAAAAGACTACATGGAGATCTAATTTCATTATCAGAACTGGTGTCATCATTTTCACTCGAAATTATTATGGGAGCGACATCAAACACCTTGAAACCTAGACCATGTTTACCGTGATGTTGTTTGCAATTTATAGGGTCTAAACGACCTTGTTCATTTGGACCGAGTCCTTTACCCTGCCATTGCATGTTTTTCATTATTTGGTGAGCTTTGGTAAATTGAGGGGACTCATAACATGGAGCAAAGTCGTCATTATATAACCAAGATCCTGAAGAACTTGGAACATGTTCGTTGTCAAGATGACCAAACTTTTTCCAAACTGACTGACCCGTTTGGTAATTGGGATGGATTTTCAGATGTGGAGCGTTAGGTTTGCCATAGCTATGTGGGGATTTGGTGATATAAAAAGAGTCTGCCATCTTTTGAAATTGATATTCACCGCATCTCGTGTCAATGATTTTAAATGTGTGAGATGGGGGACCAATAGGTACCTCATGTGGTGGGGAAGTTAGTTTGGTAGTCTTAAAAGATGAAGAAAATGGGTTATAAGAAGAAGGGGGTGGATTGAAGGATGAAGGTTGGTTATTCACAGGAGGAGGTATCTTAATAGAGGAGGTGGGGTTGGATGAAGAAGATTGGCTAGGTGAAGAAGAAGGTGGTGTGTGGAAGAATAATTGTTGCTGGAAGAAGAAGCTTGATTAGTGGAAGAAGATGATTGATTAGTGGGAGGAGGACTGGTGAAAGGTGGTTGACTAGCGGATGATAATGGATTGGAAAATGTGTTTTGGTTATAAGATGATGGTTTCGGATTATTGTTAGGGAGTGTATCAGGATCAATGTGTGTTTCATTAGGGATTATCCGAGGTGAAGCGTATTTATCTGTGGATGGACAATAGTGATCATGTTGATACCGTCCTTCGAGGAATCTACAATACTCAAAAGGTTGGGGATCTGCACGTAATGTAAATTCCTTATCCAAATGAGGAAACTTAATGCATTGGTGGAATGTTGATGGG
Source organism: Taxus chinensis (assembly GCA_019776745.2). NCBI lineage: Eukaryota > Viridiplantae > Streptophyta > Pinopsida > Cupressales > Taxaceae > Taxus > Taxus chinensis. Next base: position 133,121,719 of record CM034148.1, read on the forward strand.
ACGGCTTTCATGGCATGAATCCATGGTCGGCCGACAAGAATGTTATAGGCAACTTCGACATCTACCACATGACAAATCGTGTCTAAGGTGATGGGTCCAACTTGGAGAGGCAACGTGATTGTGCCTTCAGACTTTCTTTCGCTATTATCATACCCACGAATGGTTATGATATTGTTTTGCAAATCATTTTCAGTGTAACCTAGACAACGTAAAAGTTTCATAGAACAAATATTTAATGCTGATCCGTTGTCGATTAAGACGCGCTTGATTTTACGATGAGTTACATAACCCTCGACGTATAAAGAATGATTATTAGCGATATTGGGATTAAGCATGTCATCGGGACCAAAAGATAAAATAGGATTAGGGACTGTAAGATGTGCAATTAAAGCCTGGAATTGTTGTGAATTGATGTCCTCAGGGACACGAGCATTATTCAATGTTTGCATAAGGATGCGTTGTAGTGCGGGAGAAGAATTAAGTAGTTCCATGATTGAAATTTGTGCGGGAGTCTTCTCTAATTGTTTGACAATATTAAATGACGACGTAGGTTATGGAGAGGAATTGGCGGCGGAATTAGATGGTGGATTAGGAGGTGATGCCGGGGACGAAGTGGCAGATTTTTTTGTTGTAGGGACCCATATTTTTTTCTGTCTAGTAGTGATCGCGCAGTCAGTTCTGATCTTTATAGTTGCTACTAAGTCTTGGTCATAATCTATGGTCGAGATGACTGAGTCATACTCGACATTGCTTGATGATTGACCTTTATCCTTTGAATTGTTATCATGGTTAGGGAATGGATTTTTGAACATGTGAAGTTTTTCATTAGGTGTTTTTGTCTCAGAAGTATTTTCAACTTCTATGTCTCCACGTTCAATCAGGTCTTGGATGTAATGGCGGAGTTGCATGCATCGATCTATGGAGTGCCCTTTTATGCGATGGTAATCACAATATTCGTTGTCTTTATACCAATTTGGTTTAGGTTGTCCTTCTTCGAAGGGTCTGACAATGGGATATGTAATCATATTAGCATTTGCCAAATGACGAAAGACATTAGATAGACTTTCTCCCAGATGAGTGAACTCTCTTCGTCGATCCCGAGAAGGAACTTCCTTTCTAGGGATTATGATTGGTTGTTTAGATTTTAACGTGGTGGTTGGATGGTTTAGGACATTTCGGACATGGCGGGAATCAGTAACACCATCGTTGACGATATTTCGATTCCGGTTAAAGAATTTAGATTTGTCCTGGTTTGGAGGAGTGTCTCGATAAGGTTGGTCTCTAAAGGGTGCTTTAAGTAAGCCCTTAGAAATGAGGGCTTTTCGATTTGTGTCCCCTTTTCGATGACTTCTTCAAAACTATTCAGACAATGCATTTGCATGTGGAATGATAATTCGGCATTGAGATTAGGGACAAAAATGCTAACTAGTTGTCTCTCAGGTACTGAGCAGGGAAATCGGCTTGCAATTCTGTGCCATCGTTGTAAAAAGGAAGCAAAATTTTCGTTTGGCCTTTACCTAGTGTTGCAGAGATCAAGCATGGTTATCTCTGAGTCTAGGTTATAAGAAAAATGTTTGAAAAATTTCTCTGATAAGTCTGCAAATGTCGTGACCGACCCTTTGGGTAGATGGAAAAACCAGTCTAAAGCTTGTCCTCCTAAACTTTGGGGGAATAATCGTAAAAGGTACGTGTCTCGATAGGCAACTTCCTGACATTGCATGTAAAATTCCTTGACATGTTCACGGGGGTCACCTTTGCTTTTGTATTTATCAAACTTAGGGATTTCAAAGGATGGCGGAAATGGTAATCGTGATATCTCTGTATCAAATGGATAAGGACACAATTCCTCAAAGTTGAATTGTTTCGATTGTTTTTGCAGTCCCTGAATGGTGTCTTTCATAAGTTTCCATTCTTGTGCAAATGGAGAAGTGGGGGACGGTTTATCAAACATGTCGTGAGTATTAGAATCTAGATTGAGGTCTTTTAATCTGTCAGCTCTAGTCATTGTTTCCTCAAGTTTCTTTGTCAAATCTTGGATTTTATTGAATAATTCTTCGGCCGAAGAACCATTTGGATTGTTTGGTATTTCATTGTGATAACTAGATTCACCATTGTCGATGAGTTTGTTTAAATTTTCGGTCCCAAAGTCAGGGGGTAGTTTTGCCCCCATGGCTAGGATGCATAACAAATATTCATTTTTGTTTTGTTCTATCACCCTATTGACTTGTTCTTGTTCTTCAGTTGTGAGTTCTGGTTGTGCGACTTCTTCGTCGTCATTTTCACGATTGTGACTGCGAGTGAATACCATGATGACTTTGATTACTTTGGATTTATCGTGAATAAGCTTGTGATGACTGATAAGGAGAGTAACTCAAACAAGTTATCTCAATATGATGATGATGTAACTCGAGACGAGTTATTAGACGATTTGTTGCACGTTGTGTAGATTTGACTTAAATAAGCTCTGGACTATTGACGGGGAGAGTAACCTGAATAGGTTAATCACGATATGGTTGTGAAAGGATTTGTGTTGGCTATGATTTGGATAAATGTGATGGTGGACAGAATAATGAGTGAACTCAAACAAGTTACCCAATATTAGTTTGATATAGCTAGAAACAAGCTATGGAGGATGTTTTGACAATTGACAATATGGGGAATGAATGCTAGTCACTCAATATCAGTTGGATATAGCCGATGCCAAGTTATGACAAATGTATTGTTGGATGAGGTAAGCTAATGAAATTGGTGTGATGGTTGGATCTGTGTTGTTGGATTGTTTGGATGTTTTCGCTTGGTATTGAATTGGTCGAGAACTGATTTTTTTTTTTGTGGAACACAACTAGGGTCTGAAATTTTGCAATGAACACATTGATATCAGCCAAGTTTTATGATAAAAAAAAATGCTAAACTATTGTGTTTTCAAACAGCAAGCAGTCATGTGGATTCAATTGTGTTGGCTTATGAGGTAACTTCTTCAGGAATGATCATTATTTCATGCAATCATACAAGTATGCTGTGAAATGGTGGATGCAGGCTCTTATTACTCCAAGAAGATGCGTCCTCCGATATACCCTAGTCATGATATACCTAATTCTGTACGGGGACAGAATTGGTACGGGGAACCCTTAGAGCACTGGAGGAGACTCACCAATTCTTACTTGCCTGTTTCGGAGTGAATCACCACGTCCAGAACAGGTTTTGTGAAAAGGTGGAAGGTGATGGAGGGGATGAATGTGTATGGTGTCCTTATAACTCCCCGAAGATTTACAGGGACGATGCCCAGGCTTCGTTGTTACAGCTATTTAGGCATGACTTGCATGCGCTGCACGACAGCATTACCTGTAAGTGAAGAGCAGCGGCGAGGTAAATACCGAACGCTGTGATGAGACTAGGTCTCAAAGTGCAATGTAGATGCAAATGTTGTTGGTGCGTGGTAGTCAAGTCCACGTCACCGGTGTAGCTTTGGTGGTGATGAAATCCACCTTGTCTACGTGCTAAAACAATATGATGAAGTGATTAAACGCAGGGTTCTTTCCAATTTGAAATAAATCACTAGCAGAAAATAATTACATACCTGAGCGTACTTTTGTTTTTTTTGTTTCAGCAATTGTCTTTGAATGGTGGTATTTTTGCGGGATTTTTGTTGTTTTTGTTTTTGTTTTTGTTTTTGACAATATTCTAGTAATGCGGTTCTACAGAAAACAAATTAGTAGTTATCCTGCAAATGAAATGTTAGAAAAGTGATCGTGGTTGTTTTTGATTTGTCAGATCGCTCAAAGGCGCAGGAAAAGAGCATACACAACCAACGACCAAACAAATATTAAGAATATGACAAAGGAAAATAATTATTAAAATGACAGTTGGAAAACAAAGCTAGAGGATCCTGCAATGTTAGAACAAGAAACTAAAAAAAATGTGACCGTTTCTGATTTTCCAGATCGCTCGAAGGCGCAAGAAAAGAGCATACGCGGATACAATTGGAATAGTTTCTGATTTTCTGATTTTCGATTTTTTTTTAAAATGTTAATAATTATTGCAATTTAATCATGATTGCGAAATAGCAATAATGATTATTTTCACAAAAAAGAAAAATGATGAAAGAAGAGGCTGAAAACGTTATCTAGAAGTGTTGTCGTGGAAAATTTAAATGTAAGGCAAAAAATTAAAAATAAAAATTGTTTTCTAGAGCTCGAGTGGCCTCGCGTTTCTGATTTCCAAGATCACTTTTGAAGTGCGAGGAAAGAGCATAACGTGTGAGGATGTTTCGTGAAATAAAAATTAAAAATAAATAAATAAATAAAACTATAATTTTGTTGTTTTTTGTTAAAAAGATAGGTGTTATAAGAAATGAAACCAAATTTTTTCTGTAAGTCTAAATCTAAAAATTATTTTTTCATTGCATAGATCTTTTCAATACCTTTCCGTTAAAAAAAATGAAGTCATTCCGAATTCGAGAGAAAAAGTTATGGCTTCCGGAAGATGGGCTACGAGAACGCTCTGAATGGAAATTTTGAACGTGAGAAAAACGTCCCAGGAGCTGGTTTTTTTTATTTTTTGACTTCTGTACTTCACCTAAGAAGCTAAAATTTTGACAGCAAGGTTAAAAAATAACAATAATAAGAAAGAAAGAGTTAGATCATAAAATGATTGACTAAAATAAAAGAAAGAAAAATAAATAAATAACTGATTAACTTTCTACAAAGCAGTTATTTTAGCAAAAGGAAATAAATAAATATATTTTCTGGATTGGTTGTCCCATGACACTAAGATGATAAACTAATGATTATTGCTTGTGTTTCTATAGATTACGAGTGAATAGCAAAATCAGAACTACTAAACACCAAGCACCGAGGAGATCAAAGACAGGATGAGCTGCATAGTTTCATTGTTGCTATAAACCTGTAGATACACCACAAGACACCACACAACAAAAACACTACCCAAAGCGTGAAGGTTAACCAAAGAAGACCAAAAGGAACAGAAAAGGAAATAATAATAAACAAAGAACAGATAAAACCACTAATTGAGAAAGTAATGGTAACAAATCGAAAGTAACCGGGCGTGCCAGAATGTAAGCTATGAAAAATACACTACTAACAAGGAAGTAAAATACCAATAATCATACCTCCTCCTTCGCGTTCCGTAGCAAACCTCAGAATGGGCTAGGAAACTTGGATTGAGCCCTGATTTTGTGATATGTGGGTGCTTTTCTTCAAGACGGAGCAAGACCTTCCTGCAACAACGATCTTCTTACTTTGCACTAGATGGGAAAAAGGATTATGAGGCTATTTTGGCATTAGGACGAGGCAAAAGGATGTTCTTTGCTCAAAGGATGCAAGAACTTAGATATGGCATGAAAGCTTATTCTCTGTGTCTTTAGAGGGGAGGGGTAAGGTTGTATTTATAGCCTGAGGGAGTGATTAGCTTAAATTAATTTAAGTAATCATGGTTTGAAAATGTGGGCAAGATTAAGTGGGTGGTTTGAAAATGTGGGCAAGATTAGGTGGATGGTTTGAAATGTGGGCAATATTAGGTGAGTGGGGGCCACGAAGAATGGGTGAGGATGTGAATTATATTGTTAATTCATAATGGAGGATTTAGGTGAGTGGGGACCACGAATGGTGGGTGAGGATTTGAATTTGAATTTTTAATTCAATAGTGGAAAAACATGGAGAATAATGACATGTGGTGAGGATTAGATTATTTTAGATTTGAAATGGATAATTAATCAAATTATATTTGATTAATTCGAAGTGTATTTTTGTGGGAAATGAGGAAGGGAAATTAATTGATTTAGGGTAGATGTGAAATTGGGGTGTCTACAATTTGAAACCTAATTTTTGTCATAATTAAATTTCTTGTATTGTTTTAAATAACATATAATGTTATATATTTTATGTTATGTAAAATGACATTTCTTTTGTAGTATACGATTTTATAAACATCAAATAATTTGAATGATATTTTATTTAATGATTTGTATATAAATTTGATGAGCAAGATGAAATTTTGAGAAAATTTGAAAAAAACATTTGTGTTGGTGGGAATCACTACTTTGCACCTTACGAAAGGATACGCCGTTATTCCATATACTACCTTTAATGTCACCTCCAAGTCAATCCACCATCACCTTCATGTTGCTTACAACCTCGCAACAAGATCCACTTAGTAGAACAAATGACAATTATTCAAATGTATGCCATTATTCCGTGAAATCACCAAGTCCAGAACAGGTTTTGTGAAAAGGGGAAGGTGATGGAGGGATGAATGTGTATGGTGTCCTTATAACTCCCCGAAGATTTACAGGGACGATGCCCAGGCTTCGTTGTTACAGCTATTTAGGCATGACTTGCATGCGCTGCACGACAGCATTACCTGTAAGTGAAGAGCAGCGGCGAGGTAATACGAACGCTGTGATGAGACTAGGTCTCAAAGTGCAATGTAGATGCAAATGTTGTTGGTGCGTGGTAGTCAAGTCCACGTCACCGGTTGTAGCTTTGGTGGTGATGAAATCCACCTTGTCTACGTGCTAAAACAATATGATGAAGTGATTAAACGCAGGGTTCTTTCCAATTTGAAATAAATCACTAGCAGAAAATAATTACGTACCTGAGCGTACTTTTTGTTTTTTTTTGTTTCAGCAATTGTCTTTGAATGGTGGTATTTTTGCGGGATTTTTGTTGTTTTTGTTTTTGTTTTTGTTTTTGACAATATTCTAGTAATGCGGTTCTACAGAAAACAAATTAGTAGTTATCCTGCCAAATGAAATGTTAGAAAAGTGATCGTGGTTGTTTTTGATTTGTCAGATCGCTCAAAGGCGCAGGAAAAGAGCATACACAACCAACGACCAAACAAATATTAAGAATATGACAAAGGAAAATAATTATTAAAATGACAGTTGGAAAACAAAGCTAGAGGATCCTGCCAATGTTTAGAACAAGAAACTAAAAAAATGTGACCGTTTCTGATTTTCCAGATCGCTCGAAGGCGCAAGAAAAGAGCATACGCGGGATACAATTGGAATAGTTTCTGATTTTCTGATTTTCGATTTTTTTTAAAATGTTAATAATTATTGCAATTTAATCATGATTGCGAAATAGCAATAATGATTATTTTCACAAAAAGAAAAATGATGAAAGAAGAGGCTGAAAACGTTATCTAGAAGTGTTGTCGTGGAAAATTAAATGTAAGGCAAAAAATTTAAAAATAAAAATTGTTTTCTAGAGCTCGAGTGGCCTCGCGTTTCTGATTTCCAAGATCACTTTTGAAGTGCGAGGAAAGAGCATACGTGTGAGGATGTTTCGTGAAATAAAAATTAAAAATAAATAAATAAATAAAACTATAATTTTGTTGTTTTTTGTTAAAAAGATAGGTGTTATAAGAAATGAAACCAAATTTTTTCTGTAAGTCTAAATCTAAAAATTATTTTTTCATTGCATAGATCTTTTCAATACCTTTCCGTTAAAAAAAATGAAGTCATTCCGAATTCGAGAGAAAAAGTTATGGCTTCCGGAAGATGGGCTACGAGAACGCTCTGAATGGAAATTTTGAACGTGAGAAAAACGTCCCAGGAGCTGGTTTTTTTTTATTTTTTGACTTCTGTACTTCACCTAAGAAGCTAAAATTTTGACAGCAAGGTTAAAAAATAACAATAATAAGAAAGAAAGAGTTAGATCATAAAATGATTGACTAAAATAAAAGAAAGAAAATAAATAAATAACTGATTAACTTTCTACAAAGCAGTTATTTTAGCAAAAGGAAATAAATAAATATATTTTCTGGATTGGTTGTCCCATGACACTAAGATGATAAACTAATGATTATTGCTTGTGTTTCTATAGATTACGAGTGAATAGCAAAATCAGAACTACTAAACACCAAGCACCGAGGAGATCAAAGACAGGATGAGCTGCATAGTTTCATTGTTGCTATAACCTGTAGATACACCACAAGACACCACACAACAAAAACACTACCCAAAGCGTGAAGGTTAACCAAAGAAGACCAAAAGGAACAGAAAAGGAAATAATAATAAACAATAATAAACAAAGAACAGATAAAACCACTAATTGAGAAAGTAATGGTAACAAATCGAAAGTAACCGGGCGTGCCAGAATGTAAGCTATGAAAAATACACTACTAACAAGGAAGTAAAATACCAATAATCATACCTCCTCCTTCGCGTTCCGTAGCAAACCTCAGAATGGGCTAGGAAACTTGGATTGAGCCCTGATTTTGTGATATGTGGGTGCTTTTCTTCAAGACGGAGCAAGACCTTCCTGCAACAACGATCTTCTTACTTTGCACTAGATGGGAAAAAGGATTATGAGGCTATTTTGGCATTAGGACGAGGCAAAATGATGTTCTTTGCTCAAAGGATGCAAGAACTTAGATATGGCATGAAAGCTTATTCTCTGTGTCTTTAGAGGGGAGGGGTAAGGTTGTATTTATAGCCTGAGGGAGTGATTAGCTTAAATTAATTTAAGTAATCATGGTTTGAAAATGTGGGCAAGATTAAGTGGGTGGTTTGAAAATGTGGGCAAGATTAGGTGGATGGTTTGAAAATGTGGGCAATATTAGGTGAGTGGGGGCCACGAAGAATGGGTGAGGATTTGAATTATATTTTTAATTCATAAATGGAGGATTTTAGGTGAGTGGGGACCACGAATGGTGGGTGAGGATTTGAATTTGAATTTTTAATTCAATAGTGGAAAAACATGGAGAATAATGACATGTGGTGAGGATTAGATTATTTTTAGATTTTGAAATGGATAATTAATCAAATTATATTTGATTAATTCGAAGTGTATTTTTGTGGGAAATGAGGAAGGGAAATTAATTGATTTAGGGTAGATGTGAAATTGGGGTGTCTACAATTTGAAACCTAATTTTTGTCATAATTAAATTTCTTGTATTGTTTTAAATAACATATAATGTTATATATTTTATGTTATGTAAAATGACATTTCTTTTGTAGTATACGATTTTATAAACATCAAATAATTTGATGATATTTTATTTAATGATTTGTATATAAATTTGATGAGCAAGATGAAATTTTAGAAAAATTTGAAAAAACATTTGTGTTGTGGGATATCACTACCTTTGCACTTAGACAAGGATACTCCTTTATCCCATATACTACCTTTAATGTCACCTCCATAGTCACCTCCACCATCACCTCATGTTGCATTACAACCTCGCACAAGATCCACTAGAACAAATGACAATATTCAAATGTATGTCATTATTCCTTTGAAACATTCATTTATAGGGTGTTCATATGTACCTTCTACACTACCTATATATTTTTTGGATCCTTTACAATAATGTACCCCTAGTGAAAGAAAATCGTGGTATGATTTTTGTAAAGAAATTAAGGAATACCACCACCTCCACCTCAACAAAATTCATTTCCTTGTAATAGTATTCAATAAAATGTTAGTTTTTACGTACATGTTACAATATGTTGATTTCTAATGTTCATGACTATATATGTCCTATTTTTGCACTTTGAATATTGTATGTTGTGCTTGTTGAGTATTTTTCACAAGATTTCTATTATTAGACTAGTATCCTTATTATTAATGTTATGAATTAAACACTTTAAACACATATGTAATAACCTAAACACTCACACAACATGATAAACACTAGTGTTATTCCATAAACACTAATAAGACACCTTAAACACTTATAAAACATTGTTAATAACATAATTTATACTTCTTAAACAATAATGTAATTCCTGAAACACTGACAAGTCACACTAAACACTCATACAACATACCAAACACTAATATGACATCCTAAACATTAATATGACAACTTAAACACTAACAGGTTACCCCCAATAACATAATTAGGATACCTTATACACTAATTCAATACCCTAAACATTGATATGACGCCCTAAAAAATAACAATACACTCTAAACACTAATATGATGCTCTAAAGGATAGTGGGTCACCCTTAGTAACACAAATTAGACACCCTTAACATTGATATGACACCTAAACATTAATGGGTCACACTTATTAAAAATTAAACACCCTAAACACTGATACAATAACCTAAACACTCACACAACATGTTAAACATTAATGTGATGTGTTAAACAATAACAAGACATCCTTAATAACACAATCCATAAAATTGAAACACTAGTAGGTCATACTAAACATTGATATGATACCCTAAGCATTGATGTGATACCTAAACACTGATGAGACAACCTTAATAACATAATTTAGACACACTAAACACTAATGGGACAACCTAATAATAGAATTTAGACATACTAAACACTAATGGGAGACCTAAATACTAATAAAACACATAAACACTAATGGGTCACCCTCAATAACTTACTTTTATACACCCTAAACACTAATAAAATACCCTAAACATTCATATGACATAACAAACACTCAAACAAGACACCAGAAACTAATATGATACCTTGAACAGTAATGGATCACCCTTGATAACAAAATTTGTATTCTCATAAACACTAATGTGACTCCTTAAACACTCATACAACACATCAAAGACCAACTTGACTCCCTAAAAAACTCATACAAAACATTAAACACTATTAAGACTCCCTAAACAATCATGCAAAACATTAATTAGAAATGGAACAACCTAAACATTAGTAAGACACCCTAAAAAGTAATGTGTTATCCTTAATAACACAATTCAATCTCCCTAAACATTGGTACAACACCATGAAAACTTACGTGATAGACTAAACCCTCACATAACACACCCAACATTAATATGATACCCTAAATACTAATGTGACGCCTTAGAAACTAATCAATTACCCTTAATAATATAATTCAGACATCATATACACTACTGCAACATGTTAAACACTCATATATCACACTAAACACTAATAAGATGGGCTAAAGACTAATATGACACCCTAAACACTAGTTTGTCACCCTTAATGACATAATTTGAACACCTTAACACTCATGCAACACACTAAACACTCACACAACACATTAAACACTAATAGAATGCAATAAATCATAATACGACACCCTAAATAGTAATGGAGGTTTCTCTCTATAGATCCAACCCAAACATTATAAATCGATAAGTGGGACCCCCCTCTCTCAATCTTCATATGGATATAAGAGGAAACATGAACCAACTATAAAGATGGGGTATATCTAGAGTATTATATACTTTATATTTGTTTAGTGGGTCTAGTAATTTAGGTTTTATTTTTTAAATATTGATGGTGGTGCAAATTTGCACCACATTTTCGCCACAGCCACTTCTTGTTTAAAGCACAGGATTGGGGGGTGAATCATTCCCTTGAAATTTTATTCCATTTTATTCATTTCATTTTCATTCATGATTCATTCAACAATACATAATTATAACCCTTTAAGCATTGAGATGATAAACTATGCACAATCAAATCATACACGTGAGTAAGAGACACGGTGATACAAAATATATGTGGGAAACCCACAAGAGAAAGAAAACCCACAAAACCTCTACTTATATTACTCAAAACAAAGGACTCAAGTGAATATTACACATCACATGATATTTTTTTAGTGAGTCACCAACCCCACAAGGAGCATCAATCCCTAGTTTAGTAGGGTACCAACCCTACAAGGAGTACCAACCCCTAGTTTAGTAGGACACCAATCATACAAGGAGGCTACAACTCCCTAATATGACCAAGCACCAACTCATCCACCTAAATGTGTTTTTCATCACTAGTTTTTTTCTGCTACAACTAAAGATGACACTATGAAGCTCTCTTTCATCTCTATCTTTATCAAAACAACTCTCTACCCTTCCTTGAACACATGCTTCTTCTTCAAGTTGATTTGATCATTTGCCCTAGCTTGCCCATACTAGATCACATTATATAATATCATAACATCATTCATGCCCTCTCATAATTGTCACTAAAACCTCTAATAGTTCCAATAACTCCCCTCGAGGCCGCACTTCTCTAGTTCTCACCACTCCCTTAGCTCAAATGAGCCATTATACTTCACTTTTATACTTGACTCTTCTCATAAATAACCAAAGGTTGGAAAAGACAGGAAACGTCAATCATGAGAAACATAACAACATATTTTACAAACTTATATAAAAAACTTAGAAGGACCAAGTAGTTTGGAAAGGGCCTTACAATTTCAAAAAATACAATGTATCTAAATTAGGCCTAAAACTAGGTCTTCATCTCTAAGGAATGCTTCTTGGACTTCAAGGGCACTATAGACACCAATTTTGGTATCGCTACCCCTCACCCCGTGTTCGCTCTCTATCATGTTTTTTACATACATACCTCTCTTCCCTTTTGAATGCTTCCCTTCTAAATTCAATGTATGCTACCTATCATTATTTCCCATCATTAGTCATCCTTAATCATGTTTAGTTAATTCTAAACACCCATTTATTTATTTATCCTTCTTTAAAACTTCTATTTTATCCCTTATAGGCCATCATTTAAAGATTTCATCTCTCCATGGCCTTTATTTAATAATTTCCACCCTCCACCTACTCATTTGCTCATCCTATGCAGCCCTAATTTGTCCTAACTCTTCAAAACCCTAATCTTGCCTCTTATTGATTCATTGCCTTGAGCTCACCACCTTTCCACCACCCAAATGGACGGATCCCCGCAATCAACGGTGACCCATCTAGGTCACCATCAACCCTAGAAATCCGCTCTTACCCCTCCTTTTCTAAGGATGCAATTTTAAAGACCTCCATAGTTGTTTTGATCTTGCTTTCATTTTTGTGTGTCCTTGCAACTACCACCACTCTCTTGGATTCACTTTTGAAGATCTTATGCCCAACATTGGATATTGGAGGTCTTCTTTCATCATTGTATGTTTGGATCTTCCTTTGTAAATATTGTCATCAAATATTGTGTATGTTTAGTTGTCATCAAGAGCTCTCTGTTTCAGTCATTCCCACGCCTTATTTTATTATCTATAGGTCTTTGTTTCAGTCCACCTATTTTCAGCCAACCCTAAATATGTCCTAGTTGTTGTCGACCATGTCTGGCCACCGTCGACCCAACCTTTCTTTTTTGGCCTTTTCTAACTTTTAGATCCCCAATCATCATCTTTTTGTTTCCACAGTCATTTAACTTTCATATTTTGTCACTTCCCCCTTTATGTCATCCCAGATATGTTCTGTCAATCCCCAGTCGTCACTGACCCAACTCAGTTGTCGTCGACCGAATCCTCCTTTATTGCATTCATCATCAATTTTACTAGTATTCTTGCATCGTTTCAATCAGATCTAGATCCAATCTATTCTGTCATGTTCTACCTTTAGTTCAAATCAATTTTTATAACCCTATCATCCTCAGATGCAGCTACATAAGGTCTTGCGGGCCTTTTTTACCACATCTTCTTCTCATCCTACCCCAATTGACATTGACCTGCTCTATAGCCTTGAGTCAACATCAAACCACCTAGGTTTGATTTACTTTGCATACATTTAGATCAAATCTGCATCTATATTTTACATTTATCATTTTAGTTTCTATTTTGGTTCGGATTCTTCTATAACCAATTTATCAATATCTAATTTTAATTATCTTTATCAAAATGTGAGTTGACTTCCATCCTAGGAATTTTTCACTTTTCGGGACCGATTTCCTCAAGAAACCCACCCATATATCTACTAATCCATTATTTTTCTATTGAGTACACTTGATTTGCAAGTCACTTAGCTCATTGTGGAGAAAGATATCTCATTTTGCGCTCATATTCATCGTCATCACATCTTCGAGGTACCTTAATCCCTCGCATATTTGGAGGTTACTTATTTTCTTTACTAGCTAGTTCACTAATCTGAACAGAAATGAGGGAGTTTGGACAACATTCTGGCATGCCCAGTAGGACCCACCCTTCTTTGGTGAGTCTTTTGTTTTTTTCTTTTATCTTCATTTTATTTTATTTTTCTTCTACTAACCTCTGCAAGAAGGAACATTGGTTTGCTTTCTTGCATGCACTGGATCATGTCACTTAGATTGGATTTTCCTTACTTTCTAAAAAATTAAAAATTCATATAAAAAGGAAAAGTCGTTATCCAAGTATTCCTTGTTTTTTATTCCCCATCTCTTTCTTTTATCACATTTCATCACTTTATCTGACTGCTCTCATCAAATCTACATATTTCATTTTGGATCTAAATCGAACCTATCATACTTTCTTATAAATCTAGTTTAACTAGGTGGTTTAATAATTTACATACACTTCATCAAACACATCCTTAAACACACACATCAATTTACACCTCTCAAAAACACTTCATCCCAGGTGGAACTATTGGGATTTCATCACTCAATAGGAAAGCCACTTATGTGTTCTTTCCATGTTATATATTTTTTTACTATGAGTATATTGGCTAAACACCAACTCCCTTATCATTGTGGAACCGTGAAGTGAGGGGGTAGGCCCCAATACCAAGCCTTGTACCAGTATTCATCATAGATTTGTGCCTCACGTACCTTTGGGTATATCGAGGACTCTAACCAAAACTGCCTGAAACCATCCATCAATTTCATTTCCTAGGTTCCCTTCAATCTCATTTTTTCATTTCTTTTCACATCTTTAATTATCAAGATAATAAAAAATTTGTTGTTTAACTTATCTTGCTTTAATTAAAAATCAACATAGTTTTTATTTATTTTTTGTTTCATGCCAGTTATTACAAGATCCCAAGTAAATCAAATGGAATAAAACATGTCATCAAACAATATTTATATTTCCACCATCACCTCCCAACAAACTTTTACAACTTTATTTTCTTACCTCCACCCCATTGGTCATCTCTTCCATTGTTATAAAACCCATTTTTCAAATCCCATTCTTTGAGAAACTACAATTGCTATAACCTAACACTCATGTCAAAACTAATCCCTTCCTTGTTCATCAATCCATTCCATTTAGACCAGCAACACCCCCTTCTACTACCTTTATCGATGCTTCTCGGCCTCCTCTCATTCCTCATGGGTGTGTAAAAGTTCTAAGAGATTCTCGATGTTAATCTAATTACTCTTCATGAATATCTCCTTTTAAAGACCACCAACATCCCCATCGATTAACCCTTTTTGTAACAAATTTACGATTAACATTCAAATCCCGAATCTACACAAATAATCACATCACAACTTGTCGTTTTCTTTCCTAGAGCTATGTATGATATTTTCATGGCCCAAAATGATCTTGATCATGATCAACCTTCTTCTTAAATCCCTCACAATCATCAAACCACTCAATTGGTTGTCCCCATCCCCCCTAACTTGCCTTGTGTCAACACTATTATCACTTCTTCTATCCACATCAACTCATCATCTATTATGGTCACTTGTGCACCCCCTATTCCATCATCTCAAGAATTGCACTTGATTCCTCTCATATATGAGCATCATAATTCAATATTGCCTCTTATATCCACTTCTAATGTCCATGCCAATGTGATCAATTCACATTCCCATCCATCTGAATCAATGTAAACCCATCAACCACCTCCTCGAGGTGTATATAACTAAATAATTCCCACTCAAATAACTCTAGCATCTCAACAAACCACTACTTATATTCCAAATCATCCCATAGCAAACCAATAAAATATCCTCATCTCTCAACATCCAACTCAATCTAACTAATCTTATCATATCCCAATTTCCCAACAACCTTTATCACAACCCATCCAACACAACCCTTCAATTACATCCCCCTTTATCAACTGCTTCCACTAACACCAACTCATCCTCAAATATATCATACTTATCAACACCATAACACATCCACCTCTTATGCATCACAATATCACCCTTCAACATCACAACCTCATCCATCAAATGATCTCCTGAAATCATTATTGAGTAGAACGGATAATATTAAGATGCTACCTTGGTGTCCAAAACCACATTATCATATGAGAAAATCCGTAATGAACCAATCAATCCATCCATCCCCATAAAGTACCTTATCCTCCTCATTAGGAATTACCAAATTTTTCTAAGTTCAATAGAAAGGAGGACCCTCAACAACATATTCATTCTTTTAGACATGCATGTGTTACCTTATCATCGATGATCAAGACCACATGCTTTGTACATTCCCCATATCATTATCCAGACTCTGCATTCGACTAGTATACCGAATCCCATAACATTCATTATTCTCATTCACCCAACTTACACAATTATTACTAGAACATTTCTCAATCAATATTGTGTGTAAGATCATGATCACAAACCTCTATGCCATTAGATAATATGATGATGAATCTATTATATTTTATCAGACGATGGTGGTGGCATACATATATCAACCTATCATTCTACCTTGCACAAATGATCTTACTGAACTCTTCTCACATTCTTGTGCAACGCATATATCTTCCACTCTTCAAATCCAATAATTTCAAATCTTTCAAGATGCATAAATACCATGGCTCACAAAATTGAACTTTTTTCCCTTAAGCAAGGCCATCTTAAACTCTGATCAGAACAAGCCCCAAATACTAAGTTCACTAAATCCTCCACGCATGGTGAAAAACCTAAGAACTTAGCTAATGCCATTGTGGTTAAATCATCATTTTACATCCACTTCTCATATGGAGTCTCCACAAAGATGCTCCTTAAACTCCACCTCTTAACTATACTCCTCTTAGGGAATCTTATAGTTCCAATATTTGACAAGTTAATGGTGGTCCATCTCATTTGATCTTCCTCCCATCTGACCCATTGATGAATCACGAAAAAAACCAACATGGTATTGTGAGGAACATTATTCAAAATATCGTCAAGTTCATGACCATGACATTGAGAAGTGTTTCTTTTTTAAAGACATCATCCAAACACTCATAGACTTTGGTGACACTCCAAGTAGACAATCCTAATGCACCACCTAATCAGACTCTTGACATCTTCAAATAAAATTTTACTTAATCATCCAAGTAGCAATCAAAATCCACCCCTACATCACATGACCACCTAATTCCCATACAATAAATACCATAGACCAAAATCCAACACCATCACCAAGACCCATCAACTCGTCATCCACTAGCATCCACCCCTACTTTAATGATTCTTCCCCTAAGATCACAAATTTGTCAACTTATATGCCTAGCATATCAACATCAACTTATCACTACAACCTACTATATCCCCATCAACTTTAGTTACATCCACTTCTCCATCCATATCATCCTTATCACTCATCCATCATATCTAGTCCTCCATCTATAGCTACTTCAAAGCCTTCACCTCATGCATATAAACTTACTTCTCAAATCAAACACATCTACTACAATGAGCTATACCCACATCAACATCTAGAATCTACGACCCACATTAACATCCAAATCTACAACCACATCAACAATACCACCTCTTGAATCCTCCACTATGTGAAAACACCCATACTCAATACATATAATGAATAACACTCTCACCACATCTTGTACTTGAATCATCGCTTGCATCCACCAATCCTACACCTACACAAGCTTCAACCCCTTTAAGATCTTGCCAAGTGCAAATCATACAAAAACTTCTTCCACCTTCGATATGTATAATGCAATATATATTATCGTGTTCCACTACCACCATAGATTCCTCAATTGAAATCATCACCATCCCTTTCAAAGGTAAATCCTCACAACTAAAATTATAAGAACCTTAGAATGCCGATCCAAAATTCCCTCACATGCACCCACATAAAAAGGTGGAGCTTCCTTCCCCCAAGACTAACCTTCATAAGTAACTTAATCTGACATCATCACTCTTAGGAGTGTCTCCTTTTATCTTATGACTAGCCCCTTCATCTAGGTTCCCCATTATCAACAGGTCAAAGCAGTCTCATCCTTCTTCCACATTTGACTCTTCCTTCCAAGATTATCTACCACCATTAATTTTCAAAATCAGAATTCCAGATAATATAAATCCCCACCAATCATCAAAACTAAGACTACAGACACAATCATCCTCTTCTTTCAATCATTAAGGTATAATCAAACACCCCTAATGAAAGCCTCATCAAAGATAAATTATCCCTTCTACCTTCATCCACCATCCTCAAGACTGTTCCACTCCACCTATGGGCTCTACTTCAAATACTACCATTTTTCCCTTACATAGAAATATTTCAATGTCTACTCCAAGAATCTGAAATCACTCTTCCACCAATCAAACCATTCAATCCACGTGGTCCATGACCTTCATGGTTTGATTCTAATCTCATTTTTATATACCATCATGCACCTAGACATGACACTGAACATTTTAGAGCCCTCAAATCTATCATTCATAATCTTATCGATGAGGATGACCTTCTTACTAAAGGGGATCGCATTCATTTATCTATCGAGTCAGCTTCCTCATCCCAATCCTCATCCACCAAGCTACCTAAATCACCTCACTCATCTAAAAATTACATTTTCATCCCTCCTCCAACCTCGACCTCTTCCAAAGAGGGTCCTCCTCTCTTCACTAATGTTGTTTGGGTCACAACCAGTTCCCATCCGCATGACTTCCAACCACCCACTTAATCAAAATCCAAAGTGGTTGTCACTGCTCCCTCCAAATATTCTACTCAACCCCCTTATTCATCAAGACTCAAAGTATCCATCTTAGTTGTTCCTCGGCATGTTGCTATTGAACAAAGTGTTATGAAATAGTTTCATTAGGCCCCAATAAAGATGTTGCTCTATGAGCCCATCTAAAGCTCTCCGGGCCATAAACAAGCCCTCGTTGAAGCTCTTAAGCATATCCCCACTCCTAACAATGCGGCTCAGCCCTTTGCATCTCTTATTAGAGAACTTGCAACTTTATCCTCCATATCCTTTGACGATACTGAAATTCTTGACATATCACCTGAAAAACATGACCTTCCCCTCTTCATCATTGTGTGTATCAATGACACATTAATTTTTTATTCTATGATTGACAACGGAGCTAACATAAACATCATCTCATTTCATACCTTTGATTAGCTCAAGATCCCTAACTCCATTGTCGTACAGTCACCTGTTGTCCTTTGCACATTCAATGACATTGTTTTCTTCACTTTCGGCACGGTTATTCTTCTCATCCATGTTGGTGAAAAAATCCTCCATGAGGTCTTCTATATCGTAGAAGCGGAGTTTCAATACAACATCCTACTTGTACGACCATTAATTCATGCCATGCATTACGTTCCTTCTACCCTTCATCGATGCATCAAATATGAACACGAGGGGAAAATATTAACTCTCCCTGCAAACACTCCTCCATTCAAAGCATGTCACATGAATTATCATCCTAATTATGTGCTCATCCCTACACAAGATCCTTCTTAAGCATCCACTAGCTCATGTGTCTATGTGTCCAAGCTTCCTAATGACAACTCTTTAGACAAACTAATGGATCGACTCTCATTGGGGGAGTATCATCTTCTCACACTTAATTCCCTTCTCATGCCTAATAGACTCAGTAAACCTAAAAAAGACCACAATGTATCAAATTAATGTTAGGGGTATTGCTCCTTTCAGTCCATCTCATCTTCACACTAATCTCATCTATGGTGGCATTGATTCACCCTTCCTCCCACATTGACACTCTATGACACACTAAACCATATCCCAACGGCTTCGACTTTCTTTATAAGAAATCTTTTTCTTACACCTATCTTCATCATTGTTCCTGGAAAGGATTTGGAATGGGGTGTTATGAACAAGGCATACATGACCTTTTCATTGATTAATCTCGCAAACCCCATTAAAAATTTGGGTTGAGATATAAGGAACACTTCACAGACCCTTCACCATCTTTAGCTCTCATGGGCATCGATCCTCCATCTTCTCCATCCCATGAGGTTATGGATATGGATAACATTGTGTTTATCACCTATGAATTTTTTTAAATCTCCACCATTACCTTGGGACACATCACTTATCAATATGACGGTGAAGCTAGGTCCCTCCCTCTTTAATTCCCAGAAATGGTATAGGAAGATTCCCCTACCATTGACATTCTTCAATGCATCAATGATGATTCCATCCTTTCCTACATGAGGGAAAAATACTCTTATCTCCATAAGACCTTACTGCTAGATACATCCACCCTTCTAAACGAATCTACCATCGACATCAACATAGGGTCTCCACAAGAGCTCTGTATCCTCAAAGTGGGTCAATCCCTTGATCCATAGGAATTTAAATCTTTCACCGCCTTTCTTTCTTGACATAACCAAGCCTTTGCATGGTTATACATTGACATGTTAGACCTTGATCCTTATATTATTGTCCATAACATCATTACCTTTCCTAATGCTAAGCCAATTAAGTAGATGCTTAGCCGCAAGCATCCTAGAGTTTTCCTCCTTGTTAAAGAGGAACTACAATGCCTCATTTCTACTAATTTCATCATCCCTATTGACTATCTGCAATGGGTTTCTAACATTGTACTTGTTGTTAAAGCTTTTGGAAAGCTCCAAATTTTCACTAACGTTTGAAATTTAAATCTCACTTGCCCTAAAGAAAAATTTCCTCTTCCCAATGTCAATCAACTCATAGACCTTACTGCAGGCCATGAGATGCTTTTTCTTATGGATGGTTTCTCTAGGTACAATCAAATCCTCATCACACTAGAATACCAACATAATACCTCTTTCATCACTCCTTAGGGGATTTTATGCTATCACATCATGCCTTTTGGTTTGAAAAATGTTAGGGCCACCTATCGGTGAGCCATGACTTACATCTTCCATGATCTCATCCATAAGACTATAGAGGACTACGTTGATGAAATTTTGGGTAAATCCAAGCATCGTTGCAACCATCTTATCATCCCTGAGGTCCTTTTCGAGCACCTTATCTGCTTATTCCTCCGTCTCAATCTAGCCAAGTGTGTATTCGGAGTGCTTATTGGTAAACTCCTTGGCTTTATCATTTCCATTAGGGGTATTGAAGTTAACCCCGCCAAAATCAAAGCCATCCTCAAGATTCCCCCTCCTTCTAACTTAAAGCATATTTTCAGCCTTCAAGGTCGACTTCAATCATTTCTTCATTTCATTTCGTAACTTTCTATCCGTTACAAACCCTTTCATCACCTTCTTTGTAGAGACATCGACTTCAAGTGGGATCATAACTACCAAAAGGCCTTTGATGATCTCAAATAGTATCTTATATCTTTACATGTGCTAACCCCTCCACGAGAGGGGTACCCTTTCTATATTTAAGTCTCTTCCTTTTATCATGCTCTGGGTGTCATGTTGGTGCATCGCGACAAACAAGGCAGGGAGCAAGTTGTATACTATATCATCCACACCCTTCACAGTTATGATACTTGCTACACTGAAGCTAAAAAATTTGTGTCGTGCTCTTTTGTTTGCTACCTCTAAGCTTCACTGTTATCTTCTCAATCATAAGACCTATGTCATTACTAGATTTCATCTTCTCAATACCATGCATTATAAGTTATATCATAGTGATTGCATCACTTGATGGTTCATGTTCATGATTGAATTTGACATAGAGTTCATCTCTAAGAAATTAAACAAGGGCCAAGCTATCGCAGATCAATTAGATGATGCCCCTCTTCCACTTCTCTTTAACCTAAAATAATTTCAAATAAGCTTTAACCCAACACATCCACTTCGCTCCTTAGTCTCACATAGATAATTACATAATAGTATCTTGCAATTATACAGGTCGATGATCTCAATGATCATGTCCAAAACATAATAATAATTAGCTATTGCATTTTTGATATGTCTGAGTAATAATATTTTGAGGGATCATCCTACATATATATATATATATATATATATATATATATATATATATATATAGGATGGGCGAGGGAGTCTTACCATTTCACTCTTAAAGTTGTGGAAGATGGACATAATAAATTTTATTAAATAAACTTTAAAATAACATAGGGCGGGAAGTGGTGGTCCACCTAAACGGTATCCCCACTTGACATTATTGCCCCAACACTCCCCCTTAATGTTAAGTGGGAAGAAAAAACAAAACATGTCAAATTACCTTTTTCTACAAAAGGATTTACAGATTCATAAATCATCAACAATGATTCAGGTTAGCATGTAACAAGGGAAATCATACAGATCTTCGCATACATAAATTCTTAGGACAAGTGCTTTATATATGAAGACTTATATTAGATTATGAAGCTTTTTATAAAATAAGGCATTCCCATAACTAATGTTTCGTTGGGAATTATAAGTAAATTCACATAATGTGAAACATTTACTTATCACAAAATGGAGGAAGTATTGGAAGCTTACAACAGTCGGTAAGATGTGGCATTGTCATGCACACTCTCCCTCAATGGAAACTCTAATTGGCCCAACAAGGCACAAAACTTTCAAAGATTCATAGCACACAATGGCTTGGTGAAGATATATGCAACCTGATCTCTGATGTTAAATTGGATTCTTTATCAAGAGCAATTTGGCCTTCATATAGAAGATTAATACTTCATCTATCTTGTATGTGTATCACTTTCAACAACCTCTTTAGCCACATGGCTCTTTTGGTGCTCCAAGTGATGACACCTACACCAAAAACACTTGAAC
Organism: Taxus chinensis; assembly: GCA_019776745.2. NCBI lineage: Eukaryota > Viridiplantae > Streptophyta > Pinopsida > Cupressales > Taxaceae > Taxus > Taxus chinensis. Next base: position 133,144,315 of record CM034148.1, read on the forward strand.
ACAAATTCAAATGTATATCCAACACAATATCATCATGGTTAGAGTCATAATATCATAATAAGCATAATATAAATCATTTGATTTCACTTTTAACCAATTATAAAAGTTAAGAACAACAATCATAACAATATGCTTAGAAAATAACCATGTTAGGAAATATTTTATAAAAAAACATATATACCTTCAATATCTTATTCTAAACCTTTAAATAGTGAGAGAAGACCTGATAGATAGCTGATCTGAATATATAATCAAATCATACAAGAAAATAAGACAATTGCTTTTCATTCAGAGGTGATAGATGTAGTCTATGGAGTTATTACATCACCTCTATGATTATTCTCTTCATTTTCATCTTGATTTTGATATGATTTATTCCATTTTATTTCTAAAATTTGACTTCTTTTTTATTTACAATCCTCTTTCTTATGGCCAAATTCTCCACAGAAATGACAGTTACCATCAAAACCAACTCCTAAATTTCCTGGTTTCTTGTCTTTACTAGGAGTTTTATAAGTTGATTTTTTATTTTTGAATCGAGAATGTTTACTTTTTTATTCTTGAGTAAGAAGTGCTTGAGTGGAATTCTATTTAGAATCAAAATTTTCCATAACACTCTCTTCTTGAATTAATAAAGAAGACTAAGTATCCAAATCAGACGGATCATTCTCATTCTGATATTTAAAGTTAAGAATGGAGATATTGTTCCTAAATTTTTCATGAATATTTATCTGAATGATAAAGTAAAGAATTTTATCCTGAAATAATTCACAATTACATCCATCTAATTGGGATTTAATATTTTCAATTTTAGCCAGGTAATAAACTATTTTGTCACCCCCCTTCATGGGAGTTGTAAACAGTTCCAAAATTAGCTTGATTATCTTAGATAGACGATTGCCTTCATGTATAGTATCCAACTACTTCCAAGCATCAACAGGAGAATCCATATGACCTATATGCATTAAAAATTCATCTCTTGTGTTTTACAAGAGGATCGATAGGGCCTCCTGTGATCTTTGAGAGAAGGAGTTAAGGTTTTCAAGATTTGCAAGTCTTCTGGTGGGTCATTTTTCCACACCAGTTATAAGATCTCGTAGCTTTCTAGATATGAAACAAACTTTTAACCTAACTCTCCAAATACTATGATTAGTTCCATTTAATAACTGAGATTTATCCATTGAAAAACTAGAGGAACTAGCCATTTTAAGTAGAATTTTAAAAATAGAGAGCAATGGATTACAATTTTAAATAAAATGGCTTTATATTGATAAAAATTTATCCAAACAAGGTTCAAGAACCGAGAAGGAAGCAAGCATAACACAAAATAGACGTCACAAAATTCTGTAGAGAAGAGGAGAAAAAGTTATAAATATTTCAAATTTTGAAATCCATAGCACAAAGGAATTTGAGACCCCCAACACAAAGAAATAGACACTCGTAGTATAAATAAATTAAAACCCACACTACAAAGAAAGTTTTGAAAGCCACAGTACACATAAAATTTTAAACCCACTGAATAAAGAAATTTGAAAAAACCCATGATACAAAAGAAATTTTTAAATCCGCGAATGAAGCAGACTACGACACGTGTCAAAGATCAAAACAAAGCGATAAGGCATGTGATCAGATTTTCAGCAAATTCTAAAGTAGATCCCCCAGGCAGATGTGAAGTCCTCAAAATTTAATCAAAATGAATAGAATATTGGGTCCACAACAAATTTTTAAAAATGCAATGAAAAAAACAAATAACCACTTGTGAAAAAGATATAACAAGATTAACACATGCGAAAAGTAATATAAACGTGGCACTTAACTATTAAATTATATTCCACATTACAAAAAACAAGTCCAAAGACAATTAATAGTAAAAATAGACAGATAACCCGTACACACGGGTCGTTAATTTATTGGATCACTTTTTTACACTCTAACACGGTTATGACAAAGAACAAACAATCTACGAAAGAACGTGGACATGTTCTATTGGTTTACAACTTACTAACTGTGACAGAGTCTTTAAAAAGTGAAAAAGGGTGGCTTAATCTTATTGGTTAGCCACTGACATGATTAAAAAATACCGACCATATGAAATGCAAACAGACTTGGAGCAATTCTATTGGATCAAATTTTGCAATGGACAGAAACAAAACAAAAGAATACTGACAATGTGAAATAAGAAAAGAATTAGATATTTTCTATTGGATCATATTTCACATGGGTTAGAAACAAAAACAAAATAATGGCGATGTGAAATAAAAAAAGAGTTGGAGATTTTCTATTGGATCGAATTTTACATGAGTCAGATACAAAACAAAAAACTAAATTTACAAAAAGCGTGGAACAACCTCATTGGTTCATACTTCGTAACTGACAAAAGTACGATCAATTAAAAAAATGACACGACATTTGGAGCATAATCATTGGCTTGAGCTTCACAAAGACAAAAAGAACAATTAAAAAACTGACAATGTAAAGTTGGATGGAGCTTAATGATTGGCTCGAGCTTCACAAAAATGAAAAGATCTATTAAAAAATGTGACACAGCGTGACCACATGGACTTAACTTATTGGTTGAAGCTTTGCAGCAATAGAACTTTGCAAATATTTATTGTGCTTGGCATCAGGGTAGACTTAGAACTAGGAGATTTAACCTTATTCCAAAGAAAAAACTTTCGGGCTCGCTAGACAAGCCTAAACAAATGCAAATTAAAAGAACTTATATTAAACAATCTACATAGTTATAATGACTATATAACAAAGGCGTGAAATTTTTGAAATATGTGCAGATGACTGCGAAGAGCAAACACAAAGAACTAGGGTCGCAGAAACAAAAATCTATGCAAACAAAATGCATAAACAAAATATAAACAACCAATTAACCAATATTTGGGTGGAAATTGGAAAATTTTACCTGATTAGCTTGAAGTCAATGGTGAAATAGATGCAGTTTTGCAGATCTAAAAATAATCTTAAATCTTCTTCACTCCAAATCAAAAGCATCCAGATTGATCTTGCACACGCATAATCACCAGCTCTAATACCATGTTAGGGAATAACTGGAATATATAATTAACAAATTATAGATCTTTAGAATAAATTACCGAAGATTATAGATTGTGATTTACAGTTGAATTAACCATAGATTTAGATGTTTATGTATTACATATTACATAATGTAATAGCAAAAGCTAAAAGCAAATAATAGTAAAGTAAAGAGATGGGAACACCAAATTTTTAGTGGGGAAACTTGAAGGAGAAAACCCCACTAAAATAAAGCACTACATGTATTAAAAATATCACATAAGCTTTAACCCAGTACTTCCACTTCGCTCCTCGGTCACACAGAGATAATTGCATAACAATATCTCACAATTATACAATTCAATGATCTCAATGATCATATCCAAAACATAATAATAATTAGCTCTCGCATCTTTGATATGTCTGAGTGATTGCACCCTAAACTTTACAAAGCAAACTGCAAAGCTAAACAAGGAAGACTAACACCATTGCCACTTGATTATCTAGGGCTCTAAGTCTAGGAATGTAACATTAATATAAAATCTTAAAATAATGCCTAATTAGTATGAAAACAATGCAAAAACTAACTAAACATGCCTACTAATATGATCAATTACCTAACATGGGCCTAATAGACCTAAGGGAAATCAAATGGTTATGGTTTCTACTCAAATAATGGTGAAATGACCTCTCCAAAAGACTTGTTAAGTTACTTTAGATTATTCATCTACTCACCTGGTTGAAGGTTTTAAGAAAGGATTAGACTTGGCTTAGAAATAATATGTATTACATGAGATGCAAATCAAACCATGGTGTAAAGTATAAATGAATGAGATGAGTTGTTTTTTATAGTTTTCCTTCTGGGATAAACTTGTATTTTGGTGCATGTGGGACTAAAAGCCCCAAATTAGATTAGAATTGCTAATCATGATTAGGCCTTGCTAATCACAATTAGTGAATTACCAAGTGATTAAGAGTTGTGGAGCCTTAATCAACTGCTTAGGTTCAACTAGGATGCTAGGATAGGCTTTTGAAGCTTATTGAGATGTTGTGGAGGTGAATGGGATGATTTTGAGTGGTTGGAAGAGGGGTTTGAGTCAATACTAAGGCCTATTGACCAAATCAAGGGCAAAATAGGCTTAATTAGCTTATAAATGCTAATTATCTATTTTGAAGAGGGTTTTGGCTTATGATTTGCCGTAAAATGGCATCCTGAATGCAAATGGGATTTAGTGATCAACGAAGTGCTTGTTAACCGACCAAAGTGGCAAGAAACATTAGTTAATTAGCAAATAGTACTAATTATAATGGATTTGGGAAAAATAAGAGTGATTTTGCGTTTGTTTTGGCAATAAGATTGCAAAAGCGGAATTTACGTGTCTACATTTACCCATGTTTGAGGTGAAGTTAGTGACTTCACTTTAAATATAGTAGACAAGCATAAGCAAGTAAATTTTTTGAAAAAAATTAGTGGAATGAAGGATTTCCCCTTGAGTGTCAATGGGGTGATAGGAGAAGTCAATCGACGATCGAAAATATGATTTGAAATGGATAGAAGAAAATGGGTCAGAACAGGCGCGAAACCCTTAGGTATTGAGAATGAATAAGGATAGGGATAAATGTGGTTCTTTATTACCCCAGGTGAGTTTTTAGGAGAAAAATTAGTAAATATAATAAAAGATAATGGAGAAGAAATGATTAATGGATAAATATAGGACAAGCCCAACCTTTGCATTTAGCCTTTTAATAAGCAACCTGTTTATATCATTTTGTCCCTAGGTCTACATCATCGGCCTTTATTGAAATGAACAAAAATGTAAGATAACATGAAAAGCTAAATTATTAAAATTTGTCCATTGCTAGGTAACTATGTGTAACATACATAATGCAATGCAATACTAGAAAGTAAACCAGCTAAACTAACAGAGAAACTATACAATCACACGCACTCAAACAAACAACGTTCAAGAAAGTTGCAACAATGTTTTGTTATCAAACTATAGTTCCCGAATGTTCGTATTGTAACGATAAGGGTTAAAAATGATGCCCCAAGCAATAACACATGCGAGGGAAAAATGGAGGACACGAGTAGTGACTAGTCCCATGGAAAGCATTCATGTATTATGACACAGTCCCTGGCAACTCATTGTTGCACGAGAGTACCGACATAATAAGCAAAACCAAATTTGTTAATAGAGGTAGATCACGATGATCTGCATGTTGTTTGAGACAAGAACAAGCAAGAACATCATAAAGATGGTTTTGTAAGACATATTTCAACGTTCGATGATGGTGCAATTGACACAGGATTTAGCTACATATATGTTGTTTACCATTTTAATTAAATTTTTTTGCTTTCTTTATAATTTTTCGGAAGAAAAAAAATTATTGTTTTAATTTTTATTTTATTAGTATTATTATTTTATGATTTTTATAGAAAAAATATATATTATAGAAGAAATAATGAAGTCACGAGACAACGTTAAAAGTGACCACAAGGCAAAAAAAATGCCATGGGTAGTAGAAAAAGTCGTCGGGAAGCAAAAATACTCCCCAACGTAGCAAAAACGTGTTGAAAATAATTATTTTTAAAAAATAATCATCGCGGCTAGTGTTAGAGGAATTTTAGAAGATACGTGGCAGTTTTGAGGCACTTTAGGAGTGAGAAACACGCCGCGGGAGGTAGAAATGAGCATATAAGCCACCGCAGCAAGTTATTTTACCACATTTGCTTACCATTTAACTACTAAATTGAGCTCTAACCTACGGGAGGAAATGACGAGGATAGTGGATCGAAGGCACCATGTGGACCTCGTGAGGGACTACTTGAGACCTCCAACGGATGGACCACAGGTAAATAGTTCTCCCTTTTACACTAGCAATTCAATTTTTTGATATTTAACGAAAAATATGCATTTTAGGTTAACATTAGGGCAAAACTGAGGGGTGCCTATGCTAATTGTGTTATGCATTTTTTCATTTTCTTACCAACATGGGCACCTGGGCGCCTGTGCTGGCTTTTTTTTTTTTTTTTTACAAGTGTTTGTCGACATGGGCACCTATGTTGAGCAAGTTTTTTATTTTTTTGAGTTTTGTTTGCCAAGATGGGCGGTTGGGCGCCTGTGCTGAGACCTTTTTTGAGTTTTTTACTTTTTTCTTGCTAGCTTGGGCACCTGTGTTGAGCCCTTTGTTGATTTTTTGCATTTTACTTGCCAGCATGGGTGCATGTGCTGAGCCCTTTTTTACATTTTTTGGCATTTGTTTTCCAGTATGGGTGTATGGGCACTTGTGCTGAGCCCTTTTTTGCATTTTTTGGCATTTATTTGCCAACATGGGCACCTGGGAGCCTATGCTAAGCAATTTTTTGTATTTTTTGGCATTTTATTACCACCATGGGTGTCTAAGTGACTGTGTTGAGCAAGTTTTTGCATTTTTTGGCATTTTATTGCCAGCATGGGCGCTTGGGCACCTGTGCTAAGTAATTTTTTACATTTTTTTGGATTTTAGTGGGTAGCATGAGCGCTTAGGTGCTTGTGCTGGCCTAGTTTAGAATTTTTTTGATTTAGGACTGTAGCATGGGCGCTTGGGCACCTGTGCTGGCAATGTTTTTTTATTTTTTTATCATGTGTGAGCACGCAGGTTCCCCTGTTGAGAGCACGGCACTGGTGCGCACAAAGGGGGGCGTTTACACATAAAAGGTAATTTAAAATTATTTTTACATAAAACTTAGTTTTTAGCAAACCCCGTGTAGAAGAAACAGGTGAATTATAAAGAAATTCAATAATGAACTAGAAGAAAAAACACTAAACTAGACTGCTTTTAGAAGAAATTACATGATAGAATAGAAAGATAGATTACAACAATTGACTTAAATGGCTCTACAGTTGTATTTGGACATGTTAGGGATGTGGGAGTGGTATGCACGACTTCAAACTTTCGAGGTGACACTTGGATGTTCAAACTGGGTTTTCCTAGAGATCACCTTGGAGGTGATAGGTTTATCCTATATAGCCCGCATGCCCAATATCTCTTTTGATCACAGTTTACTCACAACCTTAGCTGAGAGATGGCGCAGCGAGAGTCAGACTTTCTGACTTTTGACCAATGAGATGAGCGTGACATTAGAGGGTGTTTGGCAGATCCTATGAGTTCCGATCTAGGGCCGGTTGATTACCTATGATGGTCACTCAGACCGAGTTGAGCGCTACATAGCCATGATATTTGGATTGAATGACATTCCCCGTTGAGGTATGACAGATGCGGTTAGAAGATGTATGGCCAATCCACGGCTAGGATGGGTCCCTATATACTTACTAGCTCTTGTTAGTGGCGTGTTGATGCCTGATAAGACTGGTGCCCGATTCTTCCTAGGTCTCATTAGAGTGATCCACAACCTGCTTCAAGGCAGAGTCTATTGTTGGGGTCAGTGTATACTAGCTCACTTATATTTTGATTTACACTTGATATCCTATCATGGTCAGAGGACATTGGGCCCTACTACTTTGTTACAGATTTGGGCTTGGGACCATATGATTGGACGTCCTTTAGGAGCATTAAGAGCTCGGATTCTTGGAGAGCCTTCTCTTATGGGTTGGGTTCCTTATGGAGATAATATTCATAGCCATAAGGGAGATATAGATTACTTCTGGCAAGCATTCGATGAGCTACGACGTCACATGATCAAATGGCAACCATACAGGCTATATCAGTGGCCACATAATGCAAACAAGTTGGGAACAAATGTGATAGACCACTTTATTATTGTGAGCATGAGCCACTTCATAGAGTGATACAGGGTAGACCGGGTTCAACGTCAATTTGGTCTCATCCAGGGGATTCCTGGTGATGAAATGTGGTACGTGTATTGCTACAGAGATATTTTGAATATGGGAATGTGGATTAAGTTGGATTGAGCCCTCACGATATTTTCACAGGTAGTATCATAGCCTTGGGTACAATGTGCACAGATATTAGATCTAAGTGCTACACTAGCCTATGCATCATGGTACACACTAGTGTTGCCACATCAATTATCTATTCCACAAGAGATATTGGTTGCAATGGAGCATGATGATCAGGATCCAGATCCACCAGTAGAGGCACATGTACAAAGATAGGTAGTACCCCACATGGGGGTACTAGTGCAGGGACCTTTATCACCCCGTCACTTGACTCCATGACTCAGTCCACCAAGAGGTGGAGGAGATTATTGACATAATGAGATTATGGAGGAGATTATTGACATGATGAGATTATGGAGGAGGACTTTCCAAATGTTCAGGATATGCAGGATGCATAGGCTATGCATGATATAGCAGATATATATGATATACCTGATACATAGGATGTGCAAGATACACAGGTGACTACCTTGCAGTAAAAACTTTAGCAGGTGACAGCCTTATAGTTCCAGATGGCAGTTGAGAGAGATCAAGCCATTTCCGAGAGAGATCAAGCCCTTATAGAGAGATATCAAGCCCTTGTAGAGTGAGACCGAGTGATGGCAGATAGACTATAGCCACAGGCAGAGCGAGATCAAGCTATAGCATAGATTAATTAACTACAGGTAGAGTAAGATCAGCTATAGGTAGAGCGAGATCATCTACAGGAAGAGAGAGATCAGGTTATACTAGAGCGGTCACAGCTGTGAATAGAGCTAGCTAGCATTAGAGTAAAGCATGATCAAGTTATAGTAGAGTGGTCACAACTATAGATAGAGCTAGCTTGCATTAGGGCAGAGCATGATACACTGCAGTAGGCAGATACGTCCTCGGGGATGTAGCTAATGATTGGGCACAGTGCAACTGTAGCATGTGAGGCTACCTATTATAGGATGCATTACTATGCGGTCGTTCCAGCTGAGTGCAGATTTCTTGATTATAGTCGTATAGTAGGTAGCAGGTCACGATCTAGATCTCATAGATCATCACGATCAGTGTGATCCATAGAGAGTCCTTTAGGACAGGAAGCTTCAGATCAACGTGGGTTAGTTCAGCTTGGGTTAGTTCAGTCTAATGCAACTCCTTCTACACATTCAGCACCTCGTCTGCCCCCACCTAGTAGTCCTCTTAGACTAGGCAGTCCTGGTGTGGGTGAGAGTCATGGTTGACTCTTTTATTCACATGCTAGATGCACTGCTTTCTTTTTGGTGTACCGCCTCGTGATGAAGGCATACTTTTATACGGATGTATGTTTATTGTTTTTGATCATGCATCGTGATGAAGGAACTTTTTTGTATAGATGCCCATGATAACTTGTTATATTTGATGTATATGGACATTTATATTTTTGATGATATATATGATGATAGACATATTACCGATGTATTACATTTTGGATTATGAGATAGCCTTAGCTAATATCATATTGTATGTTGATGAGATACTTTGAGCAAAACATGTTTATATTTTTGATATTGGTGTGGGGGGGGATAGATTTGTGATCATGTGCAACCCCTCTTGCCCCATTGGTGATACGGTATTGATTATTAGCTTTTAGTATACATGTGTGATGTAGACTTAGTATTTTTTGATATATGATGTATAGATGTGATGGATATATGTGATATGATGATGAAATGATAACACAATTTACAAGTAAAATTTTAACAAGCACAAGTTTAAACAAATCTAATCCAAGCAACACATTTATTTACAAGCATGCAATATAAAATGAACTTAGAGTAATGAACTATATATTAAAGTAACATTTAATCTAAGTAAACAAGTAAATTCAATTTAAAACATTCAACACAAAAAATCAATGCAACTAAAAAAAATTAAAAAAAACCAACAACTAAAAGTAAGAAAACCACTACTTGGTTTTTGTGGGACAGTTTTGGGATGTTTTTCGCTATTTTGGGTCTTTATTTCTAAGAAAATTTTCTATTGTTTTGCAGTTTCTATGAAATGTATTTGAATGTTTTGGTTTTTTTTAAAGAACATATCTCTATGTTTTGGGATTTTCAAAAGGTATGCGAATGTTTTTGACGTTTTCTCAATATTTTTCCAAAGCAAACATGCAAGGAAATGAAGAAACGTGGATGCCCTCAATGTTAGATGGGATGTGCATGGGCAGAATGCCATGTGGTATATGCCAGAAGTGATGCTACAAAGTTACCACCAGCATGAGATGGGCTCATTCAATGTTAAATTATCCACACTCTAAAGGTTAGATTAGTTGAATCAGAGAAAAGAAGGATAGGCTCATAAGGGACTCAGATGAAGGTAAATATCAACCTAAGACAAAGTTGTCATACTCCTAAACCTAAACTGCTTGTGAACAACAGACCCTCCCTTCACGTCGGAAACTAATTTTCACCAATGGACTTGTCCAAAGTGCCACCATTACGTGGTTTTCACTATTGGATGCACCTTTTTCTTTTTCTTTTTTTATTTTTATACTCTCTTTTTTTCTTTTCTTGATATTCTATAAAGACCCCATACTTCAGCATAGAAGCGCTTAAGATGTATTGCGTTCATGGGTTCTCAAATGCTACGCCCTTAACCTATTGCTTGTATTAGGATATGAGTAGCCGACTTGTGGCTTACCATATCATTTTATTATATAATTTATACTTTCTCATGCTTAGTAGGTTGGCCTCAGTGATGGCCATAACATATGAATAGTATATATAGGGGATTGTAGGTAGTATTTCATCATCATTGGAGTATTTGAGTATTATTGTATGGTTTGGAGGTTGCCCCCTCGAAGTGGCAAAGCTATTATAATTGCATATTGAGATCATTATTCTAGAATATTGTGTTATTTAGTGTTATATTTCTGTTCATGATTTTAATTATACAAGTAAATTCATTACAAGTGGTATCAAAGCTGTAATCTGGGCCAAAATTAGGGTAAAACCCCTAATTTTTTTGTTTCCGCCATATATTGTGAACCAAAGAGAATTGGTGGGAGATATTTTTACCAAAATTGTAGAAACATTTCAAGTAAGGTTCCCTAAATATTTCAGACTTTTTGGATTTGTTTTTCAAAAGTTATTAAGAATTTAGTTTTTTTCATAAAAGCACTCCCTAGGGTGCAAATTGTGGATTTTTTTCAAATTCGTTACATTTTCAGAAAGACATAACAAAATTTATTTGGTGTTTGTTATCTTAAAGTTTTTTTATATTTAGCTGAATTAGTATCGAAATTCTGAAACACTAAAATTTGATCGTGATCCCTACATCCTACTATTTTAGGGCATCATGGCGTGGCCTTCCACAAGAGAAAAAAAGAATCCCATCACTCCGGGTAAAACAAGTAGAAAAGGATGAGATAGTAGTTGTGGAGTTGGAGACAGAAGATATAACTACCGATTCCTCAGGGTTAGGGTTTACTTCGACAAACCATAAAATAAGCCAACTTGAGTTTAACTTGAGAGACCTTGAATCTAGGGTGGCCAACAAAGAAGATGTGGATAGGATTAGAGAAATATTGGAGGATTTCATGCAAAAATTCAGTACGCATATGATGGGTAATCATAATTATTTCAATCAAGGTGGATCCTGAAATCAACATAATAGACACATGAGCCAGAGTGGTTCTTCGAGTGTGCACAATCCAAATACGAGCACTCTGCAGGCTCGTACTATGTTTCCAAAAGTGGATATGCGCAAATTTGATGGAAATGATCCACTCGATTAGATCAACCAAATGGAGAATTTCTTTGAACTACATCAGATTCCATCAGGACAAAAGGTGATCATGGCAGCATTGTATATCAAACTTGACCAATTCATCTGGTATCGATGGTTACGTACTCAAAGGAAGAAGAGTTGTATGAATGTTACATAGACATTCTTCACTGAAGAGTTGCAATTACACTATAGTTCTAGTGTGTCAGATAATTACTTTAGCCAATTAGAAAAGTTGAAACAGATAGGATCTATTAAGGATTACATTCATCACTTCCAAAATCTTTCTCTGCGGGTGGAAAATATTACTGAAGAGAATATGAATGACCTATTTCTTGGGGGTCTCAAGGATCACGTTGAGCATGAGGTGTGTATGTTTAATCCTCAAAAGGTTTTTGATTCGATTATTATGAAAAGAAGGGTAGAGGAGAAAATTGTTTCAAGTAGGAGACAACATTTCACATATACCAAAGATCGCAACACCTTGGCCCCAATACTCCCTCGCCCAGTTAGATTAACACCTCAAAAAATTGAAGAAAAAATAGAAAAAGGGTTATGTTTTAATTGTGACAGTAAATTTGGACTCAGACATAAATTTGCTGATAAGAAGTTGTTCTACATTGATGGGCCTAGTGAAGATGAAGAGAATAATGAAGATGTAGAGTCAGAGGTCTTGGTTGAGCCAGAGGAGGAGTCAGGAGATCCTCAGCCAATGATCTCATGCCATGCAATTTCAGGTATTAGCACCCCTCAAACCCTAAAGGTGGTTGGATTCCTAAAAAAATAGAGGGTAACAATGTTGATTGATTCAGGAAGTACTCACAACTTTATCAATCATAAGTTAGCAGTGCGCCTAAACTATTTCATTTATCCAGCTCCTAAATGTCAAGTAATGATTGCTGATGGAGGTACTATTACTTGTTCTGGAAAATTCCATAGCATTAAGGTTTCCATGGGAGATTACATACTAAATAGTCCCATATATGCCATTTCTATGGGAGGAGCAGACATTGTGTTAGGGGTTCAATGGCTTACCACTTTGGGAACCATTGATATGAACTTCCAAGACTTGTTCATGCGATTTCACTCTGAAGGAAGGACTTTTGAGCTAAGAGGCTTAAGAGAAAAGTCTCCACAAATAGTAAGTTCTCATCAGATGCAAAAAATGCTAAAAAAGGGTGTAGAGGGATTTGTGGCACAACTCTTTTCATTGGAGGCTCATCATTCTAAGGACATTATACCATCAGATATGCAAGTAGTGTTGGATGCACACTCTGTTGTATTTGAAAATATACCAAAGGGATTACCTCCAAAGAGAGATCACGATCATGCTATTCAGTTATTACCAGGAAGTCAACCACCTAACATTAAACCTTATAGGTACCCATATGTGCAAAAGAGTGAAATCGAGAAGATTGTACAAGAGATGTTAAAAGTAGGAATCATCGGCCATAGTCAGAGTTCTTATTATTCTCCAGTAGTGATGGTACGGAAGAAAGATGACATGTGGCACATGTGTCCTAATTATAGGGAACTTAATAAGTACACAATCAAAGATAAGTTTCCTATTCCTGTTATTGATGATTTGCTTGATGAGTTGCATGGTGCTGTTTATTTTACAAAGCTTGATCTTCATTCGGGATACCACCAAATTTGAATCAAGGATGAGGATGTTCATAAAACTTCCTTTCGAACACATGAAGGCCATTATGAATTCCTGGTAATGGCTTTTGGAGTCATAAATGCACCTTCTACATTTAAAAGTTTGATGAATTCTATTTTCAAGTCATTCATGCAGAAGTTTGTCTTGGTGTTTTTTGATGATATATTAATTTATAGAAAAACATGGGAGGAACATTTGCATCATGTAAATAAGGTTTTGGAAACCCTTGAGCAACATCAACTTTATGCAAAGCCCTCTAAGTGTTCATTTAGACTCAAGGAGGTTGAATATTTGGGTCACATTGTCTCTCATGAAGGGGTTAAAGTGGATCCTAATAAGATCAAAGCCATGATGGAGTGGAAGGTTCCAAAAACCCTAAAGAATCTACGAGGATTTTTGGGGCTTATAGGTTATTACCGAGGATTCCTAAGGCATTATGGAAGAATAACAGCACCTCTCATAGCTTTATTAAAGAATGAATCCTTCCATTGGAATGAGGATGCAACTAAAGAATTTGAGAAGCTATAGGAGGCCATGTGCACCACTCCAGTCTTGGATACTCCAGATTTTTCTAAAACATTCATTGTTGAATGTGATGCATCAGGGGTGGGTATGGGGGTAATTCTCATGCAAGAAGGCCATCCTATTGCCTTTTTGAGCCTGTCAATTCAAAGGTAATAATATTTCCAAGCCAACTTATGAGAAGGAAAAGTTAGCCATACTTCATGCAGTAAAACAATGGAGACCATATCTCATAGGAAGACACTTTAAAGTGAAGATAAATCATGATAGTCTAAAATAATTCTTGGAGTAGTGTTTATCATCTGAAGAACAACAAAAATGGGTCTCCAAGATGTTGGGATCTGATTTTGAGATTATCTATAAGAAAGGGAAGGAGAATGTAGTTGCGGATGCACTGTCGCGGAAAGATGACTCAACTGCTGCCTTGTTATGTGTCATGTCCATATTACAAGAAGATTGGATAGATGAGACAAGGTTATGAATGGAGAAAAGACCCAACCACACAAAACCTCATTCATCATCTCTAGAATGATCCAAGCATGTCTAAAAATTTTGTATTGAAAGGGGATTCTTTATGGTATAAAGATATATTATACCTATGTAAGAACTCCACTCTTAAAAATAGGATTCTATCTGAGCTTCACTCTTCTCCAGTAGGGGGGCACTCTAGATTCTTGAAGACTTATCATCGAGTCAAACAAGATTTCTTCTGGGAAGGGCTCAAAGGGGATGTCCAAAAATTTGTGGCTGAATGCATGGTTTGTCAGCAAAATAAGGGTGAAACAGTTCGATCCCCAAGTCTTCTACAACCTCTATCTATTCCTAGCCAGCAGTGGGAAGAGGTTTCCATGGACTTTATCACAAGATTTCCTAAATCTGATGGAAAAAATGTCATCATGGTTGTGGTGGATAGACTCACCAAATATGCTCATTTTTGTGCCTTGGCACACCCATTTGCTGCAAGCACGGGTAGCAACAGCCTTCATGGACACAGTTCAGAAGCTTCATGGGACACCGAAGATTATAGTAAGTGATCGAGACCCTATATTTACTAGTCATTTTTGGACTGATTTATTCTCATGTTTGGGTACTCAGTTAGCTCGTAGCTCTTCTTATCATCCCCAGTCTGATGGGAAAATAAAATTTGTAAATAAGTGTTTGGAGGGATATCTCCGTTGCTTTACGTCTGATAAACAAGCAAGATGGGTCCAATGGTTGCCACTTGCAGAATGGTGGTATAACACTTCCTTCCATACTTCATCTAAAATGTCTCCTTTTTTGGCACTCTATGGGTACCATCCACCATCCATCACATCATCATTGAGAGGACAACTGCGGGATAGAGCAGTAGAAGAATACATTCAGTATCAACAAGAGGTCCTCTCTAGTCTCAAGGAGAACTTGGTCATGGCACAAAACTGCATGAAGCAACAGGCTGATCAACATCACACGGAAAGGCATTTTGAAGTCGGTGATTGGGTTTTTGTGCGGTTAAAACCATATAAGCAAATGTCTTTGAAACAACAACAAAAGGATAACAAACTTTCACCGAAGTATTATGGCCCCTATCAAGTATTGCAGAAGATTGGTACTGTAGCATACAAATTAGAACTTCCACAATCAACCAGAATACATCCAGTATTTCATGTTTCTTGCCTAAAGAAAGTAATTAGACAGAGAGTATCAACCCAAACAGTGTTACCCGAGCTCGATGAGGAGGGGAGAGTCATCTTGGAACCTGAATGCATCCTTCAAACACATACTAAAATATTGAGGACACGGGTTATTACTGAGTATCTGATCAAGTGGAAGAATATGGACAATGAAGATGCAACATGGGAAGATATGACATTCCTGCAGCAGCACCCAGAGCTTCTCAACATTGGGGACAATGTTGCTTTGAAGGGGAAGGGCATGCTACGCCCTTAACCTATTGCTTGTATTAGGATATGAGTAGCCGACTTGTGGCTTACCATATCATTTTATTATATCATTTATACTTTCTCATGCTTAGTAGGTCGGCCTCAGTGATGGCCATAACATATGAATAGTATATATAGGGGATTGTAGGTAGTATTTCATCATGATTGGAGTATTTGAGTATTATTGTATGGTTTGGAAATTGCCCCCTCGAAGTGGCAAAGCTATTATAATTGCATATTGAGATCATTATTCTGGAATATTGTGTTATTTGGTGTTATATTTCTACTCATGATCTGAATTATACAAGTAATTTCATTACATCGAAGCTCTTGTCCATCTGCATGGGCTAGCTTATAAGCACCTGACCCAAACTTGGTGACCACAACATATGGTCCCAACCAGTTGGGTTCAAATTTCCTTTTCTTTTCAAGGTCCTTATTGGTGTTATTTTGATTCTCTTTTAACACCGTGTCCCCTACCTCAAACTGATGAGGTATGATCCTTTTATTGTAGCTTCGCCACAATCGATCTTGATACACTTTAAGGCAATTGAGAGCACGCATTCGTTTCTCGTCTAATAGCTCCAACTCTACCAGTCAAGTTACTATATAGTCTTCCTCTTCATTCAGGTAGTCCCTTAACTCAATGTGCAAAGAAGGGTCTCGATCTCTAAGGGTAGTATGACATTAGTGTTGAATACTAAGGAATATGGAGCTGCACCTGTGGGGGTGTGGATAGATGTTCTAAATTCCCAGAGGGTAGGGTGAATTTTTAAATGCCAATCACAACCTATCTTGTTCACCATCTTCTCCATAATGTGAATTAGGATTTTATTGGAAGCCTCGGCTTGCCCATTACCATGAGGGTAATGGGGGGTCGAGAAATTAAGGGAGATTTGAAAGCATTTGCAAAGCACTTTCATACTTTTATTCTTGAATGACTTACCATTATCAGTGATAATAGCAGAAGGGATACCATATCGACAAATGATATAATTCATTATAAATTTAGATGTTTGGGGACCTTCTATATAGGTAATAGGAACAACCTCTACCCATTTTGTAAAGTACTTTTTGGTAGTTATAATGAACTTATGACCATCTAAGGAGACATGATTTAGTTTCCCTATTAGATCGAGACCCCACTTTGAGAATGGCCAGGGTGTCGTGATTGGTTGTAATGATTGTGTTGGTGCATGTATCAAGTTTTCATACTTTTGACAATCCACACACTTCTTCACATGTTGAAAACAATCATGCTCCATGGTAGGCCAGTAATAGCCTACCCTGAGAATTTTCTTGGCAAGAACGATCCCATTAGTATGAGCGTTGCAGATTCCTTCGTGCACCTCTTTGATTGCTTGGATGATTCGTCCAAATTTAAACATTGCAATAGATTCCCATCATAGCCTCGGTGGAAGAGGGTGCCCCCAAGTAGGGTTTAGCAGGCTATACGCTGGATGAAGGTGCATTTTTCAACACAGGAAATGTTAGTGGGAAAGGTTCCATCATGAAGGTAATTAAATATTTCAGCGTACCATGGTGAAAAGGGACCAGCAACTTTACATGCCAAATAGGATTCTGGTATGTCATATGCTAGCGTTCTTAGATTTTCAACAAAGAACATCCTATCATTCAGCCCTGGTGAAATACTCAACATGGATCCAACCATAGCCATAACATCAACTGCTCTATTCGGTGTTATGTGTATTTGCTAAAAGTATTCTTTTAAAGAATCCACCATCCTCTTGTATGTGAGGAGCTTCTCGTCTTTTACCTTGTATTCATTTGTGACTTGTTTAATAATGAGCATTGAATCACCAATGCAATTGACCTATCTGATATCCCACTTGATAACTAGCTTCATTCCTGCAATGAGAGATTCATATTCCACTATATTATTCATGCAGGGGAACCCAAGCTAAAATGCTTGAGGAATCAAATCTTCTGTGGGAGTGATTAACACCACTCTGGCACCTAAACCATGAAAGGTAAATGAGCCATAAAAGTATAGTTGCCAAACGATAGATTCTTCAAGGTACATGATGGATGCATCTAGTAATTCCAGACTCAAGGGTTAGATACCTAGCAGTGCAGCTTTTGCTAGCTGATCTGCTAAGACTTGTCCTTTTACTGACTTTTGATGAACGTACTCAATGTAAAACTCACTCAATAAGATGATCCAATTAGCCATATTTCCAATTAGGGCAGGTTTTGACAGTATTAAAGGATCAATCTTTGAAATAAGTGTGATTTTGATGTTGAGCATATAGTGGGGTAGCTTATAGAAATCAAACACTACGGCCAGGCAAGCCTTCTCAATTTGTGAATAATTGAGCTCATATGCTATCAATGTCTTGCTCAAGTAGTATACAACCTTTTCTCTCTGATCTTTATCATATTGGGCCAAAAGTGCCCCAATTGTGATAATGTGTAGTAGAGATGTATAACAACAAGGGTTATCCTTTCATAGGTGCAACATGAGAACAGGGGGTTTAGCTAGGTATTATTTTAGTAAAGCAAAATCTTGTTTTTATTCGAAGCCCCAGTTAAAATTAACATCTTTCTTAAGAAGGTGTGTGAATGTATGACAATTGTATTGCTAGCTGCGAGATAAACCTTCTGATGGCCTGAATTTTTCCCCTGTAAGCTATTTAGTTATATGATATTCTTAGGAGGGGGCATTTTTGTGATAGCCATGATGTTTGCAGGGTCCACCTCTATTCCTCTCCTTGACACAATGAACCCTAGTAATTTCCCAGATAATACACCGAAGACACACTTCTTCAGGTTAAGGTAGAATTTTTACTCCCTTAGGTGTTGAAAGATACGCCACCAATTTTCTGGATGCTCCTCCTAAGTTCTAGATTTAGCTAGTATATCATCTATGTAATCTTCCATAATGTCACTTATCATATCGTGGAAGATTACAATCATTGCCCTTTGATATGTAGCACTTGCATTTTTAAGGATGAAGGGCATGACTTGGTAATAGAACGTCCCCCATGGATTTGTGAAAGTGTTCTTATGTTGATCTTCTTCTGTAATTTTTATTTTATTATAACCTGAGAAACCATCCATGAGTGACAACATCTCATAACCAGCAGTAGAATCGACGATCATGTCAATATTAGGAAGAGGAAAATCATCCTTTGGACAAGCTTTATTTATATCTCTGAAATCGGTACATACTCTGATACTGACTGGCTTATTTCTAAACTGGTACGACATTAGAAAATCCACTCTGAGTAGTCGATAGGCCTGATGAAGCCTACTTATAATAACTTTTCTAACTCTACCTTTACCAGCAAGGTGGCGCAAGGGATGCATCTTCTTGAGCTTTTGTTTGATGGGCTCGGTGCCTAGGTGCACAACAAGGTTGTGTACCACTAATGTAGGATCAAGTCCTAGCATGTCAGCATAAGACCAAGCGAAGATGTTTGCATACTCTCTCAAGAGTCCTGTAAATGTTTTCTGTTCTTTGGATGAGAGTGAAGCCCCCAACTTAACTATCCTCAACATCTCCTACATGCCAATGTTAACATCAATCATATCTTCCACTAGCAACTTTTACTCGTCCCCCATGCGCATAAGATCGGGAGGGAGATTGAGATCCTCCTCTACAAAAATTGGTTCAGGGAGGTGATCATCATCTTTATATGGGTACACTATTTTTTCCATAGGTTGTTCTACTTGTTTTTCCACAAGCATGCCCCTCAAAGAGGTTTTCACTATAGGACTTCCCCTTTTTATTTCCACAAGGCTTTTCTTTGGAAACTTTTTCCCTTGCTCACTTTTTTACTTAAGTGTCCACATAATTCTACCTCTTCTCTGAAGTACACACATGCATTAAGCTGAATGGAGAACCCTTTCTTGTGATCATTTCCTTGGAATGTTATCTTTGATGCCTAAGAACTCACCAATAGCCTCATCATTCTGAAACACATCAATAGGTATGTGTTGTTGTTGATCCCAATTCACAAGTGATGGGTAGATGAGAGTTAATTTTTGGGTTATAGGGGCGATGGTGGGTATGACAGGGTTTATGGTAAGGATAGCCATGTTAGAGAATAGGTTCGTAGAGGTGAGGTCTTCGTAAAGACTACACCGGGAATCTGTTTCACTTTCATTTTCGGACAAACTATCCTCACTTTCAGAAGAAGCATACTCATTATCTGAAGGGTGAGACTCATATAAATGGATGCCTACACCTGATTTACCCATTATATGACGAGGTATTGGAAGAGATTCTAACGGGCCCTGCTCGTAGCGGTCACAACCATGTCCTTGATATTTCATAGTAAGCATGATTCTGTTTGGAATAACGTACCTAGATGAATTGTAACATAAATCCCATTTCATCATCTTGAGGATGAAATATAATGTCATCAGAGGATTCTTTCATCTTCTAGCAAGCCACCTAAAATGAAATTGTCAAAAGGGAAATTCTCTCTGTATCATTGGAATTTGTAGCATGGTCTACCACATGTTTTGGCTGATAGAGGAATATTTTCAATCATAAGGGCTTGCTGAAGATTATACTATCCATGGCCATTATTTATGACCTTCATCTCCCATGTAGCAAAAGGAGATTCCAATGTAGTTGTACCATTATCACTGGGAGTCAGGGTGTTTAGATCCACTCGTGAAGCGAGGGCCTCCGAATGAACAGGGATAACAATTTCTATAGAGGGACACTCATAGATAGTAGGAAAGTAACCTAACAATGCTCTGTAATGAGCAAAGGGTCAAGGATCCCCTTGTATAGTAAGTGTTTGTCCCTCATACTACAACTTTAAACATTGATGATACGTAGATGACACAACATGCATGACATGAATCCATGGGCAACCAAGAAAGATATTATAAGGGAGTTCCAGATCTAAGATGTGGAACTTTGTATCATGGGTTATGGGACCTACCTCCAATGAGAAAGTGATCATTCCAGATTGATTTTCATTCTTCATTGTCATACATGCCTTTTATGGTGATAACCTTTGTTTCCAAATCAGCTTCTATGAAGCCGAGTTGATTAGACTAGTTTAAGAGTACAAATATTAAGACCCGATCTTCCATCCACAAGCACTCTCTTGACCTTCTTATGCTTGATTATTACCTCAATATGTAAGGGTAGGTTATGGGAGGGATTTTTAGTTAAGGCTTCTATCGGACTAAAGGTTATATGTCTTACAGGAGCAATTTGCACTGCCATAGCTTGTAAATGTGTAGGTTCAACATCAATAGATACTCCTAATCCCTGTAAAGCTTTACAAAGTATGTCTTTATGGACGTTAGAGATATTTAGAAGGTCTAAGATTGAAATCTTAGTTATAGTCTTCTCTAGTTGATCTAATATATCATAATGACTCTCTTGAGAGGAGGAGGGGTAGTAGTTTTGGAGATAACAAGGTGAGCTCGTCATGTTGTCCATGGCGCATTCTCTTATTTTAATTCGAATCATATTAATTTTCTCAAAAAGTGGATCAACACAACCTATCAAGGCATAAAAATGGTCTTTGTTGGACACACAGTTAGCATTCTTATTCTGAGATGATTGTCCCTGATCCAGCTTTTTTCTTTCATCGTGATTGGGAAAAGGTTCTTTAAATATCCCTAATTTTGTGTTTGGATATTTGGTTGTGGCAGCAGAGTCTACATCTATATCACCATTGTCAACTAGGTCTTGAATGTTTTGTTTTAATCTTAAACACTTGTCTGTTTTATGACCTTTTACACAGTGAAAGTCACAAAATTCATTCTCTCTAAACCATGACTGGGCTTAGATGTGTATCATCTCCATAGGGTTGTGTTTCAGGGTACTTAACCATGTTAATGACCTCTAAATGTTTTAATACTGATGATATTGATTCAGATAGAGGTGTGAAAGTATGTCATTTATACTCCGTAGGTGGATTACCTTTCGCAAGCTTTAAAGGTACACGATTCTGAATAGCTTGTACTTACTTAAAATCTATTATTCCATCACTAACGGAATTTTTGTTTCTGTTAAGACCAAAAAAATTTTTATCACTAGATTTAGAATTATTATGATCATGAGAGATAGGTTTCAGAATCCCCCTAGCTAACAATTCCTTTTCAATTTGACTCCCTTTTTTGATAACCTCTTTGAACATGTTACCACAATGCATTTGCAAATGGAATGTGATGTTTGGATAAAGGTTGGGAAAAAATATGCCTATCAAATTTTTTTCGGGTATGGAGCAAGGAAAGCGGCTAGCTAATCCTCTCCATCATTGTAAAAAATGCAACGAAGTTTTCATTGTTTCTTTGTTTGGTATTGTACAGATCCAACATGGTAACGTCATTTTCTATATTGAAAGAGAAGTGTCATACAATTTTTTCTGCTAATTCTGGCCATGTTGATATCGATCCCATAGGGATGTGAACAAACCATTCTAGCATCGTTGCTCCTAAAATTCATGGAAAGAGGCACATAAGATAATTGTCGCTGAATGTCAACTTCTTGGCATGCCATATCTCAAAAATATTTAATATGGTCACGAGGATTACCTTTTCCCTTAGGAAATATTTTTTCAAACTTTGGAAAATCATGGTGCCTTGGGAATATTTGTATTATGTAGCATTGGCTTTGTCAAATGGGTAGGGACATAACTCATCAAACATGGCACTTCTTGTTATTGTTACCGAGTTTGGCCCTCTTATAACGCTTGAAGGGTGTTCTTCACAATAGACCATTCTTGGCGGATAAGATGATGAGTCTTGTGTCGGGTGGCGGCTTGGGTCTATACAAAGGAGTAAGCCTAGGTGTATAAAAGCCCACCCCTATTTTTGGTGAAAAAATCCTCCATAAGGATCTACTTTCATATCTCTTGTCGAGGAGTGTCTGTACTTGGGAATTTCGTGAAATGAAGATTTGGGTTATTGCCTTTGGTATGAGTTTATTTATGCAAAACTTTGGGTTATTCCTTTTGTATCATGCGAAGCCAAACTGTGTCAATTGACGAGTGAGGGCTTCAAGACCTGTATCATTCGTAACATCAAGCCTCTCGAATGGTTATTTCGTTACGATCTTTGTTAGGGGGGAGGTTGCACATGATGGATCTATGTTATTCATGGTCATTCTGCAATGAATTTTAAGAGGAGGTAAATACATAGTCTCCATCGTTTTCGATGAGGTACTTGCATAGGAAATAAATTATTTAGTGCTCCATATATTACATGTATTGGTAAATAATAGTTATGTGAGTAATTATTATCTTGTAGTTGTACACGTTAGTAATTTGTTATTAGTTGTTATCACTAAAACAAAAATAACAAATGTCATATGTGGTTAGTGAGTTAGTAAACAACTCTTGTATGGCTAGTAAAGTAATGTGTATAGCCACCTCCTATTTAGGAAGTCCTATCTCCTATATATTTAGATGTTTGTAATATGATGTTTAGTCCAGGGAGCTTATTGTAATGATCCACTTCCTATGTCTACAACTCTTTGATCTCAGTGTTAGAATATCTAGTGATTTATTTTCAATTGGCATCAGAGAAAAAATAACTATAGAGTCCTTGGTGGAATGCATTGAGTATACGTTGTAGGATTCATGTCTACATTTAATATTGTGGTCATCTTGACATTTAGTGCAACCTAGTTAGTATAGTAAATAGTGTCAAAGGAATGATCAATTGTGGAAGCTTGGGAAATTTATCTCAAGCCATTGGAATGAGCTTGTCATTCATATGTGTCTATGTCCTACCTCTTAGGACTCATATGTGTGTATTCCCATTAAAATTGTCATTCATTTGTATATGTCATATGCTGTAGATCTTTTCGAAAGTATTGGTTCCATCTAACTCAGATTTGAACAAAGTCATTGCGAGGAGCAGTGATTATAAAAAATCACAAAGAATTGAATCCAAATAGGTCAGAAATGTGTAGACACATTTTCGACTTGTTTGTGACGTTCATAGTGAGGGGGAACATTATCTCATTGAAATTCGACGTCCAACTCAGAATCGATGAACAATTTTTAGGTCAAGTGATGAAATCAATTTTTTTTACCATTGCAAAGATCTTCAAACCACCTTTCCAAAACATTTTTCGGTTTATAGGCAACAGAGCTTTGGTTACAGAATTATAGCGAAATCCATCGTCATGGTCATCTTCAATGAAGCGCTGAGTATTGCTTTGGCAGCCATGTTTTTTCAATTGTGCTCATTTTTTTTTAATTTTTTAGCAAAGACTGGTATTTTGAAAAAAAAAAAATCTATATTTTTTTGTTTAATAATTTCATTTTAGGGGCAATCACTACATTTTTAGCCAAATTAATATTTTTCCAGTGCCAGTTTTTTGGGCCTTTGAAATTGTGGATGAGGAATCCTCATGTTCGCTCCTAGTTCCAAGTGGTTGGTGGTCACACTATAAATTTTCTCTCCATATGGAGCAAGTTTGTGAAATTGTTAGATCCAATTTTACATTTTAAAACAGTGTTTTATGGGAAATTGAAACCTTAGATAACATGTTGGAGTTCTTGGTACTCTTTCAAAATCGAGTGCGGATTTTTTTGACACGAATAGGTGCTTGACAGAACCTTATCCTTGCTTGCACTAAGATTATGAATGTTCATTGAAAAATATGTTCATGATGTAGAAAATACCCTCTTTTTTGAGCCTCATCATGTCAGTGTCATTTAATATGTAAAAAATTTGTCTTAGAGTGCACATTTTCGGTGTCATACCCGACGTCCAGTGGAAATTATTGAGCTGTCATGAGTCATGATCTAGATGACTTAGCAGCTTGTCATATGGAGGACGGAGGTGATCAGACTTGACTCCAGGATTATAGAATCAACGAAATCTGTATCAGTCACCAACGACGGGGCCATCACGAAGCTATGGTGGCAATATAAATTCGGGTCCATGTGTGAGTTTGCTTTCTTTTCTGAGTTTGCTAGTAAATTCGGTTGTCATGAGTTAATTGTGATTATATTGTTAGTGCTGAATGTTATTCAATAAGTAGCAAATTCTAGACATTGAGGGGGGGGAACATGTTCCAATGTTCCATTTCTAATATTTAGTTTGTGTGTATGAGCATCAGAATTCAAAGTATTTTCCTAATGTTATTCCTGTAGAAGTGTGACTTAGTCTGATGAGCCGCATCGACATCACTCATGCTCGCCATCATGATACTGTGGTTGTTATTTATCTAATGGAAAACTATCTAGAGGTTGTTGGTATTGTCCTAAAAAACCATTCTTCATTGTGTGACCATTTTTGGTTGAACCACTTGGAAAACCATGCGTAGAGGCTGTTGGTATTGTCCTTGAAACCATCCAGGATCATGAACATGCTAGGTGTATTCCGACACGTATGCAGTACAAGGCAAGTTTTCCCCCATGTTCGCACTAAGGGGGGATCTGTTAGTGAAATATATTATTTAGTGCTCCATATATACATGTATTTGTAAATAATGAATTATGTGAGTAATTAGGTTTTATCTTTGGTAATTGCTAAGTTTCAGTAACTTTGGGTTATTCCCTTGTCTATATGGGATGCCAAACTTGCTAACAAATGTAGTGATGTGGCTTAGACGTATTGTTAGAAACATCACTCTCATAGGATAATAAGTTGTTATATCCACCTGACTATTTAGGGAAGGCTATCTCCTATATATTTGGATGTTTGTAATATGATGTTTACATGGAGCTTATTGAATATCATTCACTATGCATGCTAAACTCCTGTATCTTGTTGCAAATCTCTAGTGATTTATCAAATAGTACTTCTTCATTATTTTGTCATGCAGAAGTAGAGGCGAATGACCTGGATTTAATATTGTCATATATATGGTGACAATGAGGAATTAATCGACTTCTTCTTCCCCTTGAACCATTGTGGCAATGATAGAAGGGTCCACCGTGGGAGGTAACTTAGTTCCTAATTCCATAACACAAATGAGGATTTCATGTTTGTTTTGAAAAATGTAATCGTCAAAATTGGCATGGACGATGTTCTATATTCATACGAGGAGAGTTCCTCTTCTCCACCACTATGGTCAACCATGGGATTATCCTCTAAAAGAGGGTTATCACCTCCAAATATATCGACTTTTAATCTTCGAGATCCCATTCTCGTAATAGGAATACTCAAGATAAGAGGTACAACGTAAGATACTTCCACTAAGGTTTACTAAAAATGGACCTTAGGTCAAATTTTGATAGCGTAACGACACTAATGTTGTCAAAAGAATGGTGACTATAGAATAACCACAAACTTGATCGACTAGGTCAATGTGACCTAAAACCAAAGAATAATAAACAAGCTACCCTAGTAAGGTAATATATGACACAAGTTTTCTTTAGAATAATACAATGATGTAAAACGCTCAAAATTTAGTCACACCAAATAGTTTAGTCCCTAAGATTCATCTAGATAGGGTTGCAACCAAATAATGACAACACAATATCATTAGTTAGGTCAAGTTTTGCAATAAACAAGGCCTAAATAATAAAAAAATGTTGACACGATCTTCTAACAAGGTATACTAAAAACAAGTTTCTAAACACTAACAAAGTCTAAGTCTTGTAAAATGGATGATAACAATGTGAGCAACGTAACGACACTATTTGGACACGTGAACCAAGCTTTCAGGAAAAGCAATATTTTTAGTGTCAAAATGATGTTATCATGATGCTACCAATGTATCCTCAACACTCACAAAACTCAATACAAAGCTAGGATGTAAAAACTATGTCTAAGTATAACAAGAATTTGCTGAGCATGCGAACAACGTAACTCTACAATATAGAGTTTTAGACTTGATTTCACAATGGGAATAAGACGTAAATATCTCAATTGTATGGCTACAATGTGGGAAAGTGTAACAACTCAAAAGAAGACAAGGATGAAATCACCTAACTACGATGATAATAAGTCTCAAATATGGGTTTTTGAGACAAGGGGGGCCTACTAGATCGTGAGTACATACCATGCACACTTTCAACACTTGCGCTCCGACATTGCAACCTAGTCGAGCAAGTAGAATACAAAAGTGGTGGACACAGTGATATCTAGTGGTATTTGGTATATGTTGTTTCCTTTTTTCCAAAAATGGGCAACAAACAAACAATGGTGTAGGCCAAATGGTGTTGAAATAAACTTGGTGTTTTTTTGGCAGAGTTTCGCCTCGTCTTAAGATAAGTAAAAAACTAGGACAAAATGACACTATGTAGATTTCATGATGAAATGTCACACGGTTTCAACTTTAAGAGATTATTTCCCTTGTTTGAAAAACAAGAGTTTGAATCTAACAAAGTTGTCACTTTGTGAGAGCTCTCAAGTATAACAACTAAGACAAAAACAATGGCTCCAAGCCGAAAAGCTTCCTAGGTGGTTCTCTCTCTAGGTGTCCACAAGATATCTATGAGTGAGATCGATTTACCCAAAAAGTCAAACTAAATAATTTGAGAGTATCTTGGATTTAATTTACCCCCTTTAGTATAATGAGAACTGAAGTGCGTTCAGTTATACTTTCACTGGGGTCGCAATATAGATATCTTTGACTCTAATCTCACCAAGGTGTACTAGTCAAGTCAGTAGTGTGGAGCACTTTTTTATTTTCGTTCACAAGGTTCCCTCTTGCGTGAACTACTTTAGGGTTCCTAGGACCACCCCCATTGTTGTAGCTTAAGGCTTATGCCAAAGGGGTTATGTCCTAGTTAAGCAGATGAGCCGTAGCTCTTAACCGAAACCTGTAATACGGTGTTTTGAATGGTGTGTTGGTGTATTTTTTTATCTTTTGGATTAAGTAAATTTGGTTTAGACCACCAATGGCAACCTACAACACAAGTGAATGTTAGATTTTGGTTTTGAAAAGAGACCCTTATTTCTTTGATAAAGCGTTTTAGGTCCTTCACACAAATGATTATTAGTTTCAAAAATATTCACAATATCATAGAAAGAGAATTAAGTGTTGTTTTGGTTTATCAAGATCACGCTAGGTGCAAGAGAAGAGCATACACAACAAAAAATCTAACTAAATAGATAAATGCAAATCTTGTAAATCAATAACTACCATAAAAATTTACAAAAGTAAGGTGTATTCCTAATTAATCCAAGTGCTTCTTAATGAGAGACTAAAAATTGCTTTTGGTTCCCAAGATCACACTAGGCATGCAAGGGGAAGAGCATACACAAATTTTTTGTCTTGATTATTTATCAAGTGAAAAAAGTCTCTTAAAATAAAAGATCAAGCATATCAATGAATGATGATTTTTCTTACTTACTCTATAAATAGCAAAAAGTGGTCTAAGAAGTTGCTTTTGATTCCCACAATCACACTAAGTGTAAGGGAAGAGCATACGCACCTTATTCTAACCTGCAAATAGGGCATAAAAAAATTCTTATCACACCCTAAGAGAATTTTTCTAGGAACATTGCAAATCTAAAAGCATGAAAAATCACTTATCAAACCTAATTCATTTTTAACTAAAGAACCTTATCAAACCCTAAGTGAATCTTGTTAGGAACATTGCTCTAAAATCAATAAACTGACAAAAACAACAACTAAAAACCCTTGAAGAAATGACTACAATCCTAAAATGCACAGGCGAACATTGAAGTTTTGAAGCAATTTGTGCAATTTTACCTTGGATGCATGGGTGCCACAAGTCTAGATGAACAGGCACTAGGCACAACTCTATGCATAGGTTCTCACATTCATGTACAAGCACTCTTAGTGATGCAAACATCCCTCTTGTGTGACTTTTGCACAGTCAGTACTGCACGAGCAGCTTCCAGTGAGGAACATGCAGCTTTACTTGCAGAGACACAGAACCATTTTTCACTGTTGCACACAGGAAAATGCTAGTGCTGACACAGGGTGCTCACAGTCATGCACAGGAACTGCACATGTCATGCAAAGGTTCTCATCTAGATGCACATGAACCACCTCTGGATGAACAGGTGCGTCACTCTTCAATACACATGTGCAAGCTTTTCCTATAGGTGGTCTAAGATCTAGATTTTTGAGAAGATAAAATCTTCATAAAATATCTAATCTTTGGGATGTTTTAAGGTCTATTTTAACAGAGCTTCGCCTCCCTATATCCTACAATGAACATAAAAACACAAATTATACTACTAATCTAGTTGAAACAACTACCTGAAAAAATGGAAATTGATATATAAAACTTGAAAATTACTCTAAAAATTTGAAATTAATTTAGAAATATTGAGAAAGCTAATCTAAAAAGATTGAAAGTACTACTAGAAAGCTTGAAATTAAAATAGAAAACTTGTATTTAATATAAGAAACTTGAAACTAATCTAAAAACTTGAAATGTAAAACTTTGAAACTAAGTTAAAAAGCTTTAAAAATTGAATGTAATGGGGTATTGTCCCACCGGACATGCCAAATGAAATGCACCCTAAACTTTACAAATAAAATAACAAAGCTAAACAAGGAAAGGATAACACCATTGCCACCTAATTAGCTAAGGCTCTAAGTCTAGGAATGTAACATTAAGATAGAAGCTTAAAAGAATGTTTAACTAGTATGAAAACAATACAAAATCTAACTAAACATGCCTATTAGTATGCTTGAATAACCTAACATGGGCCTAAATAGACCTAAGATGGGAAATCAAATGGCTATGGTTGTTACTAAAACAAAAAATGTGAAATGGACTCTCCAAATGACTACTTGGTAATTTTAGATATCCATCTACTAACCCCATTCAAGGCTTTAAGCAAGGATTAGACTTGGCTTATAAATCATATGTATTATATGAGACATGCAAATCAAAGCATGGTGTAAAGTATAAAGGAATAAGGTGAGTTATTTTTTATAGTTTTGCTTTTAGGAGAAACTTGTATTTTGGTGCATGTGGGACTAAATGCCCCAAATTAGATTAGAATTGCTAATCATGATTAGGCCTTGAATTACCAAGTGATTAAGAGGTATGGAGCCTTAATCAACACTTAGGGTCAACTAGGAGGCTAGGATAAGATTTTGAAGCTTGCTGAGACATTGTGGAGGTGAATGGGGTGATTTTGAGTTGTTGGAAGAGGGGTTTGAGTCAATACTAGGGCATATTGACCAAATCAAGGGCAAAATAGGCTTAATTAGCTTATAATTGCTAATTATCTATTTTGAAGAGGATTTTGGCTTACGATTCGATCGTAAAGCGGCATCCTAAATGTGAGAAAGGGATTTGGATAATCTAACAAAGTGCATTGTTAACCAACCGAAGTAACAAGAAATGTTAGTTAATTAGCAAAGAGTACTAATTATAACAGATTTGAGAAGAATAAGAGTGATTTGCGTGTGTTTTGGCAATAATATTGCAAAAGAGGAATTTAGGTGTCCACACTGAGTAACAATCACGTGAGGGATCATCCTATATGATATATACATGTATACATATAAAGTATATATATATGGTATATATAAAATCATATATATATATATATAGGTGAGGTGGTTTTACCGTTTCACTCTTAAAGTTGTGGAAGAGCCTCCGACATGATAAATAATTTATGAAATAAATAAAACTTAAAATAACATGGGGTGGGAAGTGGTGGTCCACCTAAACCGTATCCCCACTTGACATTATTACCCCAACACTATTCATATTGATTGAATGCACCAATAATATGACCGGATATGAAGCTCTCATCTTAGGTATTCAAATTGACTGGGTCAAACTTGGCATCCAAATCCAATGACTTTTACAGGGATTTTTGGTTCTGATTCATTAATCAAGTCAAAGGCATCTATGAATGTAAGAATGAGGTTCTTCAAAATTATAAGGATGTTGTTGAATTCCTTCTTGGATATTTTAATTTCTACACCATTCAAACCATCCCTAAATCATCTAATTACTTCACAAACACTATGGCTTCTCTTGCATCTCTCATCCCTTGGTCTACAGAGGAGTGTAAACTCTCTGTTATCATTCATTACTTTAACAAACCTGCTCATCTTAGTGAATTACCTGGTGTCAACCTCATCGAATCTAATCCTTGTGATCTTTGGTAGGTCAATCCTGGTGTCAATCTCATTGAATCTCAAATCTTCAACTATCTTTCTCAATCAATCATCCCCTCCGACCTATCTAAAAATGGTAGGTCTTTTCTTCAACATGTTTACCATTATGTTATCCTTGGTGGCATACTTTAAAAGCATGGATTTTAAGGCATCTTGTTTGTTTGCCTTAAGTATTATGAATCTACTCAAGCTATCCAAGAAGTCCACGATGGTATCTTTGGTGGCCATTTCAGCAGTTTGGTTGTTATTAAATGCGTCCTTTACATGGGTTATTATTAGCCCTCTCTCAATCAAGACTGTTGTGAATACATTGAGAAATGTGTAAAATGCCAACAATATTCCAATCTAATCTACATTCCTAGTCAAGCCTTACAATTGGCTCAGGACCTTTGGCCTTTCTCATAGTGGGGACTCAACCTCATTAGGCTCGTCAATCCATGTTCCTCTCAACGCCATTATTATATCATCATTGTTACCAACTATTTCACCAAATGGGTGGAAGTAATTCCACTTACATCAACTAAAGCTAATCAAATATTTAATTTCATCTATCAGCATATCATTTTTCACTTCAGAATTTCTCACAAAATCATCACAAACAACGAAAAGTCCTTCAAAAATAAAGACCTTAAGAATCTTTACAACTCATTCAATATTATTCTTAGCTTCTCTTCTCCATACTATCTTCAAGCTAATGGACAAGTCGAGGCAACTAACAAAACTCTTTGCAACATCCTTGCCAAGGCTATTGATAAATCCAGTCATAATTGGCATCTTCAGATCCCCTTCGCTTTTTGGGTTTATCGGACTAACATCTACACCTCTATGGGTGCTACTCCTTTCTTACTCACCTAAGGCTATGAGGCCATTCTTCCTCTTGAATTCCAAATCCCATCCTTGTGTGTTTCTCTTCGCGACTTCATCTCTGATGAAGATTATCACCAAGAACGTCTAACACATATTGAATTGTTGGAAGAACGTCTCCTTCTCACTCTTGAACATCAACACATCTATCAAGAGTACATCAAACATGCTTACAAAAATCACCTCAAGAACACAACTTTAATATCAGTGACCATTTCCTTAAAGAAAATAAAATTGTCACTACTCTAGAAAGGAGTCAATGTGGAAAGTTTCCCAACTGGATTGGACCTTATATCATCACACATAAGTATGGGTCTGGATCCTATCACTTGAATTCTCTTGATGGTAAATTGGAAATAGAACCTCTTAACGCATTGCACTTGTGGCCTTTCTATTGTTAACATACTTACCGATGTGAACTTAGCTATCTCAGTGGTCATCCATACATTTGCTAGCCTCTTCCATCTTTCATTGTAATGATTTGGAATTATGTGATCTACCATCACTTTCCTATCTATGACCTTGAATATGGGCACCACGAATATTCTCATAGCATATTACTTATGGATAGGTTCTTCCTTCTTGGTGAGAACTCTACAATCATTGCATTCATCACCTTCTTACCTACCTACAAAAACCATGCTAAGGGTATACAGGTTTCACTCATATATTCTTCATCCCCTCCTAGGTGGTTTACCTAGCTATCCCCAACTCTTTCATAAAAATTTGAAATCCCGGATGCTCATTTCAAAAGCTATCATATCCAAAAACAAATTGCTCCCTCAAAGGACAATTGTTCATCTAAAATAAAATTGTTAAAAGGAAATAGACTGATCCATCGAAGGAAAACTATCATGCATATCGTATCCTACCATTTACAAAAGAAAAAATCTAAAGCATAAAAGAAAAATTTATACCACTCCCTCAAAGGATGGACACCATCTCATATCATGGCAGTGAAGGCTTCCTGCACTGATCAACATTTTATCTACTCAAAATCAAAATCATACAATTCAAAAGCAAGCGTCCTAAGAAAGCTTCCCACATCAATCAACTTTCTCATCCATAGCAAACTTCCCTCATTGATTTGAATCATATTTTTCAAAGGTGGGTGATGAGGTTCGTCAATCCTCACCATTAATAATGTCAATCCAGGTTGGTGTCTAAAGGCTGTATGCATTAAGAGAAGAAGATCTTGGAAAACAACTCCCTTAAACACATGCGGAAATTTAAATGCACACTTGCATAAATGTAAACACACTTGCATAAAGGAAATCACACTTGCATAAATAAATTTTGCATGAATGAAATGAAACTTGCTTAAATGAAATTGTTGAATTAAAAATAGCTGAAAGATAAAAAGACACCTGCAAGTTCACAACAAAAATTGTACTGAAGAAGGATCACATAACATGAAATCAGAAGTTTACAACAAAAGGAAAACTGCAGAAATAAAGAAACAAACATTAACACATTGATCCATCTTCCTTGGAATGAGTGGCCAACTCATTCCTTGGAAGAGGACTTAATTCATATTTTAATTCAGAACTTGCAGAATAACTTTACTTCAAAAGATTGGAAAAAAAGAACAGATATTTATTTCTTGGGAGAAAAGCATTATATATCTAAGTGTGGAAGGTTGCATTTATAATTTATGCGTCCAACCAACTCCTTATTTTGGGAGATACAATCTAATCTTATCTTTATTCTAATCGTAACAACTAAGATCTCCATCTCCACAAAATATGGAAAGAGATATATTATTAGAGTCAAAAGTCTTATCTCACTTATTTTAGGAAGATTTTCTCCCAAATATTCTCTTTGCTTTTCGGTAACAAGAATCATAATGATTTTATTCCTCTACATTATTGGAAGGAGGATTTTCCTCAAAACATGATTTTGACCAAATTCCTTTCTCAGATTATGATCAATTCCACTTTTCCCAATATTAGCATTATCTTTCCTTTATGGCCTGCATACACAAGACTTTGCATCTTTTCCCAAATAATCAATAGGATTAGTCAACAAAATAGATAACAAAAGATTTCTAAAGAATGAACAAGATATATAATCTATATTCTATCTTAAGCAAACTATAAGTTCCTAGATTACATTTAAATCCGCTTTCAAAGGTAACTTGGAAGGAAAAAATAATGGTAATTTATGGTCAATTTATGACCTCATCAGTGGGGCATAGACCTTGGGATACCAACCTATGGAGAACCTATATTCCCATGTATAAGTGTCATCCACATCCCTTATGTCATTTTGAAATTAGGTTTCTATGTCCATTTTCCATATTGTCCCTCGTGATCCCTGGGATCACTAAATATCAATGGTTATGTGTTAACACCTGTTATTAGTTGCAAGTGCATTGCCTTGATTAGATCATTTTCTTATTTACCTCCATTTTGGTTCACAACATCATTTCTTTGTGCACTCCTTATTACGATTGAGTGTCGTTTACCTCCTTTTGGTCACCTTCTATCAAAGTTGTATCCTTTCTCTAGCACGTTATTATCATATTCTTCCTAATCCAACCATTTTATTCATTCTTATTTGTATATTTTTAAGTATAAAATCAATTATGCCATATCATCCATAGTGTTTATAAATCCAGCGCATCATTTATCCATTATTTCATCATGTCTAAAACTTATATATCCCTGTTAATTACATTAGCATCTATATATCTGTCATGGCATATCACATCACATCCATATAATATTCTAAATCACATCTTAACCAAATATCTAAATCCTATTTACAACCATACAAATAACCATAACATCCAATCCATTATCCATAACATCATAATCAAACATCCACATCTAAATCTAACATAAACATCATCAAAGTCATGAATCATACATATAACACATGATAAATCAAAACAAAACTCATATATATATATATATATATATATCGTCGTCACCAAAGTACACACATACATCTATCACATGTCGGTACGGTTCCTGTCTCAAAGCAAATACATCATCAAAATTAGTAAACTCTACGTCAGAAAGTATCAAATCTTACCCCTGAGACAGGTTCTTGAATCTATCTATGGGCCTCATCTCCTCCATCATGGCCCACATCTAGTTGTGGATGTGTTCCTAGATGGTGTCAGCCATGTTGTGCTCCCTGCTCCTCGCTACTCAGTTAAGTACACATCGTATATCAGCATCCACAACAACCTCGATAACACTATGCACTCATAATAGCATGCCTCTATAGCTAATGCCTTGTCCTGCTCTATGGGAATAATACCTAGAGGTGTCATCTGTCCAGCCCCCTGTAATGTCATTGGTGTACTGCTCTCTGAATCTGTAGCCAGTATAAGACTGAGGTCTCCATATCGTGCTATGTAAACCCCCCACTGCCTCCTATCTTTGTCATGTTGTTTCCTGGCCTGATCCCTCTCTTGGTGTAGGATTGTGGTCTCCTAACACACCACCTCTCTCTCTTGGCATGTTGTGTCCCTCTCTTTCTGCGTTGAATTACACTTCACACATAAACGAGTTATCTCTATAGTAGCCCCTCCATCATCATCCACATCACCCCTACGTGCCACATCCTCCTCGTCATCTAGCACCTCCTCCTCCTCATCACCTCCCTCGACCTCCTTTACTATTATCTAGGCAGCCCATGTCCTTGTTATCCAGTATGTAAACCCAACTCTAACTCATACATCATCATTATCCCATAGTGCCCCCGCCTCCACCAATGGGTCTATCATATCAGGACTCAGAAGGTCCCTCTCAGACTCATCTCGCCTATATTTAATAGGCTCCATGACCGCTATTTCTACCACTCCAAATTGTCATATTACCTCATAAAACTAGATGACCTCCATCATCTCGGGCCTCCACCCCTACCCATCTAATCTTTCTCATCCCAACCAACTCCCTGTCCACCCTAGGCCACGTAGGATAATCGCGGTACGGACACCTAGCTTGTTCCACATCTATCTCCACCAGTCTATCTATATACCAATCTTCTCCTCTCTCCCTCCTGTCACCATGAGCCTGATCGACTCACCACATCAAGAATCCAACAAGCAACTCAATGTGATCCCCTGTCACCCATGGGATCTATGGTGGCCTAATCATTGTAATATGCTCATATGCTCAACAATGAAGTAAGAATTCTACATCCATCCTTGTCCTCCTCATTTATGCATACATGCATAACTCATGGTATACCTGGGCCAGTAGTGTTGTTTCAAAATACAATACTATCTTATGATCCATAATATCTGCAACTACACCCTCCAACGTCTATGGAAATCTTGCACCCTCTGAATTTGGTGGTGCATATCTAGAAATGGCCATCATCACCAAGCATATCAATCTACTCGTGCCCACCCCATGCTCATATCGTGTCTCTATGTGAAATGCCCCAGATGTGAATGTAATCTGAGGGGCATCGGCTCCAAATAGTCGTGTCAAAACCCCCAATATACTATCTGTTGTGATGGTCTAAACTGGCTCACCATGTATTGGTAACCTCAGGATATGGTATACATCCTTGAGAGTCACAGTCATCTCTCACATCCTAAACCAAAATGTTCTTATATGCACATCCCACCTATCCACCAATGCAATCATTAGACTGACATCTCGTGGAATCTACTAGTGATTCTGAAATTAACCCAATCTGACTATAGCTAGATGGTCCCACTCCGCATTTGTGGCATCCCCTCTGATATAATCAAATAGCGTTGGGACTTTGTCTCGTATATATAAAGTGTCTCGGGCCTGAAAAACCAATCAAACACACAAATATTAGTAGCTTATCATCAAAAAATCCAAAACTCATAATTTTTCTCATTCTATCCCTAGTTGATGCCGACTCAAGTTGGATCGATGCCTCCAAGAATGGGTTGACGCCCTAACAGGCCCGGTTGAAGGTGACCATACCCAGTCGCCAATAACCAACCCTTATACCAACCCCAAAATTTTGACAAATGCAAAAAATTAAATAAAAAATAATTAAAATGCTTAAAATTTTGCCCAGTCATCGTTGACCCAACCATGCCTTTTTTATCAATCTTACCCTTGTCTCATTTTCAATCAATCCTTCCTTTCAAATTATCTTTTTTTCCACTTTTTCCTTGTGTGGCATTCTTCTTGAACTTCGTCCACCCTAGATTGTTATTATAGGAATGTAAAGTGGAGAAGAAAGATCCTGAGTCGATTTTTTCGATTCTCTCTAAGTTAGGTCCCAAATACTTCGTCTTCGTGTCAACTTTTCATGCTACAAAAACTTCTCTAGAAAGTGCTTGGAATATGCCCTCATTTGATAGTTTTTCATCCCAACTCATTCAAGAACAAGACAAACTCATTCAAATGGGGTCTCTCAAGTCTAAGTCACATGCCCTTGTAGCAAGTACCGGTAAGGGAAAGAAGACTAAAAATAAAAAAGAGAAAAAGGAGAAACCTAAGAAGGAAACCAAGACCAACCAAGCCAAACCTAAACCTAACATGAACGCTTCGAATTCTAAGCCTAAAGAGAATAAATAAAAGTTTAAGTGTTCTTATTGCAAGAAGATTGGTCATGAAGAGAATCAGTGCGTGAGAAAACAGATTGATCACCTTACTCATTTACCTAAGAAAAATCATATAGGTGTTCTTGAGTCTATCAAACAAAATGCTTTGAAAGTCAAGTCTTCCACTGCAAGAGAGTATAAATGTGATAAGAAGAAAGGAAATGTGATTGTAGCTCAAGTTGTTCCCTTATTGACATGGATTATAGATTTCTATGCCTTGCACCACATGGCTTCTTCACATGTTGAGTTCTTTAACATCGAACCATGTTGCATATCCCAAATCACATTTGGTGATGACATGACATTATCGGTTACCAATAGTGGATCGGTAGAGATGGATGGGGGAACATTGAACCAAGTGTTGAGTGTTCCTAAACTCTCTACCAATATCCTATCGATTTAC
Organism: Taxus chinensis; assembly: GCA_019776745.2. Lineage (NCBI taxonomy): Eukaryota > Viridiplantae > Streptophyta > Pinopsida > Cupressales > Taxaceae > Taxus > Taxus chinensis. The sequence goes on from CM034148.1 coordinate 133,181,922, forward strand.
CAAAACACTCATCTTGGTGAAGGAATGCGAGTGGAATTTGGCCCTAACTCGGTGATTATACATGAGCTTCACAATGACACTATAGTGGTTGAGGGAAAGGAGGTATGGGCTCCTTTGAGAGAGATCAAGGATCCTGGAATGACGGCTGCATATGCTCCATGGTATTATATAGCTTTGCCTTACCATATCACTATTCCGCAGGCCACATGGGATGCAAGGGTTAGGGCACTAGCAGAGCAATTGGCTGTAAGTGATGATGATGACTCATGTGATGATGGATCCAATGGATATGATCTTGATGGAGGTGGTGGACAAGGTCCTCCGCTAGGATAGGGATAGAGACCGGTCCCTATATCTTGACAGATACAGATTCCCTGAGTGGGCATACCAGTTGGGATTCAGACACCATTACAGCAAGTGCCTCCTCAAAGGGCAGTGCCACAGGGTCCTCCATTGTGAGGTGTATAGTGGGGGCCAATTCCTAGTCCACCACATAGTCTAGGAGGTGGCCAAGGAGGTGGAGGAGATGGGGGCAATGGATCAGTGCACAGAGCACATATACAACAGATGGAAGTTCATATGTTGCAGGTTACAGGCTTTCTACAACAATCTATGGCTAAAGTCCAGCAGTTGACCTTAGATAGAGACCAAGCCAGAGCATAGGTTTAGATTGTTACTATAGAGAGGGATCATCTTATAACTGAGAGGACAGTGGGATAGGCTGAGATTACTAGGCTATCAGCGAAGGTGGCTTCATTCCGGTGGATTGATAGAGTTAAGGTGACACCAAAAATGCATTTGGATTTGGCGACAGCCAATGGGAGGGCTTCCTACTACCACTCTTTGTATTATGAGGTTGTTCTCGAGGGCTAGAGAGCACCTAGTTTTAGTCAGGTGTCGATGTCTACAAGATCACAGAGACCATCGACATCTGCTATATTAGTTGAGCAGCCATCACAGCATCAGATAGGGTAGGAGGGTTTACACGTGATGGGCCCTCCACCATCTCAAAGGCCAAGTAGTCCCCACAAGGGATCGAGTCAAACATGACTCTATTCTACTCATGATGTATACACAGATGTATGTACTTATGCCTCAATATGAAGGCTCCATTTTGATCAATGTATATGTACCATTTTGATTTTGCCTCACGATGAAGGCATATTTGTTGGAAACATGCCCATGATGGCCTACTTTTGTATCTAGATGTATGTTTTGAGACACATTGTATATGGACATTTTATTTTGACATGTTATATGATGATGATTATAGTTATGGACTTATTCATGATGTTGTTTATGATTGTATCACATGTACTTTGATTTATGAGATAGCATAAAGATGATATCACATGTTTTGATGACATGTTTCATTTTCTATTTATCACATTTTGTTGATGAGATAGTAGTAGATGATATCATGTTACTTTGCATGTGATACTTATGATTGTCCACAATTTTATCATGGTCTATGTTTGAGGGGGGACAGAAGGTGCTCCCTCTTGCCCTTCTTAGTGATATCATATGATGTCAACTTAACATACATGTTTGACTTTCATGTTCATGATGATGTAGCTTAGTGTTTTGTTGATATATGATGTATAGATGTGATGATAGATGATATGATGTGATGATGACAACAAATTGTACAACACAAATAATAAATACAACCTAATTGAATCTAACTAAAAACAACACAACTATATACAAGTATACAAGATAAAATGAACTCAGTGCCTATGTACAATAGATTAAAGTAACACTTTAAAATTAAGCAAATGAATCCAACTGTAAAGCACACAACATGAAAAGATAATGTAATCAAAACTATACAAACTAACAACTAAAGTAATCAAACCACTACTTTGTTTTTGTGGGACAGTTTTGAAACATTTTCTATTGTTTTTGGTGTTATCTTAAAGATAATTTTCAAGGCTGTTGTTCACATTGTCTCTGTATTTTTGTCCCTAAAAGGGGATTTTCAAATGTTTAGGGTTTCCTAACATATTTAAATGTTTTTGTGTTTTCCGAAAGGTTTTTTGAAGCTATGTACAGCAAACAAAGAAGCGTGGATGCCCCTAACGATAGAGGGGATGTACAAAGGAAAAATGCCACGTGTATGTGTAAGACGATGAAAATGTGAAGGTACGCCCAACATTAGATGGTAATACACAAATGAGATTCCTTCTTATATATACAAGGATAGATCAGTCAAATCAAAGCCCTAAAAAATAGGCTCAAGAGGACCCCTAGACTTTAGGAAAACTAGCCCTAAATAGAAGCGATTGTTATCTATCCAAATGTGAGAGTTTCTTGGGAACAATGAATCCTCCTTAAGCACCAGAAGTCAGTTTTCACCCAAGGACTTGCCCAATGTGCCACAATTGTGTGGTTTTCATAGTTGGATGACTTGTTTTCTTTTTAGTGTTTTCTTGATTTTTTATTTTTTTACTTGTTTTTCTTTCCTTTCCGAGGAACCTCGTTCTCAAGCATAGAACTACTTGAGATGCATTGCGTTCATTGGTTCCTTTAATTCCTCACCATCTGAGTGAGCCAGTTTATATGCCCCTGAACCATACTTAGTGACTACGACATGTGGTCTTAACCATTTAGGCTCAAATTCACCTTTCTTTTCTCGATCCTTGACTGTGTTAAATTGGTTTTCTTTTAAAATGAGATCTCCTACGTCAAATTGATGAGGTATGATTCATTTTTTGTATCCTCATGATACTTGGTTCTAATAAACCTTTAAATGATTGAGTACTCTCATATGCTTCTCATCCAGTATCTCTAACTCTATTGGTTGAGCTACCATGTAGTCTTCTTCTTTATCTAAATAGTCCCGGAGAGATATTCTCAAGGAAGGAAGCTCAATTTCCAAGGGTATAATGGCCTCAGTGCCAAAGACTAATGAATAAGGAGTAACACTAGTAGGGGTGTGAATGGAGGTTTGATAGGCCCAGAGGGCGGGATGCATCTGGAGGTGCCAATTATGACCAATTTTTCTAACCATCTTCTCCATGATATGAACAAGGGTTTTATTGGTGACTTTAGCATGTCCATTACCTTGAGGGTAATAGGGATTCGACCACTTGATTTAGACGTGGAAACCTTGGCATAATGCTTTGACTGTTTTGTTCTTAAATGATTTACCATTGTCTGTTACAATGGCGAAGGGGATGTCGTAAGGGAAAATGAGATGGTTCATTATAAACTTGGAGATCTATGCACCGGTTACGTAAGTAAGAAGCACGACCTCTTCCCATTTGGTAAAGTACTTGGTGGTGGTGATAATATGGGTGTGGCCATCTGAGGAAGTTGGAGTGAGCTTCCCTATGAGATCAAGTCCCCATTTTGGAAATGGTCAGGGTGTTGTGATGGGATGTAAATCTTGTGTTGGTGCATGTATCAAGTTTCCATACTTTTGACAAAGTTGCAACAGTCTACTTCTATGGTAGGCCAATAGTAACCACTCTTAATAGTTTCTTAGCAAGGACCATCCCGCTTGTGTGAGCTTCACAAACGCCTCTATGCGCTTATTTGATTGTTTGGACTAACTCAGTCATATAAAGACAACGCAATAGATTCCTGTCATAGCCACAACAATAGAGGATGCCTCCTAGGAGGGTCTAATGGGCTATACGACAGATAAGAACTATTTTATTAGTATGGGAGATATTCGAGGGAAAAGTGTCATCTTGTAAGTAGTTAAAAATGGGATTGTACTAAGGGGATAAAGACCAACAACTTCACATGATAGATAAGATTCTGACATATCATATGTAGGCACTCACAATTGTTCAACAGAAGGCATATTTGTTGATCGATTATGTGATTTTGGCCTTTGTTCAAAGATAACATGTATAAAGTACTCCTTCAAAGTTTCAACCAATTTCTTGTATGGAACAAGCTTCTCATATTTAACTTTATATTCATCATTAACTTGTTTAATGATCAATTGGGAGTCACCAATGACTCATAGTTGTCTGATGTTCCATGTAATAACTAACTTCAAGCTGACGATGAAAGCCTCATATTCTGCAATATTATTCATACATAGGAATCCCAAATGAAATGCCTGTGGAATGACTTCTCTAGTGGGATTGATAAGTACCACTCATGCTCCTAAACCATGGAAGGTGAATGACCTATCAAAGTGGACTTGGCCACATGATGGATTCGTAAACATACATCATAGATGCATCCAATAGATCCATACACAATGGTTCCATTCCTGGTAGGGGAGATTCAACAAACTAATCTAAAAGTACCCATCCTTTTAGGGATTTCTGGTTAACGAACTCAATGTCAAACTCATTGAGGATGATGATATAATTATCCATCCATCATGTAAGGGTAGGTTTATATAGGAGATATTTAAGAGGGTCAACTTTGGATATCAACTTGGTCTTATTATTAAGGAGATAGTGGCGAAGTTTTTGAAATGTAAAGACCACAACTAGGTAGGCCTTTTTTATCTGAGGATAGTTCAGCTCATAGGAAATTAAGGTACGACTAAGGTAGTCAACTAGCCTTTCTTTGTCGCTAAGATCATATTGGGAAAGCAGTGCACCACTAGCGAATTGGGTAGTTGAAATATACAATAGTAGGGGTTCACCTGGGGTAGGCAGCATGATAACAAGTGGACTTGCAAGATATTGCTTAAGCAATTCAAAGGCCTTTTCACATACAGGTCCTTAGTTAAAGGTGACATCTTTCTTCAATAGATGTGTAAAATGATGGCAATTATCTGCATGCTGCGATATGAATCGGTGGATTACCTAAATTTTTCCTTTTAGACTACAGAGTTGTTTAAGGTTCATTGGTGGGGCATCTCTGTAATAGCTATAATCTTTGCAGGATCTACCTATTCGATCATTTATCTGACGAATCTGATCCTAGCGATCCTCCATCTACTCAACAACTGTTGGATTCAATACAAGCTTTACATTCTTTATTCCAAGACAAATTTAAGGCTATGGAATCAACCATCACATTTCTTAGATCTGAAATCTAATAGCTTAAGGATGTTTCTCAATTGCATGTTTGTGCTCATTCTACATCCTCAATGCAATCAATGTCTACTACATGTCATCTAGTTAAACCTCAAGACATGCCATTTCCCAAGCCTCTCGTATTTGAGCATAATACTACGTCGCATGACATTTTTATTCAGCTCCTCAATCATCAGTTGATCACTCTAACACCTACTCATTAATATTCTCCTTATCGGTTAGCAAAATATTAAGGTCATCCATATTGTAATTACCATCGAATCAATAGACATAATGATAATGATTTTTGCTCTTTTCCATGAATAATCAAACATCTCGAGTGCTATGGCCTTATTTCATTTGCTACACAACATTCTAATACAACTGATAACTCCCATTGGGTTCCTAAATCTAACTAATCTATATTTAATGAGCATCATGCCAACACCACTCTGGAAACTCCTAAGGAACAACCTCTTGCAATTAGTTCACCATATCCTCTTATTCAACCATCTATGACATCACCAAGTCCATCGTCTACCAACATTAGTTCACAATATCCTATTAATAAGTCATCAATCATATCACCAACTCAACATAAGAAACCTCTAATAATCAGTGTAACACCTCTTTCTCTCAAGTCATCCACAAAATTACCAAGTAAAATTATGCAACTACATCTTGAAATCCTTCCACCTTCTTCTCCCATCAAGTCTTCTAGAGTGTCCTCAATCTCACATAAGCTAAAGCCAATCACTTTTGTCAAAGCTACTACTCCTAGTGATAAACAAGACACATCTCAAATTCTACCACCATCGCATGGTCTTACTGTTGCTTTAGCCTACCATTGTGTTGGCCCTCTCTCTTATCATTACACAAAAAACACTCTCCCATAATGGCATGGCACCTCTTGAGTCGTTGCATAAATCTCCATCGTCATAGTAGACTTGGGGGCATAACATCTAGCACATCCCCCCTCCTTATATTCACATAGGATTATCTCTCATCTTTGCATTATTGTACATTCATATCCTCACATAGGCATATTCATCACACGTTTTAGCATCGTCATTACCCGACGACACACTCTTGTGCTTTGGTTCACACTTCACTGTTGAGGGATTACTACTACATTGAACCCCACTCACTGCACTATAGGCATTACACACTGCATTACATCACACATTATGCGTCATACACCATGCATTCTACATTTAGTCTACAACATTTTGACATCTACGCATATACACATCATATATCATCCTAGTCTTCATTACATCATCTTACATCCTACATTACTAGCATATATATATTACATTTTACACATTCTACGCTTTTGTGTTGCATATTACACATCATGTACTCACATATTCCACTCATCACATGGTGGACTTTATCGTTCCATACACTATATTATCTTCTGCGCGTTGCATGCACTACCCTATAACACACTTTAGTTCATCGGCCCATACTCGACTGCCGAGGGTTTACAAATCAAATGGACCTTACACTCATCACATGTTTACAATTTCACCTACCATCATGCAACATTACTAGTTTAGTGATATACACTTTAGGCTAAATTGTCACCATTTTATCAATTTGTAGTGGTATACACCTTAGGTTACATCACCACTCCCTCTTTTCATCTTGAAGTGTTATATGCTTAGGAATAAATAATCACTCATCCATTCATCTTATATTGATATACACTTAGGATAAATCATCACTTATACGTTCATCTAGTCATGATATACGCTTCGGCTATGGGTTCACACACACACATCATTTTTAGGTCACATATCATCACTACACCTATACATTCATCATAACGCATTAGACACAACATACACTTTGACCATTTCCCGATGAGGCACTCTCATTTATGGTTCATTCTTGATGGCTGAGGGGGAAATAAAAATGAACCTCATTGCATACATTTCCATCCACTCGGGGGACACGTGGCTCCTATCATTCCATTCCATCCACCCATAACATATTGCATTGTCTTAGGGGCATTTACTCTTATTTACTTGTGTTTTACATGATCACTTTACTACACATGTTAGATTGATTTCTTCTACGTCATTATCTATATCATCCACACATGCACGTTCACATCTTTGTTTAGTTGTGATCGTAGATACAAATATTTTACACACAACATGGAAGGTCACCTTCTACCCTTCCTACATTGGTTGCAGGGGGCATCCACATTCGTCTCTTTCAGGTGATATTGTTTCATTTGTACTCAACATTTTACATCACTTGGTTATTCATGTTTTGACATATTATTTATTTCTCTAACATGCTAACGGGTGTTCCATGTGCAAAACTTGTTTTGCAGGATTACATGTTTCCATGACTACTTCTTTTACTTGTTTGTACTTAACTATCATTGTCTACTTCTTGTATACAGGTCTTGCCCTATGTTTGGTGTGCACACTTGTTTGTTGTTTGCGACCATGATGGCCTTGCCTGTCTTACGACATCATGAGTGATGTCCCATGTTTGCGACTCACTTTGTGTGGCTTACTTGTCTTCTTGCATGTTTACACTACTTTTCTTGGTAGCTTTTACATTGTTTGCATAGATTTCACATGGTATTTTTACATGCATGTTTGTTTGTACTAAAACTTGTATTTGGCTAGCCATCCTTGTTTGTGCGTGCCTTGGTTTCTACCAAGCACATTCCCTTCCCCTTGCAAGTCAGAGTTTCAGCGTACATGCAGTCAGTCCTCTTTTAGGGTTGCATTCTCCTATAAACTACATTGCATGTAGCCCCAAAGAGGGGGGAATAATTTGGGGTTTTACAGTCTACACAACGCTTTTACACTGGTTCAGTTTAGTGCACTTTTTACCCTTGGCATTGTGGGTTTACATACAGGGAGTGGGTTCAGACTAGTCTACGAACTCCATACACATCAAATTTTACAGGACATGGTATCCTTAACATTCTGGGAAGCAGTTACAGACCAACACTTTCTACTTACCTACCGGCAAGATGATGATCACGTTGGAGGATGTCTACCGGATATTGTGGTTGCCGATTATTGGTGAGTTGGTATATATAGTGTCGGCCGATGTGGCCTTCAAGGAGATGATCACTGTGTTTGAGGAGATGGCGACGGAGTTGACTGAGCACAACGCGAGCCTTATATATGAGGCGATGTACGCAACACACCCAGAGGAGACGCGGTTGGTAGTATTGATGATGGTGGCAGTAGGGTGTTATGCTCTACCTTGTTTAGAGGGTGGCCAATTTCCCCGAGGTTTGATGGGGGTTTTACGGGAGATGGTGGAGGATCGAGTCTGGTTTGCTTGGGCACCTGTCTATTTGGTGCATTTGTGTAGAGAGCTCTGGGGTTACCAGAGGATGTGCCAATATGGCTTATGTTGTACCTTCTTGTTGCATTTTTGGGCTTATGTGCACATTGTGATAGTGTGGCCGCGAGGATTGTCAGTGGCAGATTGGCATAGAGGTGGACAGAGAGCACGCTACATGAGGTGGGTGGCAACTAGGGATCACCAACAAGGTGAGGAGGTGACCTATGATGTCATGCATTATAGGAAGAGGTTAGAGGGGTTATATGTGTTGGATATCATGTGGTGGCCGTATGTGGGCTACCCAACATTTAGAGGTATGATGCAGGAGATGCGAGGGTTGCCGCTAGTATTGTGGATACAGGGTAGATGTGCCAGCGAGCACGAGATTATTCAGGTGGATAGAGTTCGGCCATATTTTGGACTAGTCCAAGATGTGCCCCTGCCAATTGTATGGTATTGCCGAGAGGATGTAGAGAGGCCTTTACCTCTACCTCACCCTAAAGATCTAGCAGGTTAGAAGGAGATGCCAGTGGATGGACAAATTGATGACACAGGGGTGATGGATGGGTACAAATGATGGTGGGCTGCAGAGTTATAATTGGTACCTCCACAGTCGGGGCAGCCGGATTTGGCTATATTGATTAATGCAGAGAGATGCACTACAGGGACATGTGACAACATTGGGAGTGCAACTGGACATTGTACAGGCACAGGTAGTTACCTTGATGGGGTAGGGGACTATTTTACAGGGAGATCTGGAATAAGTATAGGCACAAGGGCCATGATAGGATGGGGCACATATTGCCACTCTACATACACAGGTCACAGGTTTGCATAGCCAGTTAGCAGCATCACAGGCACAGGTAGCCACTTTACAGGCCATGTGACTACATTAGAGGGGTAATTGGCTACTACCCAGGGGTAGGTGGTTGTACATGTACCCACACAGGGTTAGGGACAAGAGTTACAGGTGCAAGGATTAAGGCTAGCAGTAACATGGTCTTAGTATACAGGTGGCAATGAGGCCCATGGTGCCTCCATAGACAGTATCGAAGGTGCGGTTCAGGGATGCGTTAGGCAAGGTACAATACTATCAGGATCACCTGATAGCTACAGGGATAGATGTCCCCTCTTATGTAGAGCACAAAGCATAGCAGGCCTTGAGTGAGAGGACCAGGTCCCACACTCAAAGTGTAGAGAGTATAGGGGGATAACAAGCCTAGAGATAGGGTCAAGGCGAGGCCACTAGTTTATGGAGACCAACACCAAGTGAGGGGCCATAAGAGGTCAGACTTAGGCCTATGGAGGGTGGCGAGATGTTAGTTGGACACCGCATAGGAGCAAAGGAGACGAAGGATATGTGTGAGATAGGAATGGATGATATCTGATGGGGAGGTGATTGATATCTGTGCGTACTTCCCTTTTTGTTTATTTTTTATATATCGGCATGTGTGCTGAAGAGAGCGAGGATGTATATGAGAGTTTTGAGATTTTTGAGCATATACCGGCTTGCGTGCCAAAGATGATGAGGCTATATATGAGAGTTTTGAGAGATTTTTATTATCTATATTGATGTGTATATTGGATGGATACATAGATTTTTATGATGAGATCGATGATTGTCCAATGATGTACTTGTGTTGGCAAAAACTGATTGTTATTTTTAGATAGATGGAAACTAGGTGTATTAGGCATGGTGGAGATAGGTCCATGTAGACATGATGGATTCAAGTCGTAGGCATGGTTGAGTCAGGTCATAGGCATGATGGAGTCAGGTTATAGGCAATGATAGAGTCAAGTCATAGGCATGATGGAGTCAGGTTACAGGCATGATGGAGTCAGGTCGCAGGAATTATGGAGTCAGGTTATAGGCATGACAGAATCATGTCATAGGCATGATGGAGTTTTTTTTAATGTTGATTTAATGTCCAAGTTGTTGGTAACATGGGAGACAAATGGTGATGTATATGCATGTTCTGGTTTAAGTTTCCAAATATTTTCTATAGTGGAAATGTAAAAATGATAAATGAATGATGTGATGATGTGGTAAAAATGTTTATTAATTGGTGCTTGTTTAGTTTAATTTCCAATTGGTTATATAAAATGGAAACTAACTAAGGTAGGATGTGAATAGGAAAATGAAGGGGAAAATAAGTTAGGTTAAAAAATGGTCAAGCTAATCTCCAAGGGCCTCATGCCCTCAGAGTGCTACCTACATAGCCCCAGTGAAAAGGGGCCTCAAGCTGATGTAATTCTCCCATAAGCTAGGGAAGAATATGATGAATTAGAGAAATGGGTTGGTAGATTTTAGGCATGGTTGAGTCATTTTAAATGTAGGTGTCGATGGTCTGGTCATGTATAGGATAATCAATAAGCAATGAGGAAGACAAATGATAAGAGGTGGTAAAAGAGCCACTTAATTGATAAGAACCCTAATGAGTCTACCATACCCAAGATGGGCTTATGAACGTAAGACCCTAAAGGCATAGCATAATGGACTATTCTAAGGGTGAAGAAAGTCACATGATCACGAAATGTCATAATTGTGGAAACTCCCTAGAGCAGAGAAAACTAGGGTGCAGAAGGTAATGAGGTGAAATTCGATGGTTTAATGTAACTTAGTGTACGACAACAAGTTTACTTAGCAAGAAACCTGGGATCAAAAATAGGCAAGTCCATGACGAAAATGTCATCATTTTCTTTATTTGATTTTTTTAATAGATTGATCAATGTGGGAAGTCTATATGGGATGAGTATATTATCTCCTTGAGGTCTTCGCAAAGTTGATCAATGCAGGAAGCTTCTAGATATTTTTATTGTATTTTTACAAGGACTTTATATAGCTATCCTTCAAGGGAGTAGTCTATTTATAGCAGCGAGGTAGAAAGAAGAGATGTCCCTTTTTGAGGGAGTCATCTTTTGCTGGAAGTTTGACTTAAGGAGTTGAATCCCTTTTTTTTTTTACGTTTAAGTCATGGACAAGACTATAGAGGAAGATTGGGTTCTTGTTTAGAAGACAAAACCATAGTACACAGGGGTTAACTATGAAAGAGGTGGGTTTCAAGTGATGAATGACCATGGGATTTCATCTTTTAAAAAAGATGAAAAGTATCCATGAGAATCATGTTATGAGTAGAGTCATGGTTTTCATATTGAAGATAAGGTTGAAAGGTGATGGGTACTCACACAATTCTTGTTTAGTCATTGATCCTCAAAAATGGGTAATATGGAAGGTGAACAATGTTCAAGGGACGAGCGGTCAATTGAAAACAAGTGATATAGGACTTAATGTCAACAATAAAATGGTCAAAGATGCAATGCATTGAGGGGCTCAGGTTCAGGTTTACCTTCGAGTGAAGACAAATGATAAGCACCTGATCCATAGGCATGGGTAACCATATATGGTCCAAGCCAATTAGGAGCAAATTTACCCCTTTTACTTTTCTTTTCTTTAGTTACATGTTGATTTTCCTTCAGGACGAGGTCACCGACCTAAAAGGCTCATTTGTGGACACGTTTATTGTAGGCCTTCTTAATACGTTTTTTTGGTAAATTTGGAGATAGTCAAGAGCATTGAGACGATGTTCATCTAATAAATTCAGTTGCACCAAATGATCCTAGTGAAATTCATCATCGTTGAGCATGTCTTGTAGTGAGATGCAGAGAGATGGAATCTAGGACTTTGAGAGGCAAGACAGCCTCGGTATAATAGACAAGAGAAAAAGGTGTGGTCACCAGTCGAAGTGTGAATACTAGTGCGATAAGCCCACAACGTGAAAGGAATGTGTGAATGCCAATCCTTTTCCAGTATCGTCAAATACTTTCATAAGAATTTTGTTCAAGGTTTTATTGGTTGATTCTGCTTGGCCATTGGTTTACAGGTAATAAGGTGACGAGAAACTTAGTTGGATGCCAAAAGCATTGCATAACTTATGTAGGGTTTTATTTTTGAATTACTTTCCGTTATCAGTGATGAGACAGTGAGGAACACCAAAGCAACAAATGATGTGATGGGTGATGAATTCACATATTTTCTCAGCTTTTATAGAAATGAGGGGGATGGCTTCTACCCATTTAGTGTAATATTCAGTAGTGGTTATAATCCATTGATGGCATTGGGAAGAATGAGGATTGATCTCTATGACAAGATCCAAGCCCCATTAAGAGGAAAGGGCCAAAGGTCTCATGCGACCTTTAAGGCATTGACTAGGTGTGTGATGAAGATTAGCATGTTACTGGCATTTTACACAATGTTTGACATAGTCACAACAGTCTGTGGTTTAGGGTTGGCCAATAATAGCCAAGGTGAAGAATGTTACTTTGTGATAGCTAAACCACTAAACTTCCCTCCAAAAATTCCATCGTGAACTTCCTTGATGGTGTAGGGAATTTTAGAACTTATAAGGCATCATAAGAGAATACCGTTGAAGATGCACTTATAAAGGAGACCACCCATGATGAACATAGCGAGAGACACTTTTAAGAAAGGCACGTTGTCCATTACGAGTGAGATCAATAGGTAGAATGGAAAGGGAAAGATAGTCTACAAACTACTTATACCAAAGGTCACATGGGTCAGGTGCAACGGTTCCAACGGAGTAGACCTCACGAGGTTAAATAAGAGGGTGATTATAACCTTTGTATTGTGACAAATATTTTAGAGTCGGCGGGCAAAGCGGGTATTTGAGAATCCAAGCAAGCCATGGTATCCACAAACTTGTTGGTAGAATGGGGGGTGGTTTGAAGTTCGTAACAGTCAAAGGTGGTCAAAAGTATGCCTACGTGATGTTTATACTTTTGCAGTATTTCATTACAACACTGGTATATACCATTGACTTGGTTTATGACCAGTTGGGAATCACCAAAGATATTGATTGAATTAACATCTAAGGCATAAGAATCCTAGAGACCCAATATGAGTGCTTCGTATTCGATGATATTGTTTGTACAATCAAAATCCAATTTGAAAGATAAAGGCATAGGTTCACAATCTAGAGGAATGTGGATAACACCAGCCCCACCTCCACGTTGACACTTCGAGCCATTAAAGAAGAGTGTCATTTGGTAAGCGGTATCGTCAAAGGAGAGGGTAGCTATGGATTCGTCTTGGAAATCGAAGTTAGAGGGTTGATTCCTAGAAAGAGGTGCGTCTGCTAGTTGGTCAGCGATGGTTTGGCCCTTGATGGATTTTTGATGAGTGAATTTGAGGTCGAGGTCGGTAAGAAGCATAAGCCAACCGTGTGACACGTTGATGTTGATAGGGTTTGGCGTACATGTAGTGTAGGGGGTAAGTATTGGAAATAACAAAGGTTTTGTGGTTGAGTAGGTAATTTTGGAGTTTGGTGGCGATGAAAAACTAAGGCTAAGTAGAGTTTTTTTTGGGATGGGTGTATCTAGTTTTGTAGTCACAGAAGGGTACCAATTATGCAATAAACCACTTGCTCTCTGTGTTACTCGTCGCGATGAGTGAGTATGGTACCTAAAGAATGGTCAGTGGCGGAAATGTATAGGTAAAAGGGTTGGTCATCCTTAGGAGGAATGGGCACTGGTGGTTGAATAAGGTATTTTTTAAGGCGTCAAAGGCTTTATGGCATTCATCATCCCATTTGAATGAAACGTGCTTCTTGAGAAGATGATGAAATGGTTGACAGTACGGTCGGAAGGCTGTACGAGATAAAACGACGAATGTATTAAAACTTACCTTGCAAGCTTCGAAGTTGACGGAGATTAGTAGGAAGAGGCAATTCTAGAATAACCTTTACTTTAGCAGGATCAACTTCTATGCCACTCAAAGAAACAATGAAACTAAGGAGTTTTCTTGAAAGTACCGCAAAGACGCACTTCTTTGGTTGAAGATGAATAGAATACTTGATAAGGAAGGTCAAATATGACCTTAAGGACGGTCAGGTGTTCGAGCCTGATGTTTGGATTTGGCAAGAAGATCATCTACGTAATATTAAAATATGTGATGCATAATGTCATGGAAGATGTAAGTCATGGCTCGCTGATATGTAGCACCAATGTTTTTAAGGCCAAAATGACATGACTCGATAGCAGATGGTCCCCCAAGGGGCGATGAAGGTAGTCTTGTGTTGATATTCTAAAGCAAGTAATATTTGATTATAACCTGAGAAACCATCCATGAGTGATAGCATTTCAATGTTCGGTGGTGAGATCAACTAGTTGGTCAATGCCTGGTAGGGGAAAATCATCTTTGGGATAAGCTAGTTTGAGGTCATGGAGGTTCGTGCAAATGCAGAGTCCCCCTATCGCCTTTGTGACAGGAATGATGTTATAAATCCATTAGGGATAGTCAATGGGTAGGATGAAGGAAACTAAGAGAAGGCGCTGAAGTTCTTCTTTGACCAGAAGAGCAATGCGAGGATACATTTTCCACAACTTTTGTTTAATGGGTTTGACATTAGGAATGGTTACGATATTGTGGACCATGATTTTTGCGTCAACACCGAGCATATCAGCATAGGACCAGGAAAAAGTGTTGCTATGGTCCTGAAGGAAAGAGGTAAAAGCTTCATGTTCAGCAACATCTAAGGACTGACCTATCTTTAGGATGTGTAGATCATCCTGAGTATTAATGTTGATTTCGATAGCCGATTCGTTCAACATAGTTTGTGTCTCAGAGGGTAATGACCAGTGAATATAAGAGTCTTTCACACCCATTAAGGTGAGGATAGACTCATCATCCACACATTGAACAACGTTAATAAAAGGTGTATCATCATTTATCATTTCAGGATACGGGAAGGGGAGAGAAGAGGGAGCCTCACCATCGCATTGATAGGTCAGAGGTCCCAGGGAAATTGTGTTTACGAAATCAAAAAGTTAGGAGGAATAGATTCAGGATCTATGGACTCCGTGGGTGAAGATGGTGACGTGGGTGAATGAGGTGGAGAAGGTTTTGTCTTCCTCAATGAGGTCGACGCAGGCCTTCGTAGGAGGTGGTGTGGAAAAGCCAATGCCACTACGGTCATTGTGTTTACGGGTGGTATAGGAAATGACTGTATGGCAGCCTTGTTCGTAAAAACCGAAGCCAAAGCCTTTCCATGCGTAATGGTGGAGGAAAGTGTGGGCAAAGTGGTGGTTAGTAAGGGATTATAGGTCAGATGAAAATGGTCATGTTTGGGATGGAGGTTCGGGTGAATAAGTGGCAATATCAAGTCCCCCATACATTAGATTAGTGTGAAGGTGGGGAGGACCATAAGGAAAAACCTCGCCTACGCAGTAGTCATAACTAGGGTGTTGGCACATGTTCCCATACTCTTGCGAAGTGAGGAATGTATTGATATTATATAGGCGGTACTCCCCCAGAGTGAGGTGTTGAAAAACACCTTCTAAGGGATCAATAGTCGATATGTGGGTAGCGGGGATAAACGACTTGCTAGATGATTGGGAAGCAGATGAGTCAGCTATAGAGGCTACGACGACAATAGGAATAGTAGGGTTAGATGTGGGAGAGGTGGTGACAACATTGGTGGGTGGGCTTGTGGGTGAAGACAAAATGGGGGTAGTGGCAGATGCTTTGACTGGTACAAGCACATCATTGGGCTGATAAAACATGTTACAGGTCTTGAATGGAGACGGGTCTATGAGGATGGTGTAGTTATGTCCCTCGTGCTTGAATTTTACACAACGATGTAAAGTTGAAGGCACACAACCCTTGACGCAAATCCAGGGTCTGACAAGCAATAGGTTATACTAGAATTCCTCCTCTAAGACGTAGAATAGTTTTGGGACAATGCGAGGGCCTACGCAAACATGAAGGATAATAGTGCCAAGGGAGAAAGTGATGGCGTCATTGAAGGCGCACAACATAATTAGGTTATTATGCATACAATTAGAAGGAATACGTATTTGATTGTATGTAGGAGATGATGTTAATGATAGCACCACCATTAATCATGACACATCATATGCGTATGTTATCAATATAAATAGAAATGAATAGGGTGAGATCAGGGTCATCTGACTGGTGAGGTACAATCTCCTCTTCAGAGAAGTTAAGGGTGGTGACTTGAGGAGTGGTCATGGGGGTAAAAGGAGGGGCTGATTTGGTTAGTGAGGCCACATGGTGAAGGGTGATAATCAAGGCCACTGGTGTGGGGTCATTGGGTAGAACTTTTATGGATTGTAAAACCTCAATAAGGGCTTGTCTGTGGGATTTGGAAGTCTAGATGAGATCATACAAAGACATCTTTAGCAGAGACTGATGTAAATGTTTTATCATTGCGTGACAAGTGACCCCATCAGAGATAGGGTATGTAGGTCTGTGGATGGTGATTTTGGGAGTGGGTGCAGATGATATATTGGGTATAGGGTTGGTTGATGGGCTGGTTGCTTTTTCTTTGCCCTTGTCTTTCTGAGCACAGGTAACAACATGAACCATGTTAATCTGAGGGGAGGTGGATGGAGAGGGTGTGTCATGAAAGGTATAACGACATGAGGGGAAAAATCCTAGCGATGGATAAGAGCCTTGTTAAATGAGTAGGGCACATTGACATTTGGGTGGTGGCTTGGCCAACTCTCTAATACAAACCATGTTGATCTCAAATTTTGGCAGTGGGAAAAATGGTTGTGGGGGTGGAGATATTGGTCGTTGAATCGTTAAAGGATGATGATGTGTGGTGATAGGTGAAGGTGGAGCATGGTCCTCATCAAGAAGGTCGTCCTCGTCAAAATTTTGTTCAGGAGGACAAAGTTGGAGAAAAATGGTTTTCATAGCCTTACAATTTTTGACATCATGTCCTGGTACACGATGATAGGCACAAATCTTGGTATCATCAAACCCTTTTGGTTTGGGTTTGAGAGGATCGTAAGGTCGAAGTGGCGGTAATGTGATGACGGAAGTTTCTAAGAGGTTGGTTAAAATGTTGGCATAGGACCCCACTAACGGATCACAATGGTAAGTGAGTGTGGGTTTGGGTACAAGTGTGGATGATTGTGAGGGAAGAGGCTTTATAGGAGGGGGAATGGGTTGGTCTAGTATTTTGGTTTGTGGAGTGGTCTTACATATTGTTGACATCTGCTTGGGTAAAGGTGGGGTAGAAGAGCTGGCGATGGAAGGTTTGGTTGGTTTGACTACCTTATTGGAAGATAGTAGATTCTTAGCTTTGGGTTACACCTTCTTGGGTAAAGGTGATGCGGGAGTATGGGATGTAGAAGGAAAAATAGATGGTGGAAGAGGATGGGTTACCCACAATGGCATCTGAGTTACGGTGGAGGTGGTTAGTAGAGGTTGGGTAGGTGGAATTGGTTGAAGTTGTATAAGAAAGGTTGGGGTTATAATAACTGGTGGAGGTATAGGTGGCAATAAGTGTATGGGTGAGGATGAGGAAGTTTGCTTTTTGGGTGAATGAGGTGTAACAAAGGCTCGTGAGGCAGGAGTAGGTTGTTTAGCTTTTGACTAGCCTTGGGTATGAGACTGTTTGGTCAAGGTTGATGGATGAGGCCCTAGGATGGACAAAAGGGGGGAATGTGACAAAAGGTGTGGTAGGCAAGATTGGTGTACGCGGATTAGAAGGTTGGGTTTTCCTTTTAGGCAGGAGGATAGTGCAAGTGTGGACTTGGGAAGACACAACTAAGTCCAATCTGACAGGTGGGTGAGTAAGGCTTGATGTCGGCATAACACCCAAAGTAGTGATGGGTCTAGATACAGGTGGGGGGATAAGTGTGGGTAGGTTTTTAGGTTTGGGAATAGTTGTAGTGATGGGTAGAATTTTGGATGGAGGTAGGGATGATGAAGAGGAATATGTTTCAATCGACGTGGTTAGTAGAGTTTTGGTTGCCAAAAATACCTTTGTGTAGATCGTGGAAGTATCTTCAGGAAACAATTGCATTTGGGTTGAAACGGGGAGCTGAAGATGTCCCTAGAGCATGGAATGATCAACGTAATCCAAACTGGGCATGCCAAAATGTTTCACCATTTTCTTTAAGTTTTTTTAGACGAAATAGATAAGGGTGTGGGCCAAGGAGGAATGCCTGTTGCGATGGTCAGTTTAAAATTCGTTGCGCACGTTATGACTTCTTGATCCAATGTTGACTGTGAGAGCTTCCTTTTGGCTAGGAGGAACTACCTAAAATACAAAACAAGACCACAAAAAGAGAGTTAAATAGTATATGATAGTGGATTACCTAGCATATGCTAGATCTGGGAAGTATGGTACTTCCTAAAAGGTTGTCAATCCAATGTTTATAAATCAATATAAAATAACTTGAACATGTAAATAAAAGAATCTAGTGCTAGCATTCTAATTAGGGTGCCTCAGATTACTATCAACGTCGATCTGGTTAAATACTAGAATACTATGCAGGTGAAAGGTTTTGGGCTAGGTTACAGGTAGTGTAGGTGGTCTATAGGCCATGGACAGAGTCTTGGTAAGGTTGGGTGAGATTTTGGGTTGTTTTGGGTGTGATACTGATGTTGTTGGTCTGGAACAGTACTATCAGACACATATACTGACACCGGTTAGGGTGATTGATGTCAATAACTATGAAAAGTGACAAGGAGTTAGGTGGAGAATGCTTATGCTCTCTTCTGTCTTGAAATAGAGAGTTGGAAAGGTCTCTGTGGGGGAGGGTGAGGTGACATGTCCAAAATAGGTGTGGTAAGGCTTTGAGTGAGGTTTAGGATAGGCTAAGGGTTGAGTTGTTAGGTTGGGTTGACAGTCATAGTGACCGATATTGATTAAGTAGACGGATGTCAGTGTAGGACAAACCAACCACAGTTAGGATTAACCGGTGTCAGTGACTGTGGGGAACCGGAAGGTGTTGTGGAACGAGTTTTGGGTCCTCTCTATGATTACACAGAGAGTTTGGAGGGTGTTTTTAAGGTCTACGGGGGGAGGCGGTTTTGGGATAGGCTTTTGTGAATTGTAGGTGGGGTGTGATGGGGTAGTTGATAGAGAGGAAGCTGAGGGATAGATATAAGTAAGAACAATGAATAGATGAAAGTAATGAATGCAACTGCCAATAACAGAGGAGAAACAAACTTACCTAGAGTTTAGATGTATTCTAAATTCCTGTAGTGGTGGATAGGTGGTTGGAGATGTTGATGACGGTTGATTTGTGGAATGGTGCTCAGTGCTACGGTAGTGCTTCCTGGGATGTTGTTGTGAATGCAAAATGCCTTCTGATTAGTCTTGGTGCTGGTTATGGCTGTCTAGACATGCGAAAGGGGTTTTGGTTTGTGTTTGCATGCAACTTTCCTTTGCTCCAAAAACTCAAGAATGTGTCTAACCTCTCAAACAAGGTTACCAAAATGGATATATGGTAACCGATGATGGTTCAGGGTGACCAACGTCTGTTTATGGTTGACCGACGTCGGTTAAGGTGGGAAATCCTAGGTTTACTAAAAATGCCAAATTTTGGCAATCTTTTGGGCCACCTCTGTCTATCTTCGCGGATCAAAACAAAATGTTCTGTTTTAATGAGTGGGAATGTGGTTAGAGGAAGAATAGGCATATACTTTTAGGGCTATGCTAAGTCTTAGTTCATTAAGGTAAGTAGGGCTAAGTCCTAGTTAGTTATGGAAACATGCTATGAATAGGTCTATGGCGAGGTGTCTAGGTGAGGTGGCTAGGTGAGGTGTGCATCCATTTAATTAAATTAATTAAATTAATAAATGGAGTGAGAGTGAGTATTGATTTAATTGTGGATAGTTAAATTAATGTTAATATGGGATGAAAGGGGGCTAATGTTAGGCGAATATGTTTAAGTTAGTTATTCGAAAGGGGACCAAGGGGAGTGTGACCCAATTTTGGTGTCTACAAGCATCTATTACTTAGTTGAGTTATTTCCTGTTCTCTTTTACAAATTAGGGTTAGCATTTCCTTTTGTATAATTTTTTAGCTTAGTTACATACTTCTTTACTCCATTTATTTACTTTATTTATAATTGTTCATGGCTTAGATTAACTATCCCCGCACTACATAGTTAGTTCATTTTTAGTTAATCTAGATTCATTAACGAAGCATACAATATGTACAATAACATCTCTTTGGCACATGATCAATTTAATTCAATAATCAGTGTTGTTGACAAAGAACTCAAGATTTGGATGGATAACATTCAAGATCTCATAATCATGAGAACTACTGACGAGAAGATTATATTGTCTCATAAGATATTTGACGATTCTAAGAATAACTTATCCAAAAAATGGGTTTACAGTGTAAAATGGAGAATCAAAGTTCTTGAAGAAGCTACACATGAATTAAAGAATTCAGTTCAAAAAGGTGAATCTCTAAAGTTAGAAATTTGTGCTAATTTGCAGGCTCATCTTTATCAATTTTACAAAGATAATTCTGCAGAGAGAAATTCAGTTGATGAAGTCAAGGCTAAATTCAATTCATTGATTAAGGAAGATTTGTTTAAGGCAAAATCGGTCAATAAGGAGAAAATGGAAGAACTATTTGAGCTGCATAATCTTGTTGTGGAAGCCACCAAGGGCCTGCTACAAAATGGTGGAATAACAAAAGAGATGGAATACTCCCTTGGAATCTTGTTGGCTACCATGTCAAACATAATCATTCCCAAGGTCATGGAGATTTATGATGTTATTGCCAAATTCAGGGTTCATGTTCTCAAAATAAAGGTTGTAGCTGTGCCACTTTCTAATGTTCTTTCTTCCAATTCATAGTCTTTTTCTATCTAATTGTTATGTTATGGAGTTGGATTTATTATTTTGATAATGGAATTGTAAAATAAAGCCAACTTATGTAATTTACTAATTAAGTGTTAGCACTTAATTAAAAGGCAATTAGTTAGAAAGTTGGTTACATCCTCCCCTCAGCCTATATAAGGCTTTCTTCTTATTTGTAAAGTGTTGGATTTTAGTGCTCTAGAATGTAAATACAAAATTTTGATCAATACAGAAGAAGACACTTCTCTTTCTCTCGTATGTGTTTTCTACTTTCTTTTCTCATAATTTGTGAATGTGAAGATAAATATATGTGAACTGTGAAACTTTGTGTTCAATTCATAGAATGTGATGTGAGGAACTTTATGTCTATTCATAGTTCAATATAGTACAACATAAAGTCAAGACAATATACAAACTCAGCACAATATACAAACTCAACTAGGGATCATAATCAGACTTGGGTCCTTACTTCAGTACAAACACAGGTGCCTAGAATCAGACTTGGGCACCTAGGCACCTTTGTCCCTTCCTGGGAACCTGAGACCAAGGGACAAATACATAGAATTTTTCAGTTCAACACAATTTTCAACATTGTCATAGAGGCTTTTCATAGGGTAGGCAGTCCTTCAACACTAGGCAACTGCATTTGGTTACACTTATTCACATCATATTAGACTCGTACACACCATCTGCAGTGGTGTTTTTACTTTGGGAATCAGTCAAAGGTTGGAGAATGACACTAGACCTTTCTCCCTACACTACTTCTGACACGACGTAAGATTGCCCAAAAAACCAACATTCAGGGTGCTCAATAATTTTGGGAAGTAGTCAAAGGTTGGAGAATAATACTAGACCTTTGTCCCTACACTACTTCTGCCTTGACATGAGATCGCCCTAAAAACTTGCTCTTCATTGACATTTTCAGGATCCTCTCTACACTCTTTTTCTCATCATGGATCAAGTGCACATGTTCCTTTTTCACTTAATCATATTTTACATACTTCTTAGATATCTTTTACACATTTTGATCATATACATACATATTTGACTACTTGTTCATTCTTCTCTTTTGCAGGCATGTCCTTATGGGAAGCAGTAGTCACATCGAAAACAACATCAACAATAGGTACAATTGCAACAATCCACCCTAGGTCAATATCATCACTTTTCTTTTTACTTCTTCTTTTATAGTTTCTACGCTTCACTCTTTTTATCACTCCATTCTTTTCTTGTCTCGACATGCTCTCTCTACATCGATATACATGGTTATCGGGTACACATCTTTATCTACTCTATGTTACCGAGCTTTTCGCTCACCAACATAAAGTGGGGGAAAATGTAGACACTAAATCACACACTTTGGGTACATTATTAGGTCCTAAACACATACTACTATTTATATACTTCTTACGAGAGAGACGTATTGGTTCATCATTATACTTGCCTCTTAGGTTCCCTTCTAGTATCCTTTTTGACCTTACGAACCTCACTGCCCAGTCTGACCGTTCACGTTTCACCTTTTTTGGCTCTGGACATTAGTGCTTAGCTAGGACGTCAGTGCCAAGGCAACCTTGTCACCTTTAGGCGCCCTAGACGTCTTTGTATTTAACTCGCTCCTTTTAGGGTCCTTTCTAGCCATTGGGAATCCCTATCTCTTAGAGGTCAACCTTTTAGCGATCAATTACAAAATTTGAACAAGAGAAGCATATAAATATAAAGTTATGTGACCAAATTAACACACCAAGCTCTAAGCATCCATGTTATCACCTAAGGTTGCATCTCACAAGCATTTAAAGAGCATAATTACATCCATCTAACACCATTACAAGGGACAAGGGTTGGGTTTCTACATCACACTCCATAGGAGGGAAGTCTATTCTATTCCATGCACACATTTATTACATCTTTCTACATCTAGTTACTTTTTCTCACTATCAAGTGCAACACGCACAATGCCACCTAGGGCGTGATTCCACACACACACATAGAACTACATTGGGTCTAAGATGTAGTACAACGCTCAATCATAAGATCACTTGTTTAACAACTATGGACAGTCTGACTCCTCATTTTGCATCTTTCTTTTTTAGAAATTGATGTTCTTTTGAGGGTTTTACAAGTGATCTCTTTATTATAGGTTATTATTGACATTGATGATCATAGTGTGACCATCTGGAGACAAATAACAAGGGTTTCAAATCATCCAGTGACCCTGTAAAATTATCTTTGGACCTCCTGCGCAGACCCTGATGCCTAGGAAGGAATCTTAGCACCCAGGTGCCCCAGTACCAGTCCAGGAACCCTAGTCCCTGTTCCACTTGCACTCCTACACTTTTATGAGTTCGGTTTTGAGGTCTTGTACTAGTGTCTTACCAGTCTTCCATCTTTGCATACTGCTAGGATATTTACAAAATTAGCTAAGTAACCTAACTCTCTACTGCACTTAGGGTTTTACTTCCTTTGCTTATTTGCCTGAGTCATTTTTGTACTTTATTGTCATAAATACTTGTAGCATACATAAGAATTTAACAAAAGTATCTTTAGTTTATTTTTATTAAGTCAATGTGAATAATGTAAGCGAGACAAAGACGATAATGTGGAACACAAACAACATATATTATTTGGGTAGGAACAATTTGAGTTGTGGAATAGGTGTGAGACATGCATGTATTTATTTCCCACCCTTTTATTTCCAACTTTCTATTCATATCTATGTCTTATCTAAAGCCTTAACACCATAAAAATATAGTAAAATATAAAAATAACAAAGCCCATTTTATGTCGTAATTGGTGACAGACGATACCATCAAGACTGTTGGTGAGGGAAACCCTAATTGTTACACCAATAGTTAAAGAGAAACCCTAATCACAAAAGTGCATAGAATTGTTAACCCTATGATGTCAGCTCTACTTCACATGTCCCTATCTCTAAAGTATCCCGTGAGATGTGCAAGTGAATTCCACTTACATTTATGTAAGGGTTAAAATTGTAAACAACTATTGACATTGACATTATCGATCAACCACTCCTTGCATTATGAGGTATCTCCAAAATCCGATGCCTCAATGACTTGCACACCACACCCCTTTCTCCTTATAACGATTGACAAAAATGACACATGGTTGTACGAAAGAAGAGTTTCCCATTAGTTCCCAACATCATTTTCTCCACCCCTGGACTTCACCTCCCTCAAACTCTTTCTTCATTAAACCTCTTCCTCCCACGTTATTTCACTCCCTCTAATTTTACTTCTTCAACGCATCCCCTTTAACATTTCCATCACATTTTTCATCTGTAATCACTAATAATATAATATTTACATAATCCTCGATATCAAAGATGGAAACCATTTTATATTATCATGGCTTAATCGAAGCACCCCTTTAACCATTATATTTAATAAACTCCCTTAATTCATACAAACCTTCACATGTAACTCCTACTCGCCTATTAAAATAGTATAACTTTAATAATTATAAAAATAACTAAACTAGCAATCGCGTGTGGGATCGTGCGATGCAGATGTTCCAAGGGATTGAGGGGGAAGAAATGTGTAGAGGATGGAAGAGGGGGGAGGACGGGCAATTGAAAATCAAGAACACAATATATGAAGAAAATAAAATGGAATGCAATGAGAATAGAGTATGAGTAAAATACATTGATCAAGAAAATGCACACGATGTATTTGATCAACAAACTGATTCACATTAAAGCTCACCGACCATCTTGAAGATTCAGGGATGAAAAAGAACCCAAGTGCCAAATGCATACAAGGGTTACTCCTGCACATCCATGCAACAACATGGATAATAAACTTTAAAATTCATCTAAAGACTGAAAAATGAGAATACACTGAAGTTGTTTTCATCCTAAAGCCACATACCACAAGTTGTCAAAGGCATCTAGTTGAGGAATAAGTGTAACAGAATGCAGGATAATATCCATCATGACAGAGAACTTCAACATAAATGGAAAACTGGCTAGTAAGTACTGAGATTAGAAAATTAGTTGTCATTATGCTCATAAGGTCCATGACGTGAAAACTGAGGGTTTGAACCCTGACCCCACCTATATACAAGATCTAACACACATAATTAGCCTGAAGAATGCTGAGGTTTGTCCTTCAAAAATTGCTCGTTATTCTTGATATAGTTGACAAAATCATCTTGGCAGATAATTCTCATGATTCTCTGCATATGGCTAATTCCTTTTTAGTCCCGTAAGTGCCACGAGTACTAGAACTTGCTTAAGAATTGCACCAATAATGTAAAGTATCCATAGACCTCCAAAGTGATAAAACTAATCTCTCAAAGAAATGCTCAAGACATTTAATTTATTTTAACCAAATAAGCTCAAAACAACTATCCCACAAAGTAACTCTCCTCTTGTTGCGACACATCCATATACAGAAAATAAGTTTGTTTTAATGTGTTAAAGAAAAACAAGTACAATCTTCTCCATGGAAAAAATGAGGTGACTCTACCCCCTGCATTTTGGAAACACAACTCTCTCTTTAATACGCTAACACTTTCTTCTTTAACATCTTCTCACACGAACATGGAGATGGCTAACACAGGGTAAACACATAGTTGACAATATTGGTGTGGAGATAGTTTGTCTCAAAAGTAAAGCAATACTTTCTTCTTTTTGACAAGTAATTTTTTAGATTTAAGGAATTTGAGCATATTCATCCCAGGCTTCTCATAATACTGCCAATGTCTCCACAAAATGGCACTTGTACTTGAGTTAATGAAGATAGTTGTCATATCTAGTAATAATTTCTTGCCCAACAAAGGTGGGGAAAAATTGTGGTAGTCCCCATACAATAAGAAATTTTTCAAGGAACAAAAGAATTGTCCCATGGGATGTGTAGATAAAGGCTACATGTAATTGCCAGCTGTCATCTTTAGTTTGTAAAGAACTCAATCCTTCCACTTCTTGACAATATTCATTACAAAACTTGTGCCAAACAAACATTTTTTGGGCCTAGCTCATCGCTCCTATGTTTCCTATGTTTCCTGTGACTGTGAGTTGACTCCTGTAACAAAAGAATTAACATTTTTGTCTACCACAATCCAACTACATCCAGACAATTTTTTAACTATCATTCATCATTTTTTGAACCTTCTAAATGCCATCCCACCTGTTTGCTACTGCATAGATGTTTGTCAACTGCAAAAAAGGTGGGGCATTATCAAGGTCCAACTCAAAAAGGTGTTCTACCACATGCTCTCCAAGCTCTACAGGCACCAAGCAAACATCTCCATACATTATTATCAGGGTTTACTGGCATTTCATTGATAAAATATTTTACCTCTCCCAATCGCCCAACACGACCAAGAAGATCAACCATGCAACCACAGTGCTCTATTGTAGGTATGATATGGTAACATGTACTCATACTATTAAAATATCATTACCCTTCATTCACTAAGTCAGCACGGCAGCATGCAGATAAGACTCCAACTAAGGTAATATGATTTGGTTTAGTACCGGAGTATTACATTTGTTCGAAGAGCTCGAGGGCCTCCCGAGCAAAGCCATGCATGACATATGCTTCAATCATTGAAGTCCAGGAGACCACGTCTCTTTGACACATTTTTTCAAACATATTGAAAGCATTTTCTATGCTACCACATTTTGCGTACGCGTGTACAAGGG
This sequence comes from Taxus chinensis, assembly GCA_019776745.2. Lineage (NCBI taxonomy): Eukaryota > Viridiplantae > Streptophyta > Pinopsida > Cupressales > Taxaceae > Taxus > Taxus chinensis. The sequence goes on from CM034148.1 coordinate 133,208,563, forward strand.
CACTTGCTACAAAGACATTCGACTGAAACCCACTCTTGGTTATCTATTTATGTCTTTCTTTACCTTGCTTTAGAGATGTCAAGCTAACACATGCTGGAAGAACACTGGAAAATGTCATTACATTCGGCTTCACACCCTCCAGCTGCATTTGTTCAAAAGCTTCAGGGCATCCTCCCCACACCCATTCTATGCATTTCCAACAATCATTACATTCCAAGATGCAACAAGTCGATCAGGCATTATTTTAAATAACTTCATGGCCTCATCTAGGAACCCATTATGTGCATATATTGAAAGCATGGCATTCCATGAAATAGAATTCCTATTAGGCATCCTATTAAAAAACTCTAACGCTTGATCAACATGTCCATTCTGCCCATATGTTGCAATCATTGTTGTCCATGAAACGTCGTCTTGCTCAAATATCTTCTCAAAGTTCCTCAGAGCTTCCTCAAAATTCCCATTATGTACATTGCCTGCAATCATTGCATTCCATGACACAATAATCCGTCTAAGCATTTTGTCAAATAGGTAGTGTGCTTTCTCTAAATTCCACTACTTTAACAAATGCAAGGGCATCTTCAGCCACATGGTCCGCCTCATGATCGACAACATCGTGAAGCCGCTGCAGGCCCCACAACACTTCATCGAGCTGAGAAAGGCCATGTTAGGCTAGATCCCTTTGCACTTTCCTGATTAAGTGTTGAAAAACTTCAAGGAAATCCAACATTTGAGCATCAAGCTCCCTAACAATGGTGGCTTAGACGAGGAAAGTGAAAGGCAAGAGGACAACGACACAAACCTGCACTGAAACAACAAGCTAAACAACGAGCACAATATTAAATAGCTTTATGGATTTCAATTTTCACTATGGACTGTAGGATTTCAACGTATGTAGTACCTCCTCCTCTACACTATTGATTCCCTGAAATGTGTCAGAGATGGCTAGGCTCACTCCAACTGGGAACGCCTTACGGCGTAACAATTCCAACAAAATAAAAACAAATATACTACTTGAATGCATAACCTTTAAATGATCACGATTAAAAAACTAAATAATTCCAATAAAACAAAAACAAATATTTTACTTGCATGCATAACATTTAAAGGTAATAAAAATCAAATTAAAAATACAAATATCAAAAGAAGCTACACTATATTCATTGTTTACAAAAGAAGGCGACCACACGCACCACGCTAAAGCCTTGCACTTTATTAAAAAGTGCATAAAAGTATTACTATACATAGGAAAAATAAAAAAATAAAAAAATAAAACCGCCTTAGGTGATGACAATAAAAAAAACCAAACCGCCTCGAAATCAAGCCGTTAAACGAAAGCACGGCACGAAATTTGGCCGGAAAAGGAATGCACGGGCAATTTGGCGTTTGACCGGATCTTCTTACGGGAAGGGAAAAAATTGTAAAGCTATTTTTTCTCGCATGTCCGCCATGGGGCTGCTAAAAACCCCAATGGCTTGCAGCACAAGCATTTAGAGCTATATTTATCGCAAGCGCTTTTTCGTTCTTTTAATCATCCTTCATTCTTCTAATTTATTATATCTCAATAAATCTACACAATCGTTCTGAGGGTTTTCTCGCGGATTGATTTGGCGCAGTAATTTATCGGCTACTAAGGCGATTCGAATGCTGTGAAAGGTACGGCCTTGAAAATACTGTAATTTCTATTATCTTTAATTTTTTTTGAACGAGGGCTTTAGATTTTAGCTCCCATTTGTATTAGAATTCGTAATTTCTTGTTTTTTTTGGTTGTGATGAGGGTTTTCGATTGTGGCCGCGGTTTGTGTCATAGATTGATTCGGTTAATTTCCTGCCTTGTTTTGATTGTTTTGAGGGCTTGTTTATAAGGGTTTTGCGATATTGTTGAATCGGTAATTTGGAATTTGTTAAATCGGTAATTTCGATTTTTTAGGATGTTTCTGCGGATGAGGGTTTTCGATTTTGGAAGCTATCTGTGTGGCGATGCGTAATTTGTGAAGATTTTGTATTTTAATTCTTTCCCTGCCTTGTTTTGATATTTTATTGGGCAATTGAAGGTTTGGTTTGAGGAAATTTTATGTTTACGAGATTTGTTTCTCCTTATTGTCGATCTTTTCCTGCCTTATTTTGATATTTTATTGGGAAAATTGAGGGTTTGCTTTGATGGTTATAATGCTGTTTTGTTTCAATCCTCGAAAATGCAGGTTTCGTTGGTAATGGTTTGTGGATTTTAGTTTCGCAATTGTATTATTTTACGTGTTCTGTGCTGCAATAGTTTTTACATTTAGCTCTCCTCCTCTGTATGCAGAAACTATGAATCTGCATCCATGTAAATGCGCCAGAGTTCCCTAGAGTCAGTGGAGTGCCTCTTCCTTGTTCTCCTCGACCCCCTTTGGCCTGTCAATAGCATGACCATAAATGACGTAGAGTTCGTCAAGTGCTCTCATGATATTCTTCCCATATGATATAAGTGTTTTTTTAATAAAACTTAGTCAAAACATTTCCACACTTCTGATTTATTTAGTTTATCAGGCCCCTACTGTGCTGTTAATTTTATTAAGCACCCACTGTACTGTCAATTTTATAAGTAACCCACCTTGCTGTTCTGTCAGTCACCCACTGTCTTACTAATTTTATCACTCACCTGCTGTGTTGCTAATTTCATTAGTTACCCGCCATGTCATTAATTTTATCTGCCACCTTTTGTGCTATTAATTAAAAACGGGAATTAACCGTTAAGCATAAAACACACTCTTGGCTTGCTGAAGGGTTGCGATTTGCAAGTCATTTTGGCTTGTACTATGAAGGGTTTTAAAATTTATTCGCTGGTCATCTTGTTCTTTTTTGTCAGGATGTTTTGCTGGTTTGTTTTCCAAAATTTGTTGTTTTATTTTGTCACTTTTATTTATTTTGCATAAGTCACTCACTGTGCTGTAAAATAAACATGGGAATTAGCCATGTAACTCAGAACACTGAATGCTGTCTGATTTAGAATCCATGTGAAAGCAAGTGATTGTGCTCTGCCAAAATCTGCGTAGGATTTATGGCCAGCCTTTTCTAGGTGTGTCCTGCTTTATTACAACTGTTTATATGCAGGAAACATAATCAACTGGCTTGCATCTATGTCATTTTCATCCATTTTCTCTTCTTTAGCTTTAAACAGTGGCTTATTTGACATGTGTCTCCCTTACCCCTAGACCAAAATCTGCCCATTTCAGCCAGCGTTTTCCAGGTGGGTCCTGCTTTATTACAACTGTTTTAATGCAGGAAGCATGCTCAACTAACTTGCATCCATATCATCTTCATCGAATTGCTCTCCCCAACCATCAGGCAATGGCTTGTTGGAACTTTTTCCCTTTACCACTCGTACATGGTTTGTTCCACTCTGTACCTTTATTTTTTTGTCATCAGGCGAGACTGGTCTTTGCCACTGCATTTGATCACAACTGTAGCACATATAACAGGATTGCACCATGGTCAACATCACTCAATCAGTTCCTCTTATATCTGTAGACTATGCATTGTTGGAATTTTCACTTTTAGTTTATTTTTGATTGCACTGTCGTATTTTCTGTCATTAGGCAAGACTGGTCATGGCTTCTGGGCCCTGACATCTATAGTATGCACAACTGGCTTGTACCCTATTTTGTGTGAGATCCTATTTAACCTAAATATTATACACTAAACTTAAACATCTACACTTAATTATTTAAATTTTCTTGGGTCAATTAACTTGTCAATGTAAGTCCACACCAAAACATGAAAACAGAGTCCAGACTTACCTCACCGAGCTGTCAAGCACCTCTGCCACAGAGCTGAATGCAAGGGTTGGAGTCTTGGACACAGTCATAGTCTCACAGAGCCGAACACGAGGGGGTGACAGTCACAGCCAAATGTGAGGGGATGACAGTAACAGAGCCGAACACGACTGTAATGGACAGAACACAAGCATAATGGACTAAACGCGACTGTAATGACTGGCGAACAGGCGTAATGGAATGATTAGGATTAGATGCTTTTTACTTTTAGGGTTATTATTTTTGCTAAATATAAAAATATAGCAAATTGGATTGGATTTATCCGGATGCTTTCAAATTTTTGGATCAAACTGGATCTGGTTCAGATCCGGCCAAACCTGGTAATTACGGTCTTTACATTTTGTGTGCATTTTTTAATGTATTTATGAAATTAGATTTATGTTGCTTCTTCAGCTCATTGATTTTAACAAAGCAATTACCTTTGCGTTCTCTACTTTTATGACAGTCTTATTAAATGTTTATTGATTGAATTTGTTTTCTTCGTATTATTGTATTTGACTGAATTTGGAGGATTTCCTGTTGATTGTTTGCATGTATGTTGGTTGTTTGATTGTTTAAATTTTTAGGGATTTAAAGTTTTCTTTCTTAGCATCTATCCGCTTTTGGTTGGACATTTTTTTATTTTTCAGGGCTGTTATTAAAGAATAGGGATACTATGTATAAATATGATTATTGTATGTGGTGTGGATTATTGCCACTAGCTGATGTTTAATCTTTTGATTAGATGGCTTCTCTTGGTGCTTCCATTTACTCGCTGTTTGCAGTTCAATTTATCAAAATATCTGATTGCTGAGTGTTTTGTCACTGCTTATTGTAGAACAATATAAAATCCTTTGGGAGTGCCTTTGGTATGCTCGAGTTTGATGGAAAATGGCAATCCCTACGGAGAATTCAGCTTCTCAAACAACACAGGATATGGTTCAACGTCGTTTCAAAAGGGTATGCCTTTCAACTTCTTAGCTGTATCTGCAGATATCCATTATATACTTTTATAAATATTGCACTGCCTTGCTCTGTGAAAATTTGACTTTTTTTTGCTAGTGTAAGTAGAATTAGCAAATGCTTTTGATAGCGCTTTCTGTTTAATGCCCATCAGAATCGTATTATTGGAATTTTCTTTGGAAGAACGTGTGTTGCCTGTTGTCTCCTTGTTCTACTTTTTGTTTTGTACTGCAGATTTATTTTTATGGGATTGTTGGCTTATTTTGTTTAAAGGGTTTGATTACCCTGATAGGTGTCCCATAATGGCAGCTGGGGGGGGGTTGGTGCTGTTGGGGGTGGCCTGTATTGTCTGTGTATTAATAATTAATGATAACATTAGACTTGATGTCCATGAAGTTTTTTTTTTGCTTTGAGAAGTTAATTGAAAAATTGTAATATCTCTGCTACATGGCGGAGCTTTGAGATTGATGTCTATCGTTGTTTTTCAAATAGATGTATTTTAGATATCTGTACTATAAATCTATGTCACAGGGTACACCAAATTTTATTGAAAAAGCTTGAACTTCACCGAACTTTATCCATTATTTTTACATGGGAATTTTTCGACATGCTTTTACATTATTTTATAAATGTGTGCATATTTACATATACTGGTTGAAAGCAGAGGATAAAAAACTCTCTCTGCGTTGTTCTTGTAACATATTTAAGCATTTAAAAAATTTAAATTATTAAAAAAAATCTTTTATTCGAACTTAAAGATGTTTTTGTTGCGAACTTTATCTGTTGGCGGGTTTGAACAGAACTTTATCCTTGTTAACATGAACTCTAACTCATACCTTGTGACTTAGCTAGTACTAGTATGAGTGACAATAGTGCTTGATATCCAAGGTTTGTGTAATATCCCTAAAAAATACTTTCTAACAAATCTGGATATTTTTGTTAATTCGTAGGGTAGCAGTATTAAAAGTCTAACTTCTATAACAGCAGCAATAATCTGATTTTTTAATATAAAAACAGCAAACCATAATTTGTGAAAACAGTATTTTATGTATTGAATATGAACCAACTACAATAAAGATACCAGTGTTTGAATACAATTCTATAGAGCTGAACTGGCAGAACACTTCCACCCTGAATTGTCACTGCAACCCTTGAATGGAATTGCCAAGCTTAGATGCGAGGGTTTTCGTCCTCAAATGCGTGTAAATGAGGCTTTTCATTCTCAATTATTGATGCAGAAGCAAACGCCACTTGCAGACAGAAAATAATTGATGAATCGACAAGATGTATTACAATGAAGCCCCAAGTCTGTTTTTATAACTCTCAAACACTCCAAAGTGGGTGCCCCATCCTAAAAATAGGATTAAACACTTTAAATAATACTTTTTCCACCCCTTATCCTAAAATTAGGATTTACAAAAGAATGCAGCTCCCTTTTCAACTTTGGCACCCCCTCTTTTATTTATTTATTAAATCTAACTAAGTTCCTAATAATAGAAGTCAACCTTCTATTATTATATTATTCTAACAAAGTTTTTTGAATTAAAAATATAATTTAAGTGTCCTTTTCAATTAAAATATAAAATATCTTTGGACCACTTGAATTAATTTATTTTCCTTCTCAATTTCCCCTTAGCCTACGAAAAATAATAAAAATAGGCTTTAAGTATCCAGAATTAATTAATTCCGAAAAGGGGACATTGCAGTCTGCCCTTCCCAAAATTGCTTGCCCTCAAGCAATACCAGTCCAATTCTCCCATTCTGAAACACCGGGCAAATACCGGGATCCCAAATCCATGTTGGGAATTTGCAATTCTCAAACATTGAAGTTGTTGGCTTCTGTTGCACCTTTCTGATATGATTAGGAAACCATGCATTAAGTGAATTTCTTTCAATAACCTCAATAAAGGAGTCCAGGGTAGTAGAACCATGCATCAATTGGGATCTAGAAAGTGTGCTAACAACAGTAAGACCCTTCATTCTGCTAGCTGAAATTGTTGTTGTAACTCTGTCAGTGAACCAGTGGATTACCAACACTTTTCCATTTAACTTAAACTTCAGCTCCATACTATGAAAGTTTTGGATGAATTCCCCTAATGAATGCAACCATTGCACTCCTAGCACCAAGTTAATCTCTTTCAAACCAACAACATAAAAATCATCACTCATCTGATGGTCATCCAATGTGAAGCTAAGTTGTCCAACTTTTTTCCGTCAAGTTATGGTAAAACCAGTGGTTATAATGACGTTGAAACCTATTACATCATTTGTCTCCAAATCTCTCCTATTCACCAATCCTTCATTTATAAAATTGTGGGTTGCCCCACTATCAATCAATATGATAATGTTTTACCCAAGAAGGACTCCACTAACCCCAAAGGGTTGATACTGTAGTATACTTGTAAGTGTGGCAAGAATACTTCTTAAAACCTCTGGCTCTTCTTCCGAATCTTCATTTGATATCACTTCTATGTAATGCACCTGTCCCTTTGGAAGACACCTATGACCTGGTACCCATGGATCCCTGTAAGTGAAGCATAGTTTCTTCCGTCTGAGTTCATTTCGATTCTCATCCCCCGTTGTGTGTATCTACTCAATAGGTGCTGCGCTTGGCTGCCCCACGGAAGATGTTTTTGGCAGCTCAGAAGGTATTGTCCTTAGCTGCCCCAAAGGTGTTTTTTGTTGCTAAAAAAATGTAGTTCTTTGTTGTCCTATAGGAAAAATTTTTGCTTTAGGGGCTGCTGTTTCCAAATCCAAAGCCTTTTTGATGGCTCCTTGTAGAGAAGTAGGGCTGAAAGCTTTCACCAAACCCCTAAGAGATTTATTTAAACCTTCAATAAACAAAACAACCGGTCTCCTCTCTGTCACATCAAGTACCATCATCACATAAAGTTTATGAAATTCTGCTACATAGTCACTTATAGAAAGTATTTATTTGAGTTGAGCTAATTCGTGGCAATGAATTTCTAGATCCACTATGTCAAATCTCTTTATCAACTTGTCATTGAAATCAACATATGAGCGAATGAGATTGTGTCATTGTGTGATTAGCCCATGGTACCACCACTCATGTGCTATCCCTTCTAGATGAAGGGTTGCAAATTTGATGGCTTCCTCTTCCATCATTGGCCTGAGGGATAAGAAGGTATTCAACTTTGTATCCATGCATGAGCGGTACTCTTGCTAGAGCCATCAAAAGTGGAGAATGATAACTTCCCTAGTGCCTACTGCAAGTCTCTATAAGTAGTTTGTGATCTCGGATCAGCTCTTGGTCCACCTCTATTTTTCTTCAGATAGATGAAATTAGTGAGTGATATTGCCTCTCTAATCTCACCTTTAAGTACCCTGTATTCTGCATAGCTAACAAAGATATCATTTGCAATCGATGGCTGAATTTCAACCTCTGGAACTGCTTCCTCCCTGTCAAGGAATTTAGGTTGGAAAGACCTATATATATATATTTATTCCCTTCCACAAGTTGGGAGGAAATTCACTCTGATACCAATGTAATATCCCTAAAAAATACTTTCTAGCAAATCTGAATATTTTTGTTAATGCCTAGGGCAGTAGTATTAAAAATCCGACTTCTATAACAACAATAATATGATTTTTAATATAAAAACAGCAAACCATAATTCGTGAAAACAATATTTTATGTATTGAATATGAACCAACTACAATAAAGATACCAGTGTTTGAATACAATAGTATAGAGCTGAACTGGTGGAACATTTGCACCCTGAATTGTCACTGCAACCCTTGAATGAAATTGCCAAGCTCACTTGTGAGGGTTTTCGTCCTCAGATCAATGTGTAAATGAGCGTTTTCGTCTTCAATTACTGACGTAGAAGCAAAAGCCACTTGCATGCAAAGAAAATAATTGATGAATTTCCAAGATGTGTTACAATGAACCCCCCAAGTCTGCTTTTATAACTCTTAAACTAGATAGTCTGGATACGGGTACGGGTACGGTACGCCAATATGGCAAATTTTTAAAAATCTTGGGTACAGTGCGCTTTTGGGTATGTTTTATATATATGTATATATATTTATATATACATGCATATAAATATATTAATATGTATATAAATTATAAATTTAAAGAAGCATTTGCATACTTATTGAAATTTAATTCTCATACATTGCATACTTACTGAAATTTATTATTTCTCTATCACAACTATTCATCTTAGTGACTGTGATAAGATTCAAGGAGTTTTGATTGTTCATGGTGACCTTCCTTGATCCACTCAGCATGATAGTATTGTCTGACATATTTCCCGAAACATCATAACTAAGCAGGAAAAATATGGATCCAAGCTGGCAGGTGGGACGATTAGTCCGAGTACGGGAGAATACTCGCCAAGTTTTGGAAAGCTATCTAGTATTTTTAATTACTAATCTGTCTACAGGCGATCAAAGCTCACGATTCTTTCAGAAGATTGCAAGAAGTTGCTTGGTCCAAAAAGGTGCAATAATGGATTTTATGAAAATAAGAAAAATATTGCCGTCAATGCGTAGAGCTCGAGAAAATATACACTTTTAGAGAAAACGACACTTGAAATGGAGTCACAGAATGAAAGTTATGGCACATGCAAGTTTTTGCTGCTACATCTTCCCGGACCCTTTCCAAAAATGGCAATTTTTTTTCTATACTTGTGATTTTTCCACCAAAAATCCAAAAAAGGAAAGAAACGCTGTCTTTGGCAAGTTTTTTTTGGACGGGTACGGCCGGAAATGTACCCATAGGGACAGGGTACGGTTCGGGTATGGCAAAATTGTACCTGGATTGTACCATGTCCATGTGACCGTACCTAGACCGTACCCTGTTCATGTGGGTACGTTTCTAGCCAAAACCATACCCGGACCGTACCATGTCCCTGTGACCGTACTTGGACCATACCTTGTTCATGTGGGTACGTTTCCAGCCGTACCCACAGCGTACCGTACCAGTACCTGGTACGGGACCCTCTAGGGCGTTTCAAGGCTGTCTAGCTCTTGAACACTCCAAAGTGGGTGCCCCATCCTAAAAATAAGATTAAACATTTTAAATAATGCTTTTCCCACCCCCTTATCCTAAAATTAGGATTTACAAAAGCATGCAACTCTCTTTTCAACTTTGGCGCCCCTCCTTTATTTATTTATTAAATCTAACTAAGAGCCTAATAATAGAAGTCAACTTTCTATTATTATATTATTCTAACAAAACTTTTTGAATTAAAGATATAATGTAAGTGTCATTTTCCAATTAAAATATAAAATATCTTTGGACCACTTGAATTAATTTATTTTCCTCTCTCAATTTCCCCTTAGCCTACGGAAAATAATAAAACTAGGCTTCAGATATCCAGAAGTAATTAATTCCAAAAAGCAGACATTTACAGTTTGAGTGGTAAATGTCTCAACATAAATTGGTTATATATTATCTACTCAATCATAGGATCTAGATAATACCTCTTAGTTAGATGGGATTAAACATGAGATCTAGATGATATTTCTTAAACACAAAGGTTTTATTACTTGCATTAATGTTCTTAGTTATGTGTTTGCAAAAGCAAATGTGATGATTAGAGGGGAAATAAAAGTGATGCATTTAGAAACCAAAGAGGGATCATTGCCAACTCAGCTAATTAAAATGAAAGCCATCTTCATTGTAGAGTGTCTTTCTATTTTTGTACTTAATGTGTGGCTTATTTTGGTGAGAGCAAGAACTTCATGCCATGGTCTTATTATAACAGTTGTTTGTATCTTTGTCCACCTAGAATTTGATCGAATCACCTACTTTTGTATTGGCTTTGGAAAATTATAGTTTCCTCATAGGCAATGATTGCCATAACTTTTTTTTCTATGTTCCTAATGTATGTAATGAAGTTTGCGAAAATCATAATCATGCTGAGAGGCATTCCTACAATGGCAGCTAGGTAGTGTAATGGCATGATTTGTTCATGATGTCCATTTGACCGTCATGTGACAATTCATCTTTAAATTTGAAGTCCATTTGACCATCACTTAAATGGTTTTTCTTTTTTCTTGGAGAAGTCAATTGAAAAATAGTAATATCTTGGCCATATGGTAATTTTTGGCCTGTTTTTTTTGAATAATTTTTTTTCGAGACCAACGAAATGGTGTAGCTAATTTGATGCCTTTTGCAACAAATTTACAAAACAATGAAAATTTGGGAGAGAATGTAATGAGGTTATCAATCAATGTGGTATGTGAAAAATCTAAGATAAGAACCTTGAACTTTATATCTGTCGGTGTTTTCAGATAGATTTATTCATTATAATATATTTGTTTTTTATTTTTTATTTTTTGGTATACTTATACTATACTAGCATAGATATTTTAAATTCAACTACCTAAAATATCCTGGGAGATATTAATCTAGAGGCGCCGATATTGGATTTGTTACATAGGCACCTCGAGATTGATATGTGTATTTTAATATCTGTATTTAAGATATCTATGCCAGTCATTCCTCTGTTGCTACCTGCTACAAAGTGGCAGACAAACCAAACACAATGTATGCATCCAGCTGCTAAACCTTTTTTATGTTGTTTTCGCCTAATTACAATATTTTTTCAAACAGCTCAAGATTTTCCCTGCATTGTAGAATATTGAACATTAGATTGTTCTTTTTCCATCTCGGAAGTCAAAACTAATTCCAGGAAAGAGTGTTATGGGTATCCAAAATGAAATACAAACATTTTTTAATAGACTGGTATATGCTACATTCCAGTTGTGAAGAAGTAACAACAAAAGCAGTATCATTCATTAACTGTACCTCTCCGGAGATTTGATTTTGAGCTGTAGAAATATAATCAAGGATGGAACATCCTAAAATTCCCCAATCACCTAAATTGAACAAGGATTAAAACTGAAGAAGTGCACGGTCTTCAGGCAAATTATCTGCGCTACTTCATGAGATCAAACCCGACTTTTCCTTTAGCTCTAGAATTAACTCTACTCCAAAAAATAAGTAGGCATCAGTATTTGAAAGATATGTTGTGCAAAATAATTGATGTACACACCCTTTGTGATGACAAGTGGATTTAAGTTTACAGATATATCTTAAATACATCTATCTGAAATATGCCGAGATACATCAATTTCAAGTTTCTTATCTTATGTTTTTCCTATACTTTACTACCCTTAGTCTTAAGTGCATTTTGGAATTGCTTCTATGACTCTAAAATCCTCATACCACATTGATTATTAACTCTATTACATTCTCTTTTGTGATTCCATTGATTGTTGACAAATGTCATCAATGTAGATCCATCAATTTGTTGGTCCCAAAAAATATTGTTGAGAAGAAATGGCCCCCAAACTCTACCGTATGGCCAAGATATTACTATTTTCCAATTAACTTCTCAAAGCGAAAAGAAAAATCTTTCAAGTGAAAGCCAAATGAGCATCAAATTTAAGGCTGACTTTACGCTATGACAGAAAATGAACTTCAAATTTAATGCACAACACCATATCCTTCCATTCCCTGCTGCCATTGTAGAATGCCTTGGCATAATTAATTGCCCGTTTTAGTCCTATGATCAACTTACAAGGCTTTTGAAGGGCATTGATGAGTTCAAATTTGACCCCTTCGTACATATGTTAAGTTTTGTTCTTAAGGCAGTTGGGAACAATAGTTTCAGTTCGGACAGTAAAAATATAGACAATAGTTCTAGTTTGGATGGTAAAAATAAAAAATATGATTGTGATATTCTTTATGTTAAATTAGTTAGTAAGAGTCTTGATGGTAAGTTAGTCAGTAGAACTCTGTTTGCAAGTCTTTGTATTTTGTTCTTAATGCAGTTGAGAACATAAGTTTTGGTTCAGAGTCCAGACAGTAAAATCAGAATTCTAACTATCTTGACGTTAGATTAGTTAAAATAAATTTTCTCTCAAGTCCTTGTATTTTGTTGCTAAGTATTTTGAATTCATTCTGGTTGGTCTATTTCCATAACCTGACTTTGATAATCATGCCCATTTAGAATATTAGTCATGTTAGATCTCCTGGGTAAGTTTTGCATTTCTTTAATTTAGAATTCTAGTCATGTTAGATCTCGTGGATAAATTTTGCATTTCTTTCATTTGTTTATTGCTTTCAACCAATTTCTGTATTACTTGTAGGTGATGGAGTTGGAAAAAAAGTTGAGGGATTCAATTCAGGCAAAGACTCCTTCTGATCCTAATATTTGGAGTCAGATGCGGGAGAATTATGAAGCTATAATACTCGAAGATCATGATTTTGCCGAAGGAAATGAAATTGAACATGCACTGTGGCATTTGCATTATAAGAGAATTGAGGAATTTAGAGCTCGAATGCGAAGTGCTGTTGTGGCAGCTGGCGGTAGCAATACAGCTCAGGGAGGAAGAAGTGTCGTGAGGCGAGAACAAGTTAATAAAATCCGATCTGTTTTTAAAAGTTTTCTTTCTGAAGCGACTGGATTCTACCATGAACTAAATCTAAAGATCAAAGCTAAATATGGATTCCCAGTTGATCCCTTTTCTCAACAAAGGGAAGATTATTTAGGCTCTCCAAAAGATAAAACGTCTGCTGATTTGAGGAAAGCTCAGGTTTCTTGTCATCGCTGCCTGATATACTTGGGAGATCTTGCTCGCTATAAGGAACTGCATGGAGAAGGAGATCCTTCAGGGCGGGATTTTAAAGTTGCAGAAAGCTACTATATACAAGCTGCTTCACTCTGGCCAGCAAGCGGGAATCCCCATCACCAGGTTTGATACGTATTTCAGTATGATATCTGTTTGATATTTATTTTGATGCGATAGGATTGATGGACTAAAAAAGATGTTGGATTGTAGTAACTGGAAATGCTTTTTGTTGTGAGCTATACTTTGGCAACTTTTTTTCTGCAAACTATTTATCTTAAGTTGCAGAACCTCATTTTCATGAAGGATTATTTAGTATTAACTAATAAAGTTCACACAAATATTTTGTAGCTTGCTATTTTGGCAACATACATGGGGAATGAATTGGTGGCAGTCTATCGCTATTTTCGAAGCTTGGCTGTTGAGGCACCATTTTCTACTGCAAGAGATAATCTGATTCTTATATTTGAGAAGGTATTTTTGTTTTACTAATGCATTGAACATTGTTTCAATAAGTTTGTTTAGTAAAAGGCATAGATTATGCTATTTTCATATTTTCAAGTGTAGTTTGGCCTGTTCATTGATTGTGTATCTAGGCTTATTGCTTGTCGTTATGTTTTTATTGCTTTTGTGGATAGAGGCTTAATTTAACTGGTGCGTTTTCAGAATCGTCAGCATTATTCTCAGATACGGGAGGCAGAATTAGCTCTCATTAAGCAGATGCCCCCCAAAGCTGCTGGAAGAGGAAGGGGAAGAGGAAGAGGTGACATAAAGTTTGCTGCGAAGGAAGAGAAACAAGATTCCGCTCTAGTTAAGAGAATTCAAGTGAACATTGCAGAGGTCAACAAAACCTTTCGCATTCGGTTTGTTCGCCTTAATGGAATTCTTTTCACGCGCACAAGGTGAGTTTTATTTGGTAGTGTATCCTGTATTTTTCTGTGCCCTCTTTATATAATTGCCTTAATTATAAGTTATGTTAATTTTTGCCAGCTTGGAGACATTTGATGAAGTTTATTCGTCTGCTATAAATGAATTTGAGGAGCTTATTACACCTGGAACTAATTCAGAGATGGGAATTGGTTCAAATGCATGGGCTAGTGGTTCCACATTTTGCGGACTTGTGGTTCTCCAGCTTGTTTCAATTTTAATTTATACAGTTCATAACGTAAATGCTGAAGCTGAAAGCAATCTGTCTTATGCAGAAATTTTGCAGCGATCTGTCTTACTGCAGAATGCTTTCACTGCTTCCTTTGGATTTGCAGGGAGCATTATTGCTAGATGCTTGAATGTGGAGGATGTTTTCTCATGTCCATTCTTGCCAGCAATATTAGTCTTCATAGAATGGTTGGCCTGCAGGCAGGATGTTGCAATGGGGAATGAATCAGTTGAAGAGAAACAAGCCAGTGCAAGATCGCTTTTTTGGACAAACTGTGTTGTTTTCCTGAACAAGTTATTGGACCTTGAGAAGATTCACCAAGATTCCAATGGAGATAGGTTGGAAGGTGAGGTCAGTTTTGCTTCACTTAGCAGGTCTAATGAGGAGGAAGCAGGTAGTGTTGCATTATGGGAGGATTTTGAACTGAGGGGATTTTTGCCATTAGCTCCTGCACAACTTGCTTTAGATTTTTCTAAACGACAATCTCTGAATGGAAAGAAAGAAAGGAACATACGTGTGCAAAGGATCTTGGCAGCTGGGAAGGCTGTTGCAAATTTATTGGAAGGTAGTGGGCAAGGAATATTTTTTGATGCTAGCATGATTATTTTTCGTGTTGCCAGAGAATTTCCTGCTTACAAAATCAAGAAAGAATCTGAAGCCATCAAGCCAAAAATCTTGAAATCCGTGAACAATCTTGATAATCATGTACAGGAGGGAGGACCTGATAGTGTTAAACAAGAACCATCTTCCATAGAGAAACCTGTGTTCAGTGCTTCTGTTGCTACCACTGCGAAGTCAGATTCAGATAGAGAGCAAGAAGAAGCGGATGAAGTAATTGTCTTCAAACCTGTTGTAGCTGATAGGCATCCCGAGTCTGCAGCTCTAAATTTGCAGCAGTCCTCTGTCACTGTTGGGGCCAGTACAAGTCTTCAAAGTCCAACTCCAGCTTTTGCACCTCAAGAATTCCATCAAATCTTTTCCAGTGTTCCCTCTTCTGTTCCCTCTTCTACAGAGCTCCCCTTTCAGATTTCACGGAGTTCTTCCTCATTGGCAGTAGGAAGGGACAAATCACCAGGGGTGTATTCAAATCCTCATGAAGCCTCCAAGTTGTTAGGGAGCACTGCAAATACTGTAGATCACTGGTCAACTGGTATTTCATTATCTGCTCTTGGAATTGCTGATTCTCGTGATAGTTGGGGTATGCCAAGTTATGGAGTACCATTTGTAAACAGCCATGCAAGCCACACAAGTGTGTCAGATGTTAGTCAACAATCTACCCAGTTGACAAATCAACCAAATCCTTTACTGTATAGAGATCCTGAAGCACGTGTTTTGGATGGGATAATTAACTTAAATCTCCATCAGTTTACAGGCAATGGGACTATGTTTGATTCAGAGCTTCCTCCTGGTAATAATGGAAAAGTTGAATTTGTTCCATCATATCTGAGCATGATTCCATCTCAAGATTTGTATTCATCGTTTCCACATGATAGCGGAGTCTCCGTCAGTACAGCAGCTGTCGGTATGCCAGGGAAGCTGCCTTCAGGTGATACTTCTTTAGCCACAGTTCAGGCGTATTCCAGTCAACAAAAAATGTCAGTTGAACCAGATGCAACAAAACTTGATTTACCGTCACGATCTGAGTTTGGTACATTAACATCAACTAGGAGTGTCACCTCAAAGCCTTCAAGCATCCCTAAACTAAGCTCCAAAAAAGGACCTGTGAGTCGACCTGTTCGACATTTTGGACCTCCACCTGGTTTTGGTCCTGTACCCTCAAGACTACTAGACAGTTCCAAGGTTGATTCAATACAACGCAGTTCTGCTACTTTAAACGTAAGTGAGCAGATGATTCAGAGGACTGAGCAGCCCCAACAGGATGACTACAGCTGGTTAGATGGGTATACACCATCAAATAAAGATGGAGGGAGAAAAGATTCTGTTGCGCCTCATTTAGGCTACTGCTTTTTACCCACGAGTGACAGTCTGATCAATGCTGCTACAACGTTTCCTTTTCCAGGCAAACAGGTTCCAAATATGCAGATGTGCCAAGAACAGCAGCAGCGGCAGCAGCTTCAATATAACAGGAGTCAAGAACAATCTCTGTGGTCTGGGCAGTTCTTTGGTCGAGATCCATAAGCTTATTAAAGTTGCTTTTATTAATGAATTGGTATGTTGCTTTCCAATCATTAATTAAAGATGGTATGGTGTTATTTCACTTTATCTGCAGTTAACCAGCATGTCTTTAGATATTGGATGTTGTCTTTAGGTGGTTCTTAAAATTGTTTCTTTAGTGAAAATGTCAGGCTCAGCGCTTCACATGATTTATGATCAGGATTGTTTAGCTGTCTAATTGTGCACTGTGCATCTGTTTCGACAGGATACTGTTGGCATACTTTGCAGTTATCATTACTTGGGATATGCATCAAAGCTTTTGATGTCTGGCATGCTCTGTGGCCTCATCGGAATGGATGTCTGAGCTAAGTATTGCCCATCAGTGATCTATAGGGCAGGTGCAAGTCAAAGGGTTTTTACTTACCTCACGATCAATTATGTGATAAGTATCTAGATAAAGTTTGATTTGTCATGTCTGACATTTCTCATCAGATTTTCTGGCTGGCTGGTACTTAAGTGATCTTGTTCAACAGAGGTTTAGCAAAATGTGAGGAGGTATGTTTACCTCCAAAGATCTCTATGTGGATTGGTAAATTCTTAAATTGGAGGTGGTGGCATTTTGGTGGGTTATTGAACAAAAAAAGGGCAACATTATGTTCAGTAGTGTCCTTCATTCATTCGTTCGATGGGCTTTGCAAATCAGATTGATCAAAGAACGTGTCATCCCAGTTTTAATTTTGAATCGGAATTATGAGAATCAAGGTTTTGCACTACTGTGCTTTACAATGATCAGAAGAAATTCTCAGCATATGCATGGGCTGTGATCCTACTACTTTTGCTTGAAAGAGAAATCAATTTTATGAAGTCGAATTTTAAATTTTAATGTTTAATTGATAACAATAAATGGATTGAGATCCAGAGGGTGCTTGAACAGGATATCTGATCTCTGGGTGTCTCGCTACTCTTATCCCAGTAGTAACAGTGTTTTGAACCAAAAGACTTGATTCAAGACTTGCTGTATGTGTTCTAGCTTTTATTAGTGACCGAAATCAAAGTTTGGGGAATGTTTCCGAGCTCTGGTCTATACGATTTTGAGGACATATTTTACTGCATGTAATATAGATAAATGTTTGCTTATGACTTTTTTGCAATTCATGATGTTTTTAATTTTCTTGGATGTGAACGCATATTTTATTCCAGAGAAGCAGCAATTCGCTTATGATTAATGAGATTCTGGCATCTCTGATTCATGTGTGGAAGTTATTTAAAAATTAGAGTTACTCTTTTTTGGCCATTCTGTTGATCTTGTTGAATAAATTGAACCATATTTCCTGCTGCACTATTTTCTACCAACCCCTCTTACATTCCTTATTCAAGGACTGTACTAATTCAATGTTTTAGATCCACTTTTCTATATTTTGATGGATGTTCTTAGTTTGCATCAAACCGTACTTCATTTAAATTATTATTATGAACTTAGAGAACAGGATGATTTAGTTGGCATTTATGGCATGATTATGTTTTCAAGCACTGGATTAAGGGATTACAAAAATCTCTATAGAATGCAGTAGTATAGAAGGAATAGGGCCAATGTTAGGGTATGCAACACCGTATTCTTCTGTTAAAATGTAAGGTTTGCAGAATTAGTGGCTTGAATTTTATTTTAATTGAGCTCTGAGTAGAATACAATGGTTTTTATTAGTGGTATTCAGGGACTTTTGACTAGCTTGCTTAATTCTGTTCTAGTACTAATTGTTCATTTTTATGTTAGCAGTTTTACTCTTTTGAGAAGGTCCGTATGCACCTTTGTGTGTCGTACATAAGTAATTTTATTTTATGTTTGTTGGTTGATTATCTGTTTAAATAGTTGTATATTTTACTTCTTTTCCTTATCATGTTAACATGCATCTGTCAGGGTGTAACACATGCTTCACATGCATTGAGAACTCATTGTTTATTAATTCTCTATTGTCCAATCAACATAGCATGTTGGTTAGGTATTAATTTGTTTTGCAGAATCAAATTGCACTGGCACCATCTTTATGTGAAGTAGTTGGACATAAGTATCAGGCATAAAACAACTACCAATGAGCAATGGAACATAGTTAAAAGGTATATTTAGGTGTAAAACATCAACATGAGCAATGGAACATAGTTAAGCGGTATATTTATGTTTCTTTTACATAATTGTTAGTAGAAATGGGAAATTCTGTTTTCTGTGCCTGCACCAGAGTTAATTTTGAGGAACGTGAGAGCTTCTTTATACGGTTGGGGTTTAGAAGCATGTGCGCTATGCCTGTGCCTGAGTGAATTCTGAGGAATGTGAGAGCTTCCTTTATATGGTTGAGGTTTGAAAGCATGATACCTGCACCAGAGTTAATTTTGAAAAGCCTTTCATTTGGCCATTAGATAAAAGCTCTGGCACATTTCAATAAATGATGAATCACTTTACAAATGGTAAGGTTTGTCCATTCCTGCATTCACCAAAGTCTCATCCAATGGTGTTTAAAATAAATAAATGGTGAATCAATTTATATAGTGCCCATCTTTGGCAATATCACCACCTCGCATGACTTTTTGAGAAGCAAAACATGGGTGAGGGTTCTTGGTACGCTCTTGCCTTTATAGTTTAGAGAGATGACACTTTAGATTTTGAAATCCTAGGAGATCCAGAGTGATTAAGGAACAGGAAATCATCACACAGAATATATCTTGACCAACTAAAGCAATTAAATGACTGTAAGAATGACTGCTGATGGGCAAGCTTGCACTTTTCTGACCACCATGGTGAGTGAATGGTGAAATTGTGCTGGCATATTTTCAAATGTGCCTGGAGTGATGGTACTAAAGTTGACAAAAATGGCAGTGCACTTGGTTTTGATATAACACAAGGATCAAGACTAAAAGATTAACCAAAATGGTCAAAAAATGTGGGAGTTTCCTTACCATACAACTTGTCAAAGCAATTTCGAATGTTGAAGTTTATCACTGGCGGATATGACATGGTGAATGGGGTCCTTAAGAGCGTGATATGGCATTATCACTAATGTGAGAGGTTATATTCAATCTTGACCTAGGTTTAATGAAAAACATTTGAGTGCGATCCGGGGTTATATTTTAAGCAGGTGTTTCAATCTTACATATCATCACCCTAAAATTTAGTATGCAAAAAGATAAAGATTTCAAGTTAATAAATTATCCAAGTTTTGATGTTTTTAGTTCCATTTCATAGCAATCTAATTGGATGACAATAATGGGTGAAGATTAAAGGCTTAGTGTTTCTTGTTAATATTTACGGTTTGTGGTTTAGGAACTTTAATATGTGAATTAGTAGTATTATATATTTTATGTATGTATTTATTTAGTATTATACAAGGACAAGTTATGGCAAATCACTAATCTAGGTACCCAACCAAATAAGCACGCTCTAGACTCGTAACAGATTTGCAGTGATTATGATGATATATGGGCTTAACCTAATAAACATGTTGGCATGTCTTGTAGTGGATCTAGGGTAAAACAAATTGAGCTTTGGTAAGGGGAGAGACTATTTACAATATAACACCGTGTGTAGATAGTGATGCAAAGATCCATGGTGAAGGTGGGGGAGGGACTAATTTGTTTTGTTTGGTAGTGTGGTTTCTTGACCATGTCTCATTCCCCTTCAATTGGTGCCATTGTTGGGGGACATGCAAATTCATGTTATTGAGGTAGTGATGGATTATGTCAACGTTTTGTTGATTGTCTGTGGAATGTGGTTGATTAGACAAAATCTTTGGCCTCCTTCCCTCCTTTATGCAGTTGTAAGAGGTCTTTTAGGCACTTGATTGAGAAGAGATGAGACAATCTATCAATCAAAGGCCTTAAGACTTTAATGTTGACATAAGATCATTTATGTAGAGGGGGCAAAAGATACAAGGCTCCCATATGCACTCGTATGAAGTAAGGGAATTTATGCTCCCAACCTCGAGGTCAAGTGCCTTTAAGCACTATAATTGCTATGTTGAATATATTTTTTTAGTGTTGGATTTCAATTGTGTATTAAGCTCTCTGTATAAGTAATAAATTTTGAGTAGTCATTTCTTAACTCAATCTACCTTCTTTTTTGATATTCATGGTTTGAGTATATATGGTGGCTTGGGAAAATTACATAGGCCCCTCATGTTAAAAAAACCAACCACACTTGAGACAATTTATACTAAAACCACCACCTCCCCCTTACCAGAGTTAATTGGATTGTGGGAAGGGGGGCATCCACATGGTTGAGCTCTTTCATCATCATTGGAAACCTTGATACAACATTATGGGATCTCTACTCTAGCAGAAACCTTGATACAACACTTTGGGATCTCTACTCTAGCAGTTGCAGAAAGTTGCACAACACTAGCCATGACTAACTCTTTCTGCCAACAGAATTGCCTTGATTCCCCTCGGGATATTGTGGTCACTAGAAGTACTCATTATGGTCTCTAGGGCTACATGGTTTTGATGCAGGAGGAATTGACCAATGGAATTGGACAAAATATTTGCTCTGCATTGGGCCATTTCAAATACATTCCCTCTACCCAAGGATTGCTTCAAATACATCATTATGCCTTTAATTTGATTCCATAAATATATATCATCAATCTCATTCGATTCCTTGTCCAGTGTCAAGCCCAACCCAACCATACTCTCATTTTTGTAATCCGTATTTCCTTATCAAGGAAATCTTCAAAGGCCAGACCCATTTTTTTTCTAGTCACGACCTTCTTCCTCCTCTTAGCATTCACTCCATCCTTCCTTGTTTTTTGCCCTTTCCTTTCCTTTTCTTCCTTATTAATCATACCATCCCTACCAACATCCACATTCATCTTCATGGCTAAGGGGGTGAGAAAATTAGTAAGCGCTCCCCGCAACTCACAAGAATATGCTTTCCCAAGCACACTCTGAGAGTGATTGACACACGAGACAAGTTTAATAATGACATGTGAGGGTGCCTTTCTCATGCATAAGCTAGAGATCTATGCTAAGCCATCAAATCTCACCTCAAACAAAAAAATGATTAGATATACCACTTAATCGTTTCTCATAACATGGTTGATGAGAAATTGGAGCCTCACCTTGATCCAGATGACCCTATAGATTAATCATATATAGGAATTTCATCGTCACCCACTCCCAATCTTTGTCCTTTCTAACTCATAGTGATGTTATAATGTCAATCACCACCAACTTGTTCAACTCTCACCACCAACTTGTTTAACTCTCATGGTAAATTCATAGTCCAATCTTAATTTTGGTATTCCACACGAAAATATGAGTTGCACCACCAAATTAGTTGTTTTATTAGCAACTTGATTCCGTGCTTTTTTATGTGCACAAATTTCACCTCTTCTAGTTGGGTCACAAGCAACTAAGCTTTGTCCCTAATGCCAAGATAGGTGTTTCCATTCTCTTAACACTATTGTCTCCACACCTTTAAAAGGGCCAATCATTCCACTTGGTTAGTAGTCATTACGCCAAAATCAATTACAAAAATTAGAATTAGTTGTCGGACCTACATTGCCTTTTGTAGCACAATCGAATTTGAGTTTAATAAGTCCCCTTGGAAACAATGGCCACAAGGAACACCTTGACCCACCCCATTATCAAGGACTAATCTACTATTCTTCCAAGAGATAAGGGATCATGTTTTGGACGAGTCTACTTCATCTTCCTACACCAAATCCACACATTTTGCATTGGCTAGCCAAACACCAAAAATCACAGCTTCAATTTTATCCCATACTTAGGTAGATGATTGGGAATTTTTATTAAGGTCCTTATATTCCTTTCCAACCAAATATTCCATATAATTATAATAAGGGCAATTTGGAAAATTTATTGTAGCATCTCATTCTTGATTTCTAGATGCCATTGCTCCAACTGAGAGATTGTTGAATTCAACATTACATAACAAGCCTACAATTTATGTTTCCATATGTTCCAAATCACCTGAGCAAATGAACAATGGACGAAAATGTAGTTGCTTCACTTCTCTTTCTTCCCATACAAACAACAAATAGGGGGTCCATGAAATCCTTTCTTAATCAATTTATCTTATGTTAGGTCCTTCTTGGAGTGGCTAGCCAAAGAAAAATATTGGCTTTACACAACCCACCACGTCTGCACTTGATTAGAGGGGAAGTGCTCTCTATTCAACATTTGAGGCCCAATGATTCCCTAGTAGGTCTCCTTGATTGTTACATTGTTAACTTTGACACCATCTCATACCTCTCTTGGAGCCCCAATTATGGCCACTGCAATTCTTTCCACTTATATCTCCCATCTTCTATGGTGATATAATCTAACTCTCGAGCTCCCCACTATTGACACAAAAATGGTCAGAGAGCTTCAAGTTCATTGTGACGCAATGGCACCTTAATCCATGTTTCCTCCCAAAAGTCATCTTCTCACCATTAGTCACCCTTGACTATTACATGATAAGTTCCTTACAATTTTTTTTATGAAGTTCTAAATTGTTGATCAAACAGGTAGGACCCCCTGGTTGAAAAACTAATTCTTATTGAAAGAACCCCAAACTCTACAAAGCAAATAACAAAGCTAAATAAAGAAGGCTAACACCATTACCACCTAATTAGCTAGGGCTCTAAGTCTAGGAATGTAACATTAAGATAAAAGCTTAAAAGAATGTCTAATTAGTATGGAAACAATACAAAAACTAACTAAACATGCCTACTAATATGATCAATTACCTAACATGGGCCTAAATAGACCTAAGGGGCAATCAAATGGTTATGGTTGCTACTCAAACAATGGTGAAATGACCTCTCCAAATGACTTGTTAAGTCACTTTAGATTATTCATCTACTAACCTTGTTGAAGGTTTTAAGCAAGGATTAGAGTTGGCTTAGAAATCATGTGTATTATATGAGATGAAAATCAAAGCATGGTGTGTAAAGTATAAAGGAATGAGGTGCACCCTTTTTATAGTTTTCCTTTTGGGAGAAACTTGTATTTTGGTGCATGTGGGACTAAAATCCCCAAATTAGATTAGAATTTCTAATCATGATTAGGCCTTGTTAATCACAATTAGTGAATTACCAAGTGATTAAGAGGTATGGAGCCTTAATCAACCGCTTAGGGTCAACTAGGAGGCTAGGATAGGCTTGTGAAGCTTACTGAGACATTGTGGAGGTGAATGGGGTGATTTTGAGTGGTTGGAAGAGGGGTTTGATTCAATACTAAGGCATATTGACCAAATCAAGGGCAAAATAGGCTTAATTAGCCTATAATCGCTAATTGTCTATTTTGAAGAGGGTTTTGGCTTACGATTCACAGTAAAATGGCATCCTGAATACAGACGAGATTTGGTGATCAACGAAGTGCTTGTTAACTGAGAAAAGTGGAAAGAAATGTTAGTTAATTAGTAAAGAGCACTAATTATAGCGGAATTTGTAAGAATAAGAGTGATTTGAGTGTGTTTTGGCAATAAGATTGTAAAAGTGGAATTTAGGTGTCTACATTTGCCCATGTTTGAGGTGAAGTTAGTGACTTCACTTCAAATATAGTAAACTAGCATAAACAAGTAAATTTTTGAAGAAAAATTAGTGGAATGAAGGATGCCCCCTCGAGTGTCGATGGGGTGATAGAAGAAGTCAATCGACGATCGAAAATATGATTGAAATGGATAGAAGAAAATGGGTCAAAACGGGCATGAAACCCTTAGGTATTGAGAATGAATAAGGATAGAGATAAACGTGGTTGTTTATTGCCCCAGGTGAGTTTTAAGGAGAAAAATTAGTAATTGTAATAAATGATAATGGAGAAGAAATGATTAATGGAGAAATATAGGACAAGCCCAACCTTTGCATCCAGTCTTTCAATAAGCAACTTGTTTGTATCATTTTTCCCCTAGGTCTACATCATTGGCTTTTATCGAAAATAAATAATAGTGTAAGATAACATGAAAAGCTAAATTACTAACAATTGTTACGTAAATCCATTTATGCTACTAAAAATACGTAACTCCATGCAACATACATTATGCAATGCAATATGAGAAAGTAAAATGATATTTAACTCCATGCAACATACATAATGCAATGCAATATGAGAAAGTAAACCAACTAACCTAACAGAGAAACAAGCACAATCACATATACTCAAACAAACAACATTCAAGACAGTTACACCAATGTTTTTTAATCAAGTTGCAGCTCCCTAATGTTCATGTTTTAATGACAAGGCTTAAAATGATGCCCCAAACAATAACACATGCGAGGGAAAAATGGAGGACACAAGTAGTCCCATGGAAAGCATTCGTGCACTATGACACAGTACCTGACAACTCATTGTTGCACAGGAGTACCGACATAATAAGAAGACCCATATTTGTTAATGGAGGTATATCATGATGATCTGCATATTGTTTGAGACAAGAACAAGAAAGAATGTTAGAAATATGGTTTTGTAGGACCAATTTTAATGTTTTTCGATGTTGATAATAATGCAGGTGATACAGGATTTGACTGTATGTAAGCCATTTAAAAAGTGAAAAATAATAAATTTTTGGTATATTTAAAGCTAAAATTAATGTTACCATTTTGTAGCTTGTTTCAATACCTTTCCAACGCAAAAAGAAAACGGAGTCGTTTCGAGGTCAGGAGTAAACGTTATGGCTTGCATAATTATTTTATTTTTTTTGAGTTTTACTTGCCGGCATGGGCGCTTGGGCGCCTATGCTAAGCCCTCTTTTTGAATTTTTGGATTTTACTAGCCAACATGGGTTCCTGGGTGCCAATGCTAAGTCCTTTTTTTATTTTTTGGATTTTTTTGGCCAGCATGAGCACTTGGGCACCTGTGTTGAGCCCTTTTTGCATTTTTTTGGAATTTGTTTGCCAGCATGGGCACTTGGGCACCTGTGCTGAGCAAGTTTTTGAGTTTTTTGGCATTTTCTTACCAACATGGGCGCTTGGGCACCTATGTTAAGACAATTTTTTTAATTTTTTACATTTTTCTTGTTAGCATGGGCACCTGGGCGCCTATAT
Organism: Taxus chinensis; assembly: GCA_019776745.2. Classification (NCBI taxonomy): domain Eukaryota; kingdom Viridiplantae; phylum Streptophyta; class Pinopsida; order Cupressales; family Taxaceae; genus Taxus; species Taxus chinensis. The sequence continues at coordinate 133,234,233 of CM034148.1, forward strand.
TGGCAATGTTCAGCATGGGATCCTATGTTGGCAATGTTCAGCATGGACGCATAGGCGCCTGTGCAACATTGAATCCACTACCTATCTTCTGGAGGCCATAACTTTTTCTCCCGACCTCGAAACGACTCCATTTTTTTGTGTTGGAAAGTTATCAAAGAGAAATATGCAATGGTAAGATAAATTTTATTTTTGAATTTATATTTTATGAAATTGGGACCAATCAATATCAATCTATGTGATAAGGAGCTTACGTGGGAGAAAATGCACTTACACGGGAGAAAAGGAGAAATGCAAGGGCGTCTGGGTGTGTGTGCATGATGCAAGGGTGCCTGGGCACCTTTGTGCATGATGCAAGGGCACTTGGGTGCATGTGTTGGCATTTTTTATCTCATTTTGAATTTTTTGATTACAGCATGAGCACTTGGGCGCCTGTGCAACACTGAATGCACTACCTATCTTTCGAAGGCCATAAATTTTTATTCTCAACCTCGAAACAACTCCATTTTTTTGTGTTGGAAAGGTATTAAAGTGAGCTACACAATGCCAACATAAATTTGGAGTTTTGAATTTGTTTTACTAATTTGTTTGGGCTTTTGAATTTGTCTCTTCAATTTGTTTGGGCTTTTGAATTTGTCTCACCAATTTGTTTGTTTAGATGTTTTGACTTTTCCAACTAACATATTTGAATGTTTTGGGAGTTTTTGAAACATATTTGAATTTTTTTAATTTTCTAGAAGTTTTCTGAAGATATGTATAGGAAACATGGATGCCCTAGCAACAAACGGGATGTACAAGGGCAGAACGCCACGCATATGCGCAAGAAAGTGAAGATGTGAAATTGCCCCTTACGTTAGATGGGAATGTTCAAAGGAAAAATATTAATGCGTAGAATATGGATCAAGGCCAACATTGATAAGTTCAACATGATGATGAATGTAACATAATGACATGCTAGGAAGGAGCAAAGATGCCCCCAACGTAAGCTGGCCAAGAAGCACATGATAGAAAGAAGTGGAAGATTATTTTGTGAAAGGGAAAAAGGTGCCCGCAAACATGGAAAAAAGGAAATATTATACACATGGATGTTCTAAAAAAAGTATAAGAACAATGTCCATGTAACTTAGAAGCCTCACAATGAAAAATCAATTAGCCAAAGGCACGAATCATGAGACAAGATACGGACTAGACTAAGAGTCTGAACATAGACACTGGGTAACATACTAATCCTGTTTGCTCATAGAGATTCAATGTGTGTACGTGAAAATTTATTACCTCTTACAGGGGAGATTTGATAGACAACAAGTGAAGACACCCTAGCCAATGTGTAGGAATGATTTATTTTTCAAAGTTGATTTTTATGAATGGATTACGGAAGGAGAGTCATACATTGCTCCACTGCCAGCCAAGCATCCATAGCCTCGACGGAGATGCATTTGATTCTAATCACAACATTTCTCTACTACCAGTCAGGTGTCCATAGCCCCGGTAGAGATTATTGGAAATACCCCAAGAGAGAGTTATATATCAATTTGCTTTTACTTTTAGCATTTACTTTTAGATTTTTTATTTTTGATTTGATTGATTTTTTTTCTTTCTGAAAACTTATTTCAGCTCTCTTGTTTGACAAGGGGTTAAGAACCATTGATGGCTTGATGGAAGGAGGCGGAAGTGATTGATAATGACAACATTGGCTAGTGTCAACAAATATATCCAAAATTTCTTCGCAACAAGTTTTTTAGATGTTGATTGTGATAGGATCTCTAAGAGGTCATTCGTTCTTTAATTTACCAAGGTGATAAAATACCAAGGCCAAACAAATACCATAGAGATAAATGTCACAAAATAGGTGTGAATTGGCTAACCAAAATATCACCGAAGGGATGAAAATGGTAGGAAGATTTGCAAAAGAATAGAAAGGAAGGGAAGAAAGAACATCCATGTGTATGCAATACCTAATTGCAATGTGTGTTCATTTACCTTTGATTTTTTGAAATGTTTTTCTTTTTTTTTGTATTTTGTCTTTTTTGAAAGGTGGGACCAACAAGGTCACTTGGCGTGATAACATCCAACAAAAATGTTAGCAATTTCCTTGATAAGGAAGACTAGGCGTGTTTTCTTATCAAGAGTCATATTATCCCCGATCTCAATGATTGTGGTGAGCTCATACTCAATAGATGACTGAGTTTTATTGTGAAACATGGATTTCATATGCGGGATATTGAGGTCACTATTTAAAAGTTTCTGCACTTTACGACATACTTGATGGGTGCGTTGATGTGCATTTTTGAACCAAGTTTGATTATGAACTTTAAGATTGTTTAAATTGTTGTGAGCTTTGGAACTCTTGGAATTATTGATCTAAGCCTAATGAAGGAACTCTTTTGGTTTCCTATAAGCTACTACGTGACTTGTCTGATCCTGAGAAGTGGGAGAAGAAAGTGGATGAATAGAATTGTTGTGAGAAATGATGGTGGGTTTGCCACAATCATTGATAGAAGAACAATATGATGGATGTGAAGGATACAGTCCAAGAATTGAAGAGGATGGGCTACCGAGAGGTGTCCCATAGACTGAAGATAAAGGAATACAAGGATGTGGCCCTAAGATTGAAGATGAAGGACTGCCTGGTGGCATCCCATAGATAGAAGATGATGAGCTATTAGGACGTGGCCTAAGAATCGAAGATGAGGGGGTTTTAGGATGTGCCCCCAGTGTAGACGAAGAGGGGCTACCCAGAGGTGAGCCACATATAGAAGAAAATGGGCCACCAAGGGGTGAGCCACACATAGATGATGAAGGGATACTTGGAGATGCCCCACATATAGAAGCAGCCGATGGGATACCAAGTGGTGACCCAAGGTGGGATTACGATGGAGGAATTCTGGTAGATAAAGAATGATGTGAAGAAAAGATAAGATCCTCCTCAATGGTCTTAGGATCTTCCTTAGTGTTCTGACAAAAGGAATCAATTTCTTCTTCCCAATATGCAAGTGTATCAAAGTCAAGATTAAATCCTTGATTGTAATCCTCTAGGGGAATGCCATTGTGTAACCCCAGGAATTCTGTGATCGTCTCCTCATCTTGAGATGAATCAATCAGTAGGGGTATTTGTTCTTCGATCATAGGAGGTTGATTGGATGAATACGACATGGGAGTCAACTTGGATGATTGATTAGAAGGACTTTGAATCAGAGAGCTCTTCGACGGAAGAAGGGGTCATTGAGGTGGTGAATAAGGGAGGTCCTACAAAGCAAGGGAGGACTATGGCTCAAAAACCAAATTAGATGTTTGAGTAGCAAGACTTGGGGCCACATGGATCTTCAAAGGAGGAAGATGTTATTTAGGTGACTGATAAGGGGAGTCCTGCAAAGAGAGGGAGGACTGTGACTCAAGAGTCGAATGAGGTGAATATATTTGATGAGAATTTTTAGAAGACCAAGGTGAATCTGAAGAATCAGAATAATAGTTTGGATCAGAGTCAAAAGAAGAGTGGGAGGAACCTGAATAATAATTTGGATCAGAAGTGTCCAAACCATACCACCGACTATGAGATGAAGGTGGGGAACAAGGTACTTGAATGGGCTCTCTAGCGCAAAGAACCAAACGAGGTCTAGTTGTGATAGGCATCCTTTGATGGGAATGCTGAAACCTAGGTTCCTTACTATCATAAGTATGTAGAACTGCGTGATAATTAGTCTTTTTTGGCACATGCCTAGACATAGATAGTCCAGGGGATATTACAGGGGTTATTGTGTTGACATGTTCAATAGGTGTATCTATACAACCAATGAGAGCATCAAAATGATTCTCCTTATTAGACACATACTTTTCATTCTAGTCCTGATTATGTTTAGGAAAATTCTTCGTATTGGGAGATTTTTTAGGAGTGGATGAATCCATCTCCACATCACCACTTTTGATTAAGTCCTAGATGTAGTGCTGCAACTTCAAACACTTATTTGTTTTGTGACCTTTAACGTGGTGGAATTGGAAATATTCATTATCTCTAAACCATGATGGTTTAGGCGCGTCATCCTCATAAGGTGTAGTTTCAGGATATCTAACCATATTAACTGCCTCTAGTTGTTTTAGTATTGACAACATTGAGTCCAAAAGAGGAGTGAAAGCATGACGTTTATACTCTGTAGGTGGAGCTCCCTTTGCGAGCTTCAAAGGTGCACGATTTTGAATGGATTGTACTCTTTTATTGTCAACTATTCCATCATTAATAAATTTTTTTTCTTATTAGGAACAAACTTTGGCTTTTCATTGGTCTTGGAATCATTGTGTTCATGGGAGAAAGGTTTTAGAGTCCCCCTAGCTAACAATGCCTTTTCAATTTGACTCCCTTTTTCTATTACCTCTTCAAATGTGTTGCCACAATGCATTTGCAAGTGGAATGTAATGTCTGGATGGAGGTTGGGAACAAATATGCCTATCCGCTACTTTTCGAGTATGGAGCAAGGGAAATGACTAGCTAACCCTCTCCATCTTTGTAAAAACACAACAAAGTTTCATTGTTTTGTTGGTTGGCATTACAGAGATCTAACATGGTAATGTCATTTTCTATATTGAAAGAGAATGTACCAAAATTTCTGCTAGTTCTGGCCATGTTGATATGGATCCCTCAGGGATGTTTGTAAACCATTCTAGCGTCGTTGCTCCAAAAATTTGTGGAAAGAGGTGCATAAGATAATTGTTGCTGAATGCAACCTCTTGACATGCCATATAAAAATATTTAATATGGTCACGAGGGTCACCTTTTCCCTTAGATTTGTCAAATTTTGGAAAATCAAAGTGTCTTGGGAAAGGTACTTGTAACATGGCTTTGTCAAATGGGTAAGGACATAACTCATCGAACCGATACTTCTTGTTATTGTTACCGGTTTGGCCCTCTTGTAATGCTTGAAGGGCGTTCTTCATAGTTGACCACTCTTGGTTGAAAAGTGGATCTTGCGTGGGTGGCGTAGGTCTATACATAGGATTAAATCTAGGTGTATTCCCACCCCTATTTTTGCAAGAATCTCTTCGTAAGGATCTATTTGTGCCTCTTGTCGAGGAGTGTTTATTGGGAATTTGTAAAACGAAGTTTTTGGTTTCACTTTTGATATAACTTGTTTCAAAAGAAATTGTTGTTCCTTATGTATATGCTATGCCAAACTTTCTAATTGGCGAGTGAGGGCTTGGACTTGTTGTTCTAATGTCACCTCTTTAATAGGTATTTCATGATGATCTTCGTTAGGATAAGTTTACGCATGATGAACATAGTCTTCATGATATTCACAATGAACCCTAAATATAGGTATGTGATACTCCCTATTGTTTTCAAAAGGCACCTCCTCATTATTTTTCCGTCCATAAGTAGAAGCATGACCTGGGTTCAATATCTTGTTAAGAGTGCGATGAGGGTGGTTTACTTCTTCTTATCCCCGAACCATGCCAGTGATAAGAGAAGGGTCTATTGTGGAAGGTAACTTGGCCCCTAGTGCCATAACATGCATAAGAGCTTCATGTTTGTTGTGAAAAATGTAATCATCAAAATGGGCGGAATGAAGCTCTGCATCCGCACGAGGAGAATCCTCCTCTCCACCACTATGGTCCACCATGAGATTATCCTCTATAAGAGGGTTGTCACCTCCAAATACATTGGCTTCTAACTTTTGGGACCCCAATCTCGTAGTAGGCATTACTTAAAATAGAAGATATAACGCGAAATATTTCGAATCAGGTTTATTAACAAGAGACCCTAGTCAAATTTGTGCAACGTAACGACCCTAAGTCGTTAAAAATAATGGTGACTGTAAAATAGCCACAAATTCAATAGGTCAATGTGAACCTAAGAATTAAAGAATAAGCTACCCTAACAAGGTAAATGTATGACACAAGTTATTATAGAACACTACAATGATGTATAATTCTGAAAATTTAGTCACAACAAATAGTCTATTCCCTAAAATTTATCTAGACATGTTTGAAACCAAACAACGACAACACAATATCACCAGTTAGGTCAAGTTTGAAAGAAATGACGCCTAAATGATAAGAGAATGTTGACGCGACCTTATAACAAGATATACTAAAAAATAGTTTCTAAAAACTAACAAAATCTAAGTCTTGTAAAATGGACGATAGCAATGTGAACAATGTAACAACATGATTTGGGCATGTGAACCAAGCTTTCAAAAAAACAAGATTTTAAGTTTCAAAATGATGTTATCACGATGCTAAAAATGTACCCTTAACACTCACAAAACACAAGATAAAGCTAGGGTATAAAAACTATGTCTAAGTATAACAAGAAATTATTATGCGTATGGACAACGTAATTCTACAATATAGAGATTTAGGCCTAAGTTCACAATAGAAACAAGACGTAAATATCTCAATTGTATGGATACAATGTGGGTAGCATAATGACTCAAAAGAAGACAAGGATGAAATTACCTAACTACGATGATAATAAGTCTCAAATATGGATCTTTGAAACAAATGGGCCTACTAGATCGTTAGTACGTACCATGCACACAATCAATACTTGCACTTCGACATTGTAACCTAGTCGCAAAAGTAGAATAAAAAAGTGGTGGACTCATGATATCTAGCTGTATACGGTATATGTTGCTTCCTTTTGTTCAAAAATGGGAAACAAACAAGCAAAGGTGTAGACCAAATGACGTGGAAATAAACTTGGTGTTATTTCGGAAGAGTTTTGCCTTGTCTTAAGACAGGTGAAAAACTAGGACAAAATGACATTAAGTAGACTTCATGATGAAATGTTACGTGGTTTCAACTTTTAAGAGATTCTTTCGGTTGTTCAAAAAACAAGAGTTTGAATCTAACAAAGTTGTCACTTTGTGAGAGCTCTCAAGTATAATAACTAAGAAAAAAACAATGGCTCCAAGCCAGAAAGCTTCCTAGGCGGTTCTCTCTTTAGGTGTCATAAGATATCTATGGCGAGTTCAATTTACCCAAAAAGTTACACTTACTAATTTAGGAGTATCTCGGCTTTACTTTACCCCCTTCAGTATAATGATCACCGAAGTGCATTCAGTTATACTTTCACTGGGGTCACAACATAGATATCTTTGACTATATTCTCACCAAGGCATACTAATCAAGTCAGTAGTATGGAGCACTATCCTGTTTCATTCACAAGGATCCCTCTTGTGTGAACTACTTTAGGGTTCCTAGGACCACCCCCATTGTTGTAGCTTAAGGCTTATGCTAAAGGAGTTATGTCCTAGTAAATTGGATGAGCCGTAGCTCTTAACCGAAACCTGCAATATGATGTTTTGAATGGTGTGTTAGTGTATTTTTTATCTTTTGGATTAAGTAATTTGGTTTAAACCACCAATGTCAACCTACGACACACGTGAATGTTAGAATTTTGGTTTGAAGAGAACCCTTCAATCTTTGACAAGCGTTTTAGGTCCTTCACACAAATGGTTAGTAGTTCAAAAAGATTCACAATATCATCAAAATATGGTAATGAAAAATGCTTGCAAATCAACTAACTACTATCAAATTTTGTAAAAACAAGGTTTTTTACCAATTAATACAAGTGCTTCTTAATGAAAGACTAAAATTGCTTTTGATTCCCAAGATCACCCTAGGTGCAAGGGAAGAGCATACACAAATTTTATCATTGGTTCTTTATCAAATAAAAAAGTTCTTAAACTAAAAGATCAAGTATATGTCAAAACATGCAAGTTTGTTCCCTTAAGCAAAAATGAAGGATGATTGTTCCTACTTACTCCCAAGAAGCAAAAAGTGGTTTAGGGGTGTTTTTGATTCTTAAGATCACACTAGGTGCAAGAGAAGAGCATACATAACCCTATTCCAAACTCAAAACAAAGTACAAAAACATATCATCTATCAAACCCTAAGCCAATTTTGTTAGGAATATTGCTCTAAAATCAATAAATTGACAAAAAAATTTAAAAAACCTTGAAAAACTCACAGGAATCATAAAATTAAAAATTTGGAATTTGATTTTTTTTTACCTTGATGCATAGGCACTCCTCTTAATGCATATGTGCTCACATTCATGCACATGCGCCCCTCTTTCATTTTTCACACAGTCAATGATGCATGGGCACTCACAATAATGCACAAGTGCCTTTTTCCTGTAGATGCTCAACCTATCTTCCAAAGGCCATAACGTTTTCTCCCGACCTCGAAATGACTCCATTTTTTTACGTTGGAAAGGTATTGAAATGAACTACACAATACCAACATAAATTTAGAGCAATAGTTACTAAGAATTTAGGGTATTCAGTTTTAGAAAACTATTCCTTTCTAACATATCTCAATGCTTTGATGAATGTTGTTTTGAGAAGATTTCTTGAAAAAGGTCCAATCTTTGGTATTTTGAGGGAATTTTGACAGGGATTCACCTCCTTATATAATGCAAAAAGCATGAAAACACAACTTCTACCACTAATCTAGTTGAAACAACTTTCAAAAATGGAAATTGATCTATAAAAATTTGAAAATTACTTTAAAACTTTGAAATTAATCTTAAAAGCTTGAGAAACTAATCTAAAAAGCTTGAAAGTACTTTAGAAAGCTTGAAAGAAACTAGAAAACCCAAAATTAATCTAGGAAACTTGAAACTAATCTAAAACTTGAAATGAAAAACTTTGAAACTAAGTTAGAAAGATTAAAAATTGAATGCAATGGGGTATGGTCCCATTGGGCGTACCAAATGAAAGCACCCCAAACTCTACAAAGTAAATAACAAAGCTAAACAATGAAGGATAACACCATTTCCACCTAATTAGCTAGGGTTCTAAGTCTGGGAATGTAACATTAAGATAAAAGTTAAAGGGAATGCTTAACTAATATGAATACAATTCAAAATCTAACTAAACATGCCTACTAATATGTTTATTTACCTAACATGGGCCTAAATAGACCTAAGAGGGCAATCAAATTGGTATGGTTGCTACTCCAAACAAGGTGAAATGGACTCTCTAAATTACTACATGGTCATTTTGGATATCCATCTACTAACCCCATTGAATACTTTAGGCAAGGATTGAGCTTGGCTATAAATCATATTTATTATATAAGATGCAAATCAAAGCATGGTGTAAAGTATAAAGGAATGAAGTGAGTTGTTTTTAATAGTTTTCCTTTTAGGAGAAACTTGTATTTTGGTGCATGTGGGACTAAAAGCCCCAAATTAGATTAGAATTGCTAATCATGATTAGGCCTTGCTAATAAAAAATAGTGAATTACCAAATTATTAAGAGGTACGGAGCCTTAATCAACCATTTAGGGTCAACTAGGAGGCTAAGATAGGCTTTTGAAGCTTGCTGAGACGTTATGGAGGTGAATGGGGTGATTTTGAGTGGTTGGAAGAGGGATTTGAGTCAATCCTAGGGCATATTGACCAAATCAAGGGCAAAATAAGTTTAATTAGCTTATAAATGCTAATTGTCTATTTTGAAGAGGGTTTTGGCTTACAATTCACCATAAAATGTCATCCTAAATGCAAACGGGATTTGGTGATCAACGAAGTGTTTGTTAACCGACCAAAGTGGCAAGAAACGTTAGTTAATTAACAAAGAGTACTAATTATAATGGAATTGGGAAGAATAAGAGTGATTTGCGTGCGTTTGGCAATAAGATTGCAAAAGTGGAATTTAGGTGTCTACACTTATCAGGAAGGTCCAAATATTTAGCTTGGATTGCTTGATTCCACAATCTTTCACTTTCCTCTACCAAAGAAGTGGCCCTACAGTCCCTAATCCCCATAAGTATTATAGGGCAAAGTTTTTCACCATACAATCCCTAATCCCCAATCCTCTTGTAGATTTAGAGAGAGAATTTCTTCTAAGAAACCAAGTTAATCCTTTTATGGTCATTCAATCTATTCCACAAGAAGTTCCTTTGAATTGCATTGATAGTAGTGGCCACAAAGCTTTGAAATTTGAAGAGTAAAATTATATACGTCAACATAGCCTAAATGGATGACTTAATTGCCTACTCTCACCCAACCAAAGTTAACTACTTCCATTTCCATGTAGATTATTTATGCATTCTATCAAAAATTGACTTCCATGTCTCATGGCCATCCTTCCTATATATCAGGGGAACTCCTAAATAAGGTCCTAAAAAACTCAAAATATTCAAACCTATGATCCATATGATTCATTGTTGCTGTCATCATTAACACAGAAAATATAGATCATATTCCCTCACATTCACGACTTGACCAACTGTTAATGCATATTTTTACAACATTTTTTTTTCTAAGCCTCAACCATAGTTAGAATCCCATCCAAAAATGTATTACCCACAAATTGTAGATGGGAAATAGGATCAAAACTTGGTGAGATTTCTAAACCTTTCAATATTCCCTTGCTTACAACTTTATTCACTACTTTCCCCAATATATGCCAAAATGATGAAAAGGAAGGGGGACATAGGCCTGCCAAGACCCCTTGAGGCTTGAAAAAAACCTGCAAGATCTTCATTGATAAGAACTAATAATGAGGTGGAGAGATGGAATTGTAAATGAGCTCGGTCCAACCCTATGAAGATGAACCCATTATTGGTACTGTGTGACTTGCCTCATCATCACTCGAAGAATCAATTTTCCGACCACACATGTTTGAGTCATCTTAAGCTTAGGTGAGATCATAGCCTCATATGAGTTCTTATGATTACATAAAATATATCACATTATAGAATATGTCATTGTCATATGTGTTAGTGGCATCCATAGGAGTTACATTTCCCATTTTGGAATCGCAACTCCTCTTTCCCTCATGAAGGGAATGATTTGTCCAGGCACGAGAGTTACATAACACTCGCCATATGTACCCTCTTGTTATTGATCTATAAGAATGAGTATCACATAACGAAGTTTACCTCTATGCATCAAAGATTTTCAACTTGTTTTTATATTTCTTGCTGATTACTTAGAGTGTTCCCATCACCAGGTAGAGTGTCCAACCTCTTCAATATACATAGGGTTCTATCCTTTGATAGTTACAAAAAATATGACATGGTATCACAAGAAATTGTCTGGTAAATGTGCACTCGTTTATTTTGGTTGTTAATCCAACCTTCAGGTTTCCATTAGGGCTTGTGGCTTCTATGTCCCTCAAGTTTTTAAATATTTTTTAAAATCTTGCTAACTATTTTCTAAAATGTCTCGATTCATTAGTTCCAGTGTTATGCATCTTCTAAAATGGGTTTGTGGTATCTGTAGTAAATGAAGGGATTTCTCCACCAAATTGAAATCCTCCCCCTGCAACTAAATTTAGAGGGAAAGCTATTGTAGAGGTAGGATCTTTCTATGGTTTTATCAGTTTTATTTTTCATTAAAAGTATAAATTTTATTGAAATTTTTTTAGTTTGGATATGCTCTGCCTCCTTGTTGTTCTTGCTCCCTGCTGCCTCTTCTTTACCAGCTTATCTAAGATCCTACAGATCTCAGCGAGCTCTCTGACAAGATGGTTAACTACAATGAGATGGTGTTTTCGCCCTCAAAATCCCCTCCTTTTGAAGTCAAGTTTTGAAAATTTTGAGTCGGTACCGTGGATTAATCCGTGCTTTTGCTTGAAAATATTTTCCTTCATTTTGATGTCGTTGTCAATCCTTCTCTTTGGCTATGGATCGTATAGAGCCTGGTATTCTTTGCAGTTTTTCATTCCATGGGTAATAATTTAAAATTCGGGCATAAAGGTGGGGTTTTCCCTTTTATTTTTATTTTTCCATAGTGTGAACGGCGGGCGTATCTTCCCTGTTAATTTTTTCCCCAACATCCACGGGTAGCACGTGGACATCTCTAATTAGATGTGGTGTGGCCATGTTTCAAGTGGCAGCAGAAGCCTCCACACATCCAAATAGTGTAACTCCAAGGGCAGGGACCAAAGGACAGTCTTCAAATAAGCACAGGCTTTTCACGTGTCCTAGGTCTGAAATGAAGACAGAACAAGCCGTTTAATCAACTAAGTAAAGGTTCGGACGGTCTCCATGTGCCTCGTCTGTGTAACTTAGGGTGAAGACCGAAAGGCGGTTCCCTAAACTTACGCCAGCCTTCCATGTGTCCCAAGTCTGAAAAAGAGACAGAGATAACCATTTAATCAACTAAGTATAAGAGGGTTGGCGGAAGCCTCCACGTGCCTCAATGATGTAACTTCAAAAGTGAGACCAAAGGGCCAGTCTCCAAATGAGCGCCAACTCGCCATGTGGTCAGAGTCAAAGGAGAGACAAAGTCAGCCGTTGAAGAGTCTAGGACCGGTAGAAGGAGCCATGCGTTAGCTCGGTGCCCTTTCAGGGAATGAATCCAAAGTAGAAACCCAAACTTGTGCCAGCTCTCCACGTGTCCCAAGTCTGAAAAGGGGACAAAGCTGACCATTTAATTGACTAAGTATAAGATGTTCGGTGGAAGCCTCCACGTGCCTCAATGGTGTAATTTCAGAAGTGAGACCAAAGGGCCAATCTCCAAATGAGTGCCAACTTGCCATGTGGTCAAAGTCAAAGGATATTCTAGGACCGGCAGAAGGAGCCACGCGTCAGCTCGGTGCCCTTTCAGGGGTGAATCCAAAGTGGAAACTCAAATGAGTGCTAGCTCTCCATGTGTCTAGGGTCCCACACAAGTCAAGTGGGCAGCAAGCCTGAATCAGCTAAGTATAAAAGAACCGGTGGAAGTCTCCACGTTTCTCTTTGGTGTAACTTCAAAGGAAGAATCAAGAGCAGGTCCCCAAGTGTGTATGGGCTCTCCATGTGGTCATAGTCAAAGAGGGGGCAGAGCCAGCCATTAAATCAGCTAAGTATAGAAGGGTTTGCAGAAGCATCCACGTGTTAGCTTGATGCAACTTCAAAGGCAAAATTCAGAGGTAGGTCCCAAATGTGCACTGAGCCTCCATGTGTCCAGGGTCATACATATGGCCCCACAAACAAAAGGGACTTAGTCAAAAACACAAAAATATTGAACTGGCCCACAAAGGGACATGTGGTCACATTTCAAGCGAAGGTGGAAAGGTGGGCCCTTTTTATGTTTTGATGCTTTGAAAAGTCAAAGTGGGAAAGCGGGCCATCGGAGTGATTTGGGAATTTTGGCTTTGTTTCCATAAAGAGCTTAAAGTTATAAAGTGACCCGCGGCCCCGCCCATGCCAAGGGATAAAGTCAAATGTTGAGCCCGCATCGAAAGTCAAAGTGGGGAGGCGGGTCGGTGGAACAATTTGAGTTTTTGAGCCCGCATTAAAAAGAGGTAAAATTATAAAAGTGACCGTGGCTCCATCGCCACTCAAGTAAAGCCATGTGTCAAGCCCATATCAAAAACGGGTGGGCGGGCCAAAATGTTCCGAAGTGTCATTTCTCTAAAAGGCATAAAATACAAAATGTGTTCTCAGGCCCACTTCATTTTAAATCTCTCCCACGTGGACGGCTCAAATTCAAAGTTTGCAAAGGCCGGATGAACAACTGCGATTCAATGCATCTGGTTTTTCTGCTAGGCATGGAAATGGCCGAGGCATTGGAGAGGTTCAGATGTCAGTTTCTTGAATCAGTTTCATCATTTTTGTAACCGTTCTTGGAAGCTATTTAATGGCTTCTCCATGCCATTGTTAGGGTTGGATCCTTGTACTCTGTAGATGTAATAGATTCGAAGTAATCAATACAGAAGTTTTTCCCTTTTCTTCCTATGTTATTCTTTCTTTCCTTGTCTTAAAATTTACAAATCATCCATCTTTTTTGTTAAGAAAATGTGTGTTCTTGTTTATATGATTTCTGGAACTTTGTGTCTATGGAATCATATTGGTTATAAAAGTGAATGATTCTACTCTGCATCTCCTTGGCTCAATATGTATAAGGTTATACTCTGCCATCTATATTTCCTAGAAGGTATTGTTATGTTCTTTCCCTCTCATCTCCTCAATTCTTCCATTCTTTCGTATTGATGATATTTGGGCATAAAACGTTTCAAAGTATCAGGAATCCACACTTTGAAAGTTGTACATTTGTATATAAGTTTTGCTGCTTGCTTTTAATAAGGGAACCTCTCCCATTAAAGAGGAGGGACTTGCTATCCCCTGACTATGGTTTGTTAAAGTTCCATTGAAAAACCCAACACAAATCAACGCCCTTTCCATATAGAAGAGAAAATCAATTGTCACTAACAGTTTTAAAATGGAAATATTTACATCACTATTTATATTCCCTACTCGCTCATCCCTTTTACATGCTAAAAGAGTGGGATTCTAACACCTAGTTATGCCCAAGAGACACACACCTTCAAGTAAACCTCCAACCCCCTATTTTCACATAGTCAAAGAACTTAGCATCACATTCCCACCCTTTCTTCCTTCAAAGTTCCATATTTAATATCAAAAGTAGGGTTAATCTAAATGAGATATTGCGATCATGTGCATTAATATAATCTAGAACCATAATTACAAAATCATAATGAATACAAAAATATTAGATTATGAAAGGATGATATATTCAACCAACACACTTACAAAAGTAGATAGTAAAAATGGATTAGATTTTTAAAACATAATCACCTCAAATAGGCTTAGGTTGTGTGACATTCATATGAAACTAGATGAGGATGTTGTGCATGGTGCACTAAATTTGTCTGTGAATTATGGGATCTTTAAAATGAGTGGAGGATAGCTTCGTATGTATGTGGAAATGTTTATCAAATGAAGGTATCCCATGGCTAACAAATGTGTCTTCTACTAAATTATATGAAATCTTCCTTTGGTACCTACTTCGTATATGTCTCTAGATGTTTTTTGTGTCTCAATTTTTACTTTGAATCTTTTGTACCTATATGTGACTTATTTTTTCTCCAAGCCCTAGCTCTCCTCCTTTTGATCTTAAAAGGGGCTACTATTATTTGAGTTATATTGTACTCATCATGCCCCCACTGACATGATGAGTGCTACCACACGTAGTTTTCCACTGGAGAGGGAATTAGCCACACATAGTTATCCAAGTCATATGGTGGAGTGGAGGTTATAAAATTGCAAATAAAGATGAAGCCTTGATTCAGACCTCAACACTAGGAAATGACATTTGGCTTGATTCTAGTGCATAGTGTGACCTAGGTCAACAAGAATGGACATATTTATATTTTCATAGCTCTACTATAATGTGGTCCAAGGGAGAAATGCTTCAATTTTGTCTTAAAGACATTCTTAGAGTGTGCTTGGATATGTGATCCCTGAATTCCCCTAATGATGTAGGGTGTACATGTTTATATAGATGACATGTGCAAATGATTTTCCTCTCAACTGACACTAAGATGACAAAGGTGACTTTTACATTTGAAAATATGATTGTTGCAAGTGCAACAAACATGTTCATTAGCCCTATAAATATTGAAAATTAGAATTTGATCCTAATAAAATATGACAAATTACCTTGAAAAGGCTTCAACACTTTGTTCATCAACCACATGAATGTTCTCATTGCATTGTTCAACCTTAATGGCATGAACAATCACTCATACAATCCATCCTACATTTTGAAAGTAGTCTTTCAATCTTTTCCTTCCTTGATTTTGATCAAGTGACACCCACTCTTCTTATCAATATTTGTGAATTATCTTACCCCACTTAAACAGTCCATCACATCATTCATGTGTGACGATGGAAATCTATACTTGATGATAATTTTTTTGATGGCTCTATATGCAGTGCACATTCTCCACTCTCTTCTTTTCTTGGGTGTCAATACTATGGGTACTATGCAAAGGCTCAAAAACTATCTAGATAACACCTTGTCAAAAAAATCTTGTACTTTCTTCCTCATATCCTCATTGTCTATAAGTGTCAATCTATATGCAACTTTATTTGGTGAACTAGCCCCTAGTATCACGTCCATCTGATGACTAATATTGCATATAGATGGTAAACCATTTAAAATATCCTTTATCCTGATAGCTGCTTAATAACCTAACATATCTCTCACCTTTTTCAAGATGTCATATGTATTTGTGGCTTCACCTTCCTCTATTTTCTACGTAAGACTTTATATGAACACAAAAAATAGCGTTTACATTTTTTAAGAACTCCTTTCTCAAAACTAGCAATACTTGTAGACTCCTCTCAACCTCTACGCTTGAGTCATTCAAGGGATTTAAATTGTACTTTCATCCATCTTTCACCAATGTGTAGGTATTTACATGACCATCATGAACCACTTGTCTAACATACTACCAAGGTCTCCTCAACAACATATCATATATATCCATGGGCATTACATTGCACAAGACTTCATCTTCGTATGTGTTAATCTTGATATAAACTTTACATTGTTCACTCACAAGCAATTGGTGGAAATTCAACAACCACAATATCTTATATGGGTTTGAGTGTAAAATTCTCTTTATACCAAACTTCTTAACAATATCACTAGAAACAATATTATCAGTGATATCAGTATTAACAATGACCTTACAACTCTTACCTTTGGACTTGTAAATGGTTCTACGCAAATTATTTCTCTGCATTGACACATTCTCTTCCTTCATGGGTTTTAGAAACACCCTCTTCACCATGATCACTCATCCACGTTCTGATTATTTTGTGGTACTCATCAATGAATACATTTTTGCTTTCATGTGCTAATAAAATTGTTTGCATCGTTCATCTAACTACCACTATTTTGAATGGCTTTTTGAATCTCAAATGTCCAATGCCTAATCTATCCACAATAGAAACATGTTCCACTTAATCCTTTTCCTCTTTAACAACCTCTTCCTTTGGAGTAAGTTTTACCTTAACCTCTCGACACATGAATGTGCTCATGAAAGGTTATCATTTATCCTTCGTGCACATGACTTTGCATACCACTACACAAGTTTCCACCTCTGCATGAGAATTTCCATTTACCCACAAGTTGTTTTATATTCTTTTATATAACTTATCTTCCACCTTTATCAAAAATTGATAGACTCCCTACATAGATATCATCCTAATCATACTAAGTTCATCTTGGATGGAAATGTAAATTCCATTAACATATCTTGAAGATTTTTCATCATCATCCTCCACATGTCCAACTCTGATGTTGGGTCAATAGAACTTCTTAATGTACTTATTTACACTCAATTCCTTCTTATGTAAATTATACAAATACTTGAACAAATGGGACTAATAAATTACAAACATGAACATATCCTTCAATTTTTTCACCATTCGATCCCACTTCATAAAATTTTCTTTTCCTCTTTGAACTATTTCATTCTACACATGGTCCCACCACAAGGATGCATGTTTGTTAATCTTGGTACTCACAAATCTCACATTTTTTATCTTCCATATCTTCATACTCAAATTATTTCTCCATTTTTGCAATATAATATGTTAGATCTTATATATCTATGATGGAACTTCTATTCATGATTTACTTCCAAACCTTGTGATTTCATGCAAGAATAAATCCTATTGGTCATCTACATGCTCTGTTGTAGGTTCTTGATTTGCAGGTGCTCTCACTTCTTTATCATCCTCACTTTCATCTTTATCCACAACAAATTCTCTACATTGTGAAGTTCCCTTAATGTCATAATTTCATTCCTAAAACGACATTAACCAAGTTTGCAAGCCTTGGCACTCTAGTTACTTTATGTGTCATATTTCATTTACAATATCTCAATCTGCTACGCCCTTAATCATATATCTTATATTGGATGTATATAGCCGACTTGTGGCTATCATAACTTCTTATAATTATGTATCTCTTTCATATATGTTATATTTTCATTAGTGGGTCGGCCTTGGTGTTGGCCATAGCATAGGAATAGTATATATAGGGGTTAGTAGGTAGTAGTTGATCATCATATTCAACATTTGAGTCTTATTGTCTGGTTTGGAGGTTTCCCCCTCGAAGTGGCTAAGCTATTCTTATTGCACATTGAGATCATTTATCTGAAATATTGTGTTCATTGGTGTTATATTTCTGCTAATAATCGTATTTATACAAGTAATTACATTACAAGTGGTATCAGAGCTTGAACTCGGCCAGTACTGCATCAAACCCTAATTGTGAAGGTTCATCCATATCTCAAAATCGGTAGCTAATTTTTCTGCAAATTTTTCTGTGGTGTGGCAAAATCAGTCAAGTAAGCTTCCCTACAAATTTTAAGAATTTTTTACTTGTTTTGAAAAAGTTATAGCGGTTTTATGTTTTTTTCATAATTCGGCTACCTAGGGTGCAATTTGTGGAATTTTTCAAAGTTATTTACATTTCCAAAAAGAAGATTAAAAATTAGTTTGAGTTTGTTCTTTAAGTTTTATAAAATTTTCCTGAATTCCTATTGAAATCCCAAACCCTAAATTTCGACCTTGATCCTTAAATCTTACCATTTTGGGGCATCATGGTTAGGCCTTTGACAAGAGGAAAAAGTAATCCCATCACTCCGGGTAAAACCCCTGATAAGGATGAGATAATTTTGAGGAATTAGAGTCAGAAGGGGTATCTACAGAGTCCTCAGGGTTAGGGTTTACTTCAACTGACCATAAGGTCAGCTATCTTGAGTTAGAGTTGCGAAACCTCGAGGGTAGAGTGGCCAACAAAGAAGATGTAGAAAATATTGGACAACGATTGGAGGATTTCATTCACCAATTTAGTTACAATATCATGGGTCATCATATCCTTCCTAATCAGCCACAACTCAATCATACTCATATTAACCAGGGTGGATCTTTAGGTTAAAGTAATAGACAAACTAGCCAGGGTGGATCTGCAAACATGACCAATCCAAATACAAACACTCTGCAAGCCCGTAACATGATTCCAAAAGTGGAAATGTGTAAGTTTGATGGAAAGGATCCACTCAATTAGATTAACCAGATGGAGAATTTCTTTGATCTTCATCAGATTCCATCGGGACAAAAGGTTACCATGGCATCGTTGTATCTTGAACTTGACCAATTCATTTGGTATTGATGGTTATGTGCTCAAAGGAAAAAGAGTGGCCTCAATGTTACATGGACAGTATTCACTGAAGAGTTGCAATTGCACTATAGTTCTAGTGTGTCAGAGAATTATTTCAGTCAATTAGCAAAGCTCAGACAAACAGGAACAGTCAAAGATTACATCCATCAATTCCAAAACCTTTCCTTACAGGGTGGAAAATATTCCTGAAGATAATTTGAATGACTTATTTCTTGGGGGTATTAAAAGAACAAATTGAGACTGAGGTACGTATGTTTAATCCTCATAAGGTTTCAGACTCTATGATCATGGCACGTAGGGAAGAGGAAAAATTTCTTTCCAGTAGGAAACAAACTGTCAGTAATATCAGAGATCATAGCACCCTTCCACCATCATTCCCTCGGCCAGTGAGACTGACACCTCAACAAATTGAAGAAAAGAGAGCCAAAGGGTTATGTTTTAATTGTGACAACAAATTTGGACCAGGACATAAGTGTGTTGAAAAGAAGTTGTTCTACATTGAGGGACCTACTGAAGAAGAAGAAAATGAAGAAGATGAAGAGGTAGAGCCAGAGGAGGAATTAGGAGATCCCTAGCCAACAATATCATGCCATGCAATTTCTGGTATTAGCACTCCCCAAACTCTCAAAGTAGTTGGATTCTTAAAAAAATAGAGGGTAACAGTGTTGATTGATTCGGGAAGTACTCACAATTTCATCAATCATAAGTTGGCGGTACGCTTGAACTGCTTTGTTTATCCAGCTCCAGAATGTCAAGTCATGATCGTTGATAGGAAAACTATTAGTTGTTCAGGAAAATTCCATAACATTAATCTCGCCATGGGAGATTACTTGCTAACTAGCAATATGTATGCCATTGCCATGGGAGGAGCAGACATTGTGTTAGGAGTTCAGTGGCTTACCACCTTGGGAACCATTGAAATGAATTTCCAAGAGTTGTTCATGCAATTTCAGTCAAAAGGGAGGAATTTTAAACTAAAAGGACTAAGAGCAAAGTCCCCACAGATGGTAAGTTCTCATCAGATGCAAAAATTGCTTAGAAAGGGTGCATAGAAGGGTTTGTGGCACAACTATTTTCATTAGAAGCACATCATTCCAATACATTTATACCCACAGATATGCAAGCAGTTATAGATGAGCACTCATTGGTGTTTGGAGAAATGCCCAAGGGTCTACCTCCAAAAAGAGACCATGACCATGCCATCCAACTAGTACCAGGGAGTCAACCACCCAACATCAGACCTTATAGGTACCCCTATATGCAAAAGAGTGAGATTGAGAAGATAGTTCAAGAGATGTTAGAAGAAGGACTTATTCATCATAGTCAAAGTGCTTACTCTTCTCCTGTAGTGATGGTATGGAAAAAAGATGACAATTGGCGCATGTGTCCAGATTACAGGGAACTCAATAAGTACATAGTTAAAGATAAGTTTCCTATTCCTATAATTGATGATTTGCTAGATGAGTTACATGGTGTTGTTTACTTTACAAAACTTGATCTTCATTCTGGATATCATCAGATTAGAATCAGGGATGAAGATATTCATAAAACAACCTTCAGGACACATGAAGGACACTATGAGTTCTTGGTAATGCCTTTTGGACTAACAAATGCACCCTCTACATTTCAAAGCTTGATGAATTCCATCTTTAAGCCATTTATTCGAAAGTTTGTTTTAGTGTTCTTTGATGATATATTAATCTATAGTAAAACATGGGAGGAACACCTGCATCATGTAAATAAGGTGTTGGAAACTCTTGAACAACATCAACTTTATGCAAAGCCTTCTAAGTGTTCTTTTGGTGTCAAGGATGTTGAATATCTGGGTCATATTGTCTCTTATGAAGGTGTTAAAGTGGATCCTAACAAGATAAAAGCCATGCTTGAATGGAAGGTTCCCAAAACCCTAAAAAATCTCTGAGGATTTTTGGGGCTTACAGGTTATTATCGTAGATTTGTAAGGAATTATGGCAGCATCGTAGCACCACTCACAACTTTATTGAAGAAGGACTCTTTCCATTGGAATGAGCAAGCTACTATGGCCTTTGAGAAGTTGAAGGAGGCCATGTGCACCACTCCAGTTCTAGCCACCCCAGATTTTTCAAAAACATTCATTGTTGAATGTGATGCTTCAGGGTATGGTATGGGGGCAGTACTCATGCAAGAAGGGTGACCCATTACCTTCGAGAGCCACCAATTCAAAGGTAAGAATATCTCTAAACTAGTTTATGAGAAAGAAATGTTAGCAATACTTCATGCAGTGAAGCAATGGAGACCATATCTAATGGGAGAGACATTTCAAAGTAAAGACAGATCATGATAGTTTGAAATACTTCTTAGAGCAATGTTTATCATCAGAAGAACAACAGAAATGGGTCTCAAAAATGTTGGGGTATGATTTTGAGATAATATACAAGAAAGGGAAAGAGAATGTAGTTGTTGATTCTTTATCTCGGAAGGATGAATCTGCCAAGGCATTGTTGTGTGCCATATCTGTATTACATGAGGATTGGATAGAGGATGCAAGGTCTGAATGGAAAAATGACCCAGGTACACAAAATCTCATTCAGAATCTCCAACAAGATCCAAGCATGTCAGAAAAATTTGTATGGAAAGGAGATGTTTTATGGTATAAAGATAGATTATATCTATGTAAGAATTCAATCCTTAAAAATAGGGTTCTATCTGAGCTCCATGCTTCTCCAGTAGGGGGTCATTTTGGCTTCTTAAAGACTTATCATCAAATCAAGCATGATTTTTTCTGGGAAGGGCTAAAAGGAGATGTCCAAAAGTTTGTGGCAAAATGCATGGTTTGTCAGCAAAATAAGGGTGAAACAATTAAGTCCCTAGGTATTTTACAACCTCTATCTATTCCTAGCCAGAGGTGGGAAGAGGTGTCCATGGACTTCATCACAGGATTGCCTAAATTAGAAGGTAAAAATGTAATCATGGTGGTGGTGGAAAGACTCACCAAATATGCCCATTTTTGTGCTTTATCACATCCATTTGTTGTGAGTATAGTAGCAATGGCCTTCAAGGATACAATTCAAAAGCTACATGGGACACCAAAGATTATAGTAAGTGATCGAGACCCTATCTTTACTAGTAATTTTTGGACTGACTTATTCTCATGCTTGGGCACACAACTAGCTCGTAGTTCCTCTTATCATCCCCAGTCTGATGGGAAAACAGAGGTGGTAAACAAGTGCTTGGAGGGATATCTTTGTTGTTTTACATTAGATAAGCAAGTGAGATGGGTCCAATGGTTACCGCTGGCAGAATGGTGGTATAACACCTCCTTTCATACTTCATCTAAAATGTCTCCTTTCTTGGCATTATATGGGTACCATCCACCATCTATCACTTCATCTTTGAGAGTCCAACCAAAGGTTCGAGCAGTTGAAGAACATATTCAACACCAACAAGAGGTGCTTTCTAGTCTCATGGAGAATTTGGCCATGTCAAAAAACCACATGAAGCAGCAGGCAGACCAACATCACAGTGAAAGACATTTTGAAGTTGGTGATTGGGTTTTTGTGCGTTTACAACCATATAAGAAAATGTCCTTAAAACAATAGAAAAAGGATAACAAGCTTTCACCTAAGTTTTATGGTCCTTATCAAGTGTTACAGAAGATTGGAAATGTAGCATACAAATTGGAATTTCCTCCGGCTACTCGAATTCATCTAGTCTTCCATGTATCTTGCCTAAAGAAGGTAATTGGACAGACAGTATAAACCCAACAGTGTTACCCAAGCTTGATGAAGAGGGCATAATCATTCTGGAACCAGAATGCATCCTTCAGACACACACTAAGCGATTGAGGACAAGATTTATCACTGAGTATTTGATCAAGTGGAAAAATCTAGACAATGAAGACGCAACTTGGGAGGATGCAAATTTCCTGCAGCAGCATCCAGATCTTCTCAACATTGGGGATAATGTTGCTTCAAAGGGGCAGGGCATGCTACGCCCGTAATCATATATCTTATATTAGATGTATATAGACGACTTGTGGCTATCATAAATTCTTATCATTATTTATCTCTTTCATATATGTTATATTTTCATTAGTGGGTCGGCCTTGGTATTGGCCATAGCATAGGAATAGTATATATAGGGGCTAGTAGGTAGTAGTTGATCATCATATTCAGCATTTGAGTCTTATTGTCTAGTTTGGAGGTTACCCCCTCGAAGTGGCTAAGCTATTCTTCTTGCACATTGAGATCATTTATTTAAAATATTGTGTTCATTGGTGTTATATTGCTACTAATAATCAGATTTATAAAAGTAATTACATTACACAATCAACAAGATTTTGTGACATCAAACCTTTTACCCAACATCATAAATGTTGGAGATGTCTACAATTAATTTATAACCACACCACTAGTATGGAAAAAAACGAATCCTAGGGTCACTCACATAGCCTAGATTAATGCCAATATCTTCAGTAGGAATTCCAAAGCCTTTCTTTGATACCAAACTTATGTATTCATAGTCATGCTTCCTAATGAAAGGATTGCTTACACCATGCACCCACTTGTCAGGGTTCAACCTCATCAAAGCAAATACCAGGCATAACAATTAACCAAAAAAACAATAATGTTTCTCTATTAAATGTAATCAAAGATATACAAAAATTGGTACAATATCTCAACACTCCAATTAAAATTTGATGAAAAGACTTAGGAATCCCTCTAAGGATTCCAGTCCTAAACCTATCCTAAGATTATAGAGTGTACGGAGTTTCTATAAAACAAAATTTAGCTCACACTCTCAAGGAATGTCACCTGATTCCTAAATATGGAATTTGAACCTACTCTTTATCCTTCACTCTAGACTCCAAGATTGGTTGATTACATGTTTACAATCCCTTTCTATTTATAGAATTCAAAAGGCCCTAGATAAAGGACAAGACACCTTCAACAAGAAAAGGTTCCCTTATAAAATATTCATGAGGTTACCTCTCACTGTCATTGATCAATCCTAGGATATCTCCTCCATTGGATTAAGTTAAATTAGATCCTTATGTTGGTCTATTGTTGAAATCGATGGATCAATAATCATGTGTATCCTCTACTAATTGTCTAAATGTTGACATGTAATTTTTTCAACCACATATTTCATCATGGGAGTGAATGGGAGTGGTCTCATGAGAATACAATATTCGTATGCATTAGTAGTGTTTGGTGGCTTCTATAGTGTATCACATATTTTGGTAATAATACATGACATTGGACAAGATTGCATGACATTTATAGTGTGGAACATATTCAAACAAGCTTGTGTTATATTCCCGGTGTTGTTTGGCATTTGTAGTTTTTTGTGCCTTAGGTAATCTTGCATGACATTCATTTTTTATGTGGCTTGGGTAAACTTACAACACATTGTGTAGATATTTATTTTATAACTATTTGTGTTTTTGGGTGATAAAGGATTGATAATGAACCCCGATGCTCCTACATCATACATGTAGAATAAGAAGGAATTTGAGCTCCTGCTCAAGAATTTTGCTAAAGTTCTAAAATGAAATGACCAAAACTAGTAATATATTCTTTATTAAGCTAAGATGAATCTTTGACTCCTTTTCCTCTCCGTTTTACTTGATATTCCTTGTTTTGTTTTCTACACAATGTCTTCACTATGTGGTCCTCTAGAATGTATTCAATATATGTATGCCTTTGCTTTAGTATTTGGTGCCTCTAATCTACTTCTACAAGATATTCTTCTTCACTTGTCTTCCCATCAATATATGGGTATACATCCACTATATTAAATATAGGTTAAATTTCTATTCCTTATTGAAGCTCCAAATCATATGTGTTTTGAAAAAAAATCCTCAAGAGTATGTACCATCTAATGTTCTTCTACTTGAGTTTATAATACACTTATCACAGGAACCTCACTTTACCAGGGACTACAAGAACTAAGTATCCAAGCTTAAACTCCAAGTGTATCCTTTGCAAATATACACATTATTTGTATGACACACCCCTCTTCTCCCTCTAGTTACATACTTGTTTGTGCACTTCCTTCCTGTATTCTGTGAAGTATTTAGCTTTTGGAATTATTCATTCTTCTCTAGAAACTCCCTTAGTTCCTCAATTCCTCGTGAAATTGTTCCATAAAAATATGGAAATTTTATTTTCAATGATCTTATTGAAAAAGGTATTATATGAAAACAATTTCTACACAAGAGATAAAGCCCATGTTCCTTCCTTCTATCCTACGAAACATCTTAGTTACTTGTCAAGGATCCTATTGATAACTTCCATTTGTGCATCCATCTAGAGGTGGTACACAAAACTCAAATGTAAAATTGTGTTCAATTTCGTTCGCAACATGCAATAATTTTTTCCACGAATTTGGTACCCCTATTAAATGCAATCGTGGATAGTAATATGTGCATCCTGACAAATTCCCTAATTTTTAGTAATTTACGTATCATCACCGGTCTTCTTGTGAGAAAAAAATGTTCCATTTTTTATAATCTATCCACCAAAAATACATATACAATCATGACCCTTTTTTTTTCTTAGAAATACCAAAATAAAATCCATCCTCAAGTTCTCCCAAGGTTTCTCAAGTACTGGTAGTGGTTGATACAACCCTTCCTTCTAACTCTTCCCTTTTTCCAATTAACATACTTTACACCTTTGCAAATATCTATGCACATATATTTATGAATAAAATGTATCTCTCCCAATTGTTCCAAGCTCTTATCTATCCCAAAGTGACCTAACATTGTTACTTCTCTTAGATAAAATTATCTCTCACGTATCCTTGAGATACACACAATTATGTTCCTTAAGTAACAATCCTTCATGTATGAAGTAATATAATTGTGGTGTTTATCCAATTCTTACTAGTTCTGTGCATGTCCTCTATACTTCCACTCATTCCTCATCTTCTATGTAGATATTCTTCACCGTTTGGAACACAAATACACTCACATATATCTCATTTAATAAGAAAAATCTCATGCTTATTGCATCTACAACTCTATTTGATTTCCCACTTTTATGTTTCAAGAAAAATGAGTGAGTCTATAAGAATTCATTTGATATATATCTTATTTAAGTTCTAATGGATATTGATGACATGTAGTGCTTGATGGTCCACATACAACATTGAATCCTCAGGAAACAAATAGTTCCTCCAATTCTTTAGAGCTTGCACAATTGCATAAAACTATTGGTCATAAACTAAATATCTTCTTCGTGCATAACTTAGTTTCTCACTAAATTAAGTTATGGGTATTCCCTCTTGAATCGTTATATCTCCAATTGTTACTCCAATAGAATAGTAATCTGCCTAATTTTTTTTGTTTAAAGAGGTCAATACTAGTTGCTCTATGACCTTCTCCTTCACCTTCTAGAACACATACTCTTGATCAATAGTCCATATAAACTCCTTATCCTTTTACACCACGTCAATGATCGGTGCAAAAAAATCACTAAATCATCTGATGAAATTCTTATATAAGCTCACAATTCCATAGAAGCTTTATTCCTTCGCGAAATTCTTGGGTGACAAAAATTGACTATAGCCTACACCTTCTCATGGACCATGTTCAACCCCACTTGAGATATCACAAATCTCAAGTATACTAACTCCTTCAATATTAAATTGCACTTCTTCAAATCGACTATAAAATTTTCCACACCAAATCACAATCTTCTACCCCAACCTCCCAAGAAAACCTCCATTAAATGTCTTACAAAGGCCAAAATTCAAACTTATGAGTAAAAAGTGTCGTGTCATAACTATGATGAAAAATTCACATAGGGACATAAATGTGTAAAACAAAAGTTGTGTCTTATATATTTTGAATCACCTTCTAAGACATATGATTGGGAATATGCTCAAGAAGTGTTGGAAGAATAAAACTAATTTGATGAGTTCACTCTCATGGATTCCCAACTAGAAATCTCTATACATACCTAGGAAGAATTAACCACCTCTCAGAATAAGAAATTCACAAGGTATTTTAAGAGGACCTCTCTCAAAATTATAATTGAATCATGTAACACACAATTTCATTTTACCCTTGTCTAGCCATACAATCCAAATACTTTGTGTATTCATGCTCAAGCTTTGAAAGCATGATTTATAATGGAAGAACATTATCTTGTAAAGGAAATTTCCATCATGTTCATATTGTAGTATGGGACTATAATATCCATTCTAGCATGTTTATTTTTCCCTCAAGAGTATGTGATGTAGTTCTTAGGGATCAATGGTGACGTACCTTAGACTAATTTTGTTAGACATATTTGAACTTTGAATACATTTTGTGAGAGTAGGAAAAAGTACACATTAAATGGTCTCAATCCTAGGTCTACCAATATTATAAGCTCACATTGAATGGAGAAGCTTGTTAAGAATGGATTTCATGGGGTCATCACTCAATTATGTTCTATTCAATTCGGTCAAACATCAGATTCTAAAACTTGCACCAATTTGTAAATGATTTTAGAAAAATATGCCATAGTATTTGAGGATGCAATAGGATTACCACCTTAATGTGTTAATGAAGATAAAATTCATCTCCTTCCAAGGAGTGTACCCCCAATTCCATTCCTTCATCAAATAGGAATTGAAAAATTAGAAAAATAACTACTTCAAGAAGGGGAAATTTGCCCCATTATAAATCTTGCTCTTTGATTGAATTTATAGTCCCAAAAAATATGGGTCTTGACAACCATGAATTAATTTTTTAGAGGTATAAAAAATTGTTTTCAAAGAAAAATTCTCCATTCTCATTATTTATGAACTACTCGATGAACTTCATGCTTCTTATTTTTTTCCAAACTATATTTGTGCTATGGATATTTCCATATACATACTCATGAAGAGGATATTCCCAAAAAAAACTTATCATATTCATGGTGATCATTATGAAATTTGGTTCATGCAATTCAGGCTTATCAATGCCCTGTCAAAATTTTAAGGCTTGATAAACAAGCTAATTTAGACATTCCTTCACAAGTTCATCTTGGTATTCTTTGACGATATCTTGATATTAAAAAAAATTGGGCAAAGGATTTACATCATATTGACCTCACATTAAAACTCCTTTATGATATTCAATTACATGTTAAACACTTCAATTGCTTCTTTGGTCAAAAGGAAGTTGAGTACCTTGGCCATATTGTCTTCATAGTAGGTGCCAACATCAACCCCGAGAAAATTAATGCCTTGAAAAATTGGTCAAAACCCAAGACCTTCATAAGCATTTTTAGATTCTTGGGTCTCATTGGCTAGTATATGAAAATTTTCAATGACAATGGAAAAATCACTACCCCATTGACTAATATGTTTGAAAAGTATTATTTTCTTGAACAAATGCAATATAACATAGCTTGAAGTCCTAAAATAGGTTGTGTGTATTACACCTATTTTAGTAATGTCGTATTTGTCCAAGATATTTATTATTGAAAATGATGCATGTGGAAATGGATTTGATGCCTCCATATTCCAAGAAGGTAACCCCATCACATTCCCTAACATGACACTCTCTAGGAAAAATTTGGTGTGATCCACCTTTAAAAAAGTAATGATGGTCGTATTGCATGTAGTCAACAAGTAGCATCCATACTTAGTAAGACAACATTTATACATCAAAACATATCATCACAGTCCAAAATACTTTTAGGAACAAATTATATCCTCCCTACTTCAATAAAAATGGGTTACCAAACACTTGAGGTATGACTATGAAATCACCTATAAAAAGGGAAATAGAATGTAGTCTTATATGCACTCTCCCATAAGCATGAGGACCAAGCCTCACTATATGATCTAACAATATATCTTTTTTAATGGATTGGAAACATGACCCAACCATATAACATCTCATGAAACAATATCTATCGATCATGCATCATCACCTAAATAATCTTGGGATGTAAATTATCTACATTATAAAGTATGTGTGATTTTTAGCTCCAAATTCAAGGTTACAACATAAATTTCTTATTTAATTACACATCACCCTCATTTTTTCATTTGGAATTTTGGAAAACATATGATTGAGTTCATTGGAATTTATTTTGGCACAGAATTAAATAGGACATAAATCATTTTGTTCCATAATTTGGTGCTTTCCAAGGTCATAAGGGAAAATCAATGTCCACTTTGGGCTTCTTGCAACCACTTACCATTCCCACAAGGATTTGGATAGATATTTCAATGGATTTCATTAAGGGCCTTACAAATTTTAGGGGACAATTAGGCATATTGGTGGTGGTGTATCACCTCTTTAAGTATGCCTATTTTTATGCCTTATCCCACTTGTACACCTATCCAACCATTTCCAAACCCTTTCTTAATGAAATTTTCTGCCTTCACAGCATTCCTACTCATATTGTCTTAGATCATGACTCAAATTTTACAACCATTTCTAGACAAAATTATTTAGATATATGGAGATATGATTAAATAAGATCTCTAGGTATCACCCGTAAATACATGATCAAATAGAAATACTTTTAAAATATATTCTAAATAGACCTCATATGTTTTTCCTATGATAAAAATTAATATTGGGTCAAGTGGTTAGGTCTTGCAGAATGGTGGTACAAAACCATGTATCACACGACCACCAAAATTACCCCATGTGAAGAAATTATCGTCAAAAGCGACCATATGTCCTCTCTCAAATACAAATAAGTTATTATATACAACTAGTTGATACTACCCTCATTGTGCAAGATTTTTTTTTTCAAGTTCCTTTAGAAAATCTACACTTGGCTCAAAATCGCATGAAATAGTAAATAGATGATTAATATCATAGCTAATGTTCCTTCCAAATAGGGGTATTTTTCATTCAAATTACAACCATATAAATAGTTATATGTGAACATGAAAGGTATCTAGAAGCTTTCTCATAAGTTATATGGTCCTTACAAGGGAATTCAAAATTTAGGTCATGGAACCTACAAGCTAGAACTTCCACCTTCTTGCATTCATCTTGTTTTTCATGTCTTGTTTTTAAAGAAAATTTTTGGGCAATATGTCTCCACTAAGATAATACTTACAAAGCTCAAAAGTGAAGGATCTCTTGTTCTTAACCCAAAATGGATGGTGGATAAGCACTTCTATAGATTCACAACTTTTCCATCTAAGAGGTCCTTGTCTAGCGACACAAAATGCAACATGAAGATGGAACTTGGGAGCCTCTTCCTTCAGCTTTGATGGGGAAATTTTCAAGAGGAGGAAGTTAGGATCCATCTTTCCTAACTATTTCTTTATAATATTTGTTACTAATAAAATATATGGATGCATATGTTTTACAAGTCAACCTTTGATCTATTTAGAATAATCCGAAATGCATGGGAAATAATAGATGGATAAAATATAATTAGGAAAAATGTTATCCATAGGCTAGTGTAAAGGCATCCACAAACTATATTGTATTGATATTTATTAAAGGATGTTTCTTCCTCAAAGAGGCACATGATATGTAATGAAATTATGCTTTCTTAATGCAATATAAATACTTTCCTTTCATTTTCACATCATATTTTCTCTATATTTTGTATTGGCTTAATATGTTTGTAGGAAGGTATCTACCCCTTAATGAATCCATCAGGCTTCAAGTTGTATGTATACTTACATGTTACTCTACCTTTCACTATTATGCCCTTAGTTATTGATCTCTATGGAATTCTGGTTATGTTTACCATGTTTGTTACCTATGATATGATATCTACTACTTGTTCTTTAATGATCATGTCTAACCCACGTTGCTTGTATTACCATGCTTAGTTTACTATAGTGTAAATATAATGTTTTATTCTAATTAATGCATTGAAAACTTGGGTAAAAATAAACTAGGATAATATTACAATAAATAAATAATAAGTATTCATATTGTAGTTCATGTCTAGATTGACATGACAATTGCACTAGTATAGGTGAGCTAACCTAAGGAAAGTACAAGCTACAGTTAGATAGAATTGCACTAATTTTAGACTAAGATATGTTGACTATGATCTCAGAGTGTGTAGGATGGATGTGGAAGGTGTCATCAAGTTTTAATAAAAATATAAAAGTGGGGTTTTGATTATAGGACAAGGTTGTTTATTATGGATGAAGTCGTCTAGGAAAATTTGTTTGACATGGATTTTTTCCCCCTCTTCTAGCTATGGGTTAAATCTTGCCTCTGAAACTTTTTTATCTTGTGTATGTACCTCCATATTTTGTGGTTGAGTGATGCCCACCACATGTATGTAACACTATTCTAAAGAGACATCAAATCCACATAAATATTTTCTCTCAATAAAATGTGTGAAGGATGTATATCGTAATGTATTTATACATGAATGTTATAATTAGGACCTTCGACACTCGAAAATGATATTTTTCATGTATTGAAGCTTTGTGATTGAGCGAGGGCAACCTTTTTTTATTGTATGCAAAGTTAATGTTGGTTGAAGTGCTTGAGAGATTGATATAGTAATTGAGTCTTTGTTGTGATCTCCTAGGTATCCCAATTATGTAAGAAATGCGGCCCTTAGATTTGGTTAAGTGAATGTTCTTATATAGATGATTTTTATGACAATATTTTCCACTCAAATGACACTTGACTAACTAGCCTAACTTGTACAGTTAAAAATATGATTGTTAGGCCTTTGGTGGATGAAGTTGTCAGATGAGGAAAAATTTGACAAAGTAAATTTTTAAGGGATGGCTGATTTTTTTGTGCATAGTGCACAATGCAAATGTTAGTTGGAGAAGGTTCCCATGTGTCTAATGATGTGTTCTATAATATGAGAATGAGTTTTTGATTGGCCAATGATGGATAACAAGTGTGACCTAATGGTTTATATTTTTTATTGAACAAGATGTGTAGGAATTAATAAATTTAGAGCATAATAAGTCATGGGATAAGATAAATTCCAAGGAATATTTTCTAGATGTTGATAGGTCAATATTTAGGTATTTACATTTACCCCCGTTATAATCTACTACTCAAATTTTTATTTATTAAAATATAGATGAAACACAAACCTCCCATAAGGACAAGGCATGTGCAAGAGTGGAATTTTTGTATAACTTTTTCCTTCATGTGTAGATGTACATATGAACCTACATGCGACATGCACAAAAAATATATTAAGTTCCAATCAAGACTATAATACAAAATTAATAAATAACATAAAATGAAAAATCCAAAGCATGAAACATGCACACATGTCTGCCCCCGATGCTAAATGTATGGGAAGAATAATGTGAACATAAATAGAAATAGAATGATAACAATAAGGTATGTTAGGAGAAGTCATAAAACCATCCAAAATAATTATGCATGTTGAGTGAATCCGTAAAATCATCAACAATAATTGGTCTTACTGAGTGAAGCAGTAAAACCATAAGCAACAATAGGGTATTTTAAGTGACTCAATGTAAAACATGTGATGTAATAACCATTTTTATGTTGTGATGTAATAGTCATGTAGATGTCATGATGTAGTAATTATGTTTATCAATATATAATATCATATGAATAATTTTATTGGATATCTACATGAAATGTGTTAGAAAAAAACCATAATACGATCCCCTTTGAGATAAAGGATGTTGCAAAGGATAACTTAGCTCAAAATAGAAAGTGTTGGTCATATAAAACTAGAGGAACAACATAATAAATGATATAAAACAAAATCAGTGTATTAACTTGTTGGTGCCCATACTCGTCATGCTTATTTCAGGACCATATCATTGGATGTGATCTTGTTTTTAATTCATTTCAGTGCTTAGTATAAGTGTTTCCAAATTTTCACACAAATATTTCTACTCGTATACAAATCATGTTCCTATTTGATTGTGTTCCTGCTTGAAGCTTTGAGGTTTCTAGAAGGTTGAAGTAAATGGCAATGGGTACTTTTGCTTATTATTAGGACAATTGGTTGCTTCTGTAGGATACAAGTATTATGTGTAAAATGCATTTTTTTCCTCGACAACCGAGGCAGACAAATATTTAGGAGACCATGAGAAAATAATAAAAGTGTACTTTGTATCCCTTCAGCATTTGTGTGAAACATGGATTGAGTTCTGAACCCTGTGATGTGAAAGAAAATATATAGTGAATACCCGAGGGAAGGAATGGTAATGTCAAAATGTTTCCTGCGTTCGAGAATGTGTAAATTTCTAGTTTGACTCTAAATCATGGAGAAGTATGTTTGAATAACCCGACAAGTAATAGTTCCTCGAGGCCCAAAATTAAGCTTTTAGTTTGCTTTTACTATATATATTTTAAGTATTGGTTGAAGTTATCATCACGGGCTTGGGTTCCCGGTCATGCAGTTGGTTAGTGTTTAATGCTTTTTCATGGTTGCTCCGATGTGTAATAAAAATGAAGGGAAGTGTCTAATCTTTTTCATTGGAAGACCCATGATTGATTAAGTAGTTAATAGCCAGATTTATCTTGTAGAGTGATTTAGAGTTGTTTAAATTGTGCATGTAATAACAAGCATTGTATAAAAATATTAATCAAGCAAGTTTGTTTTATGGTACAATATATGTAAATTTGAAGTGAATTGTGCATCTTAGAAGTGCTAAAATAGAAGAGAGACACACTTCATAAAATGGAAAAGGAAATAAACAAACTGAAGCAATATATATTGTAAACAAAATGGAGTTATATTACAGGGGCCCCTGCCCTTGAAGGCATGTATGCCCAAAAATAAGATGCAAAGGATTATATTATAAAAAGAGATTAATTTTCAATGTGCACTACTTCTCTCGGGAATGTTGGCACGCACTTCACAAGTTGGTCCCTACGACGCATCAAATCCTCATTGGCCATGACACCAAATAAAAATTGAATGTTGCCGGCCAGGCCCCACGACATGCCTTTCTCCATTACGTCTAGGATCCCTACTTGTGACCCATTGAAAATTTGGGTAAACTTCCTCTTTTTTTCTGAGTGAGTTCACCCACTCATGGAGAGGAAGTCCCCATTTTAGATATGTTTTGGTCCTCTGACTCATGGAAGGTCAAGTTACAGGGACTTGAGAAGCTCCACTGATTGAATCATTAGGTGTGACCTTCTATTTATTTGGGAGATGAACCTTAGTAATCACTATGGTTTGAATTTCAACCATGGCAGTTTCAAGTTCTGAAAGATGTTTCTTCATTTCATTTACTTGTGGGCCTATAGATGGATCTTCTTTCTCTAATACGAACATTGAGGCTGAGTTGGGAAGTTCTATTTCTAACAGAGAATGGGCATAATAGGCCCTATACATGTGTAGATGGTTGTCATGGATGCGGGAGCAATGATGGGACCAGTGAATGTTCAGACACTCCATACTTAGGTGATATTCAGGGAGGATGAGGTGAAAGTATAATGTCTGATAAACTAGAAATGAGGTGCATAGTTCAGTGAGTCATTTTAGAAAGGAAATAACTAGGGCATTATGAGAGGAGCCATCCGGGGGATTGGCTCAGACATTGGGTACACTAAATACATGCCTAATAAAGGTTTCATTTGGCCCTAATAGTTGGAATAATTCACCTAGATTGTTAAGTTCTAATCCTGATGGGCTCGCTCCTAAGACTAGTGAAGCCATGCCAGATGGGTGATATGCAAAAGTGAAATACAAGAATTTGTGTAAAACTTGGATGGTAACTTGAGGCCCGTTGGAAATAATAAGCCCACAATTAAATAGGAAAATTTATCTGGGATGACGTGTTTAAGCCATCGTGTCGTTATAAATTTCCATATCTTGCACAAATTAGTAGGAACAATTGGTATTTAAATCAAAGTAAATCATTCATGAAAAGCACATCACCAGAAGGTGAATAAATGTTCACATTTTTTAAATAAGGGTCTCATTAATTTAAATGCCCTTATTTGCCACGTCACATTTATTCTCAAGTGGAAAATCAAATCGAAAATCAATATGATGCGGAAAATATTTCACTTGGTTGTGCTGGCACGATGGTGATTGGGCAGTGTTGAACAAAATTGAAGGTTTTCATAAAGGAATATTCCTTGTTATTCTTTGGAGGCTCTGAAAGATGGCTTGAGCATGAATGAGATAAGATTCCAATGGAATATTCTCAAAAACCCTTGTGTGGATAAGGATATATACATAGGTTTAGGGTTTTTGAAGAGAGGAAGGGGGAGATGGTTCCTTTCTAGAAGAGAGAGAATTCTTTGGAGGTGCACTCTAAGTTTCAGGTGTATACTTCGGCCATGGGAATTCATACTTTCTTGGTGTAAGAATTTTTATGTTCTCCACTTGTTTGGAATTTATGCTAAGGTGATTGCATATATATAGTCATTAGCAAGCTTTGAGAGCATATGTATATGTTTCCCTTATTTTTCTCAAATCAATGGATCTATTCAAACAATCTACTACAATTATCTTGTCATACTTTCTTGGGAGTGGGGTAATGTGCCTTTTCCTTAAAATATCTCATGTGGGTCATAACTAAAACCTTATAAGGTAATAATTTGTTGATGGTTAATTGGTTATAGTGGAGGAAGATAATAATGTCCTTCGGGGATACTTTGGGGCATCATCCTTAAAGCTTGTAAAATTCCTTATTGATCTAACATGACATGTAAGATGTTTATATATCTTAGGGGTCCCTTGTTTTCAAAACACTTAATATAACTCACACATGGTGCTTTAGTCTTGGGGGTCCTGAGATGGATCATCGAGGATTGGGGTCATTTGTCTTTCTTAGAGGTTCCCTGTGAAAAATTTCCCATATAAGGTTATCCTTATGTTGTTCCCATTACACGAGACAAAAAGGTGTTATGATGCGATGGCTAACATACCACTTGATCTTCCTTGTATCCTTTGATGTATGAGTTTTTTCCTCCTTACAAATCCAACTCCATCTCACAAATTTTCAAAAATTATTTTGAATACCACATATGTCTTGTAGATCTCACTGTACTTACACATTTTATATAAGATCTATAGGTGAAACACACATTCAATGTGCATACCCCAAGTGTGTTCACCTTGTTATTCATTGTAAAAAGATCCTTGAAATTAATATGATGATACATACAAACTATTTGGAATCGATGTTGAGATCACATTAGATCTATCTTTAGTAGCCTATGTTGAAACCTTTAGGTGTTTGCAGTGCTTCGTGACTACTCTTTCGAGTGAGTATTGCATTCAGTGGCTACATCTGGCCTATGATTGACCTCCCTAATTGGACTCGGGACTTTTCCACGACTCCTTTCTCTCTCTCTCTACCCATCGGGTTGTACCTTGGGTATTCTCACCCTGGCCTAGGCAGAGCTTAAAGTGGTAGGGTAATCAGACAGACCCTTTGTTAAGGTGTCTCCCCGTTACTCTCAAAGAGATAATGAACAAGGGAGCAGAGGAAGACCCTGTCCCTGGCTACAAAATTACAACTCATGTGGGTCTCTCCCCTTACCTCACCCCTTGCCTTCTCCTCCCCTCTCTTTCTCTCTTGGGGGTGCAATTCTAGGAGCCAACATAACTAATATGGTAAAATGTGTATATGTCATATGATAAGAGCAGTTTTAAGAACAATTTTTAGCATTCATGAGATAAAATAGTGTAATATCCAAAAATGTGTATGATTAGAGGAGTAAACTCATTATTATAGCATTCTTGATATATTTAGCATTTAATAATAAGAAATGTGTAAAAGTAGTAAGATCAAATTGGTTTATGTTTGATAATTGATGTGTCATCAAAATAATAAAATATATCATGAAATGTTTATAACAGTATTCAACAAGATAACATAATAGTGATATGATGAGTAACATGATAATAATACATGATTTAAGAAATTATACAACTCAACATGACATGAGATCCCTATCATAAAATAACATGATTGACAAAACATAACAAACTTGATCAATGTTAGTAGTGGTAGTTGTTAGCTTGTGTGTGCAAACACAATCAAGCAATAAGCATCATGTAGTCATTAAAAATTGTATAAAAAATAATAGAAACCAATTTTCATGGACCAATGTGTATCAACCAATCAAGTATGGAAAATTGTGTATCGTCCAACAAGCATAGAGAAAAGTGTAACAAACAATGTCGTGAATGTGTAATATGGGAACCAAAAAGCACAAAGTAATATGTAACAAACAATGATCTATCAGTCGAGATGTTAAAACCTAATGTGTAAAAACAATGTAAACAAGGAAGATTTGTAATGTAGATAAACCATAGGGCTTATAACCATAAATGTAATTAAGCAATGTGTCACAAGAAAGTGTGTCCATAATAAGCGTATGGTAATCAATGTGTACAAAATGCAACATGTAACAAAGTAATGTATGTCTTACGCTAATTATGTTATAACAATAACTCAAGAAAGTAAACAAGATGTTATAGTATGTTCGATCTTGTCAAATATATAAAAAGTGTTGTATCATATGAAGTAGGAGTGGTAATATGCCCCCAATGTAGATGATCATAAAACAAACAATTAATGGAAATATCAGGTAATCATATCATTTATATGAGAAAACATGTCATAAATCAAACAAGTGCAACAAGAAAACATAGCATAGAGCACAAAAATGTACAAATCAAACATGAAATATGAATGTTACAAGTAAGAACAAACACAACTTAATGCATAAAATTGCATGTAACACTCAATGTAGACAATATCACAACTCAAGCAAGTGTATAAAGCAAATAAGGTAGATAACATCTCATGGTAATCACACAAGTACACGTAGTTTTCAATTTCACTTAATGTTATACAACTATCAAGGAATATAATTACACAATAACATGCAACAACCATTTAAGATAATGTGATATATCAGTTAAGGAATGCAACACACAAATTCACAAAGAATTGAAGTCAAGAAATTTCATGAAGAAATCATTAGTGCAAGCAATAAATGTAATCTATAAATAGGTAAAATATGAGCAAGTAGTGTCATTAAGTGACCATTCATGTAAAAGGGTAATTTAGTATGAGAAATCAATAATGTAGGAAAGTAGGGTAGTGTGCAAGCAAACAATAATAACCAAAACGAAAGCCCAGGGGAAATAATGAACAAGTAAAAGTAGTAAAGAAGTAAGCATGGATCATAATGGAGTTTCTTTCTAGAAGTAAGAAATGTGCTCATCAAATAAATTATGGTGTACTACATGTCATAAGTTGTAAACTAGTCTGATTCATGTAATGGACAAGTGTATAGAGGTGTGATTATGATAAAATCTCTCACACACACATTCCCTCGATGTAGGTATGCACCCAATGTGTAGGCATCCTCTCAAATATAAGGTTATAATAGCCCATAAGGTGTGAAATATGTGATTGAAGTAATCTCAATATGTAAGACGCCCCTAGCATGGATATGCCCCTTAGGTGGTAGTGTGTATAATGTTTATGGGTTATACTACGTAGCTCTTTTGATAATGTGTGAGTATTAAAATTAGCATAGAGTGCTCAATCTGAATGATCAAAAGGATCAAAGCTAGGAAAGGATTGAGCACATCACATGTAGGTCATGATATTGTATTTTTGTGATATTCTATTGTTTTTTAGATTTTTTGAATAAAATATGCAAAAGGTAAAGTGTGATACTAGTGGCCCATCAGGCAGTGGATATAAATAGAAAAAAAGGTTCATTAGGGTATTGTGTTAGTTTTTCCCTCAAAAAACACAATGGAACATCACTAGGTAATACCCTAGTGACGAACTAGGAAAAAAGTGTAAAACAAAAAATAATATGTCTATATTGTATGTGTGTGTATAAGAGGTATGAAGGTCATAAAGAGCTAACCAATGATTGTGTCGATGTAATTATTTGTATCATGTCATGGTAAATGAAAATAAGTCGTGTCTATAAATGGATAATGCTCACAAAAAACTAACAATCAAGTTATATATAGTGTGATACTAATTATTGTCATCCTCAATAGCATAGTGCAAATCCATACTAAGGTCACTAATAGTCATAGCAACCACGAGATCTTGGTATGAAATATTAGAGTACATTTGTGTCTTTTGAGAGTCACACCATGAAAAATTCTATTAAACTAATATATGTCTCACACAACTAGATAACACAAGAAACATACATGGAGGATTGAGAGTTGTAACATGCCATTGCTAATGTTCTATATGATATATCAAGGTGAAGGATTAATATTTGGTATAATGTGTTGTGATGATGGTGACTCAATATGAGGCATTAACTATGTAGTAGGTATCAAAGGAGGTGTTGAAGTAGAGAAAAGAGGATACTCATATAGAATGCTACATATAGTTATAACCATGTTGTTGTGTATGAACTTCAAGCATCCATGTGTTGTTGAGAGAATGGTGTGCATATTATGGATCCAAGGGAATCTGAGTAACATAGTGACTATTTTGTTAGATTGTACCACAAGGAACGATGTGGATATCCTCTTAAGGCCAACATGTACCAATAAAAACTGTGCCTTCAAGTGTTTATTGTCATTTTCCACTAAAACATTGAAATATTTTAATGTTAACTATGACATCTTAGGTGGGCATCTTCCACATAAGTCTATAATGTAAATATTAGGTTTTATTCTAATTAATGCATTAACCACTTACGTAAATATAAACTAAGATTATATTACAATGAATAAATAATAAGTATTCAAATCCTAGTTCCTATCCAAATTAACATGAAAATTTAACAAACACTAAGTAAATGAACTTATAAGCTAGGATTAGAGAGGTCTAAACACCGAAATTTAGCAATTTATCATTTAGAAATGAAAATATTGACTTTTCACCTAAAGCATAACTTGCGCACACATTCTAAGCCTAGGTGACCTATCCTTATCTCCATTGCATGACTTTCTTATTTATTCACAAGAATCAGTCACTCATAAAACTAATTACATCAACCCAAAATAACATATTCCTCCCAAGCATCATTGCCAATTTTTTTATAATACTAACATGTGCTTGTATGGCACCATCCATTTAGGATTGAACCATCCAATACTTCAGTCCAAATTTGATGATTTCATTCGTAGCCACCTAATGGTTACTTTTTCAATTTAATATATTTTATGGGTCTAATTCATATCCCATAGGTCAGCCTTAAGGTGAAATTAAACCTAAAAAATCATATATAAGTAAGTCTAATTCATTTATTTACCTCACATGGAAATTTCAAGAGCACACATTGAAAATATCATTCCAAAAGCATTGCGAGCTCTCCCCTTAAAAAAAAAACCACATCATAGGAACATCTCCTATAAATGTTTGAAGCACACTCAACCAGGTTATAGAGTCCCTCACAAGCCAAGTCAAGCTAATTACGCCAAGCCATTGTTTCTCATTGTCAAGTGATAAAATTTTATGATGTAGTTACATCCATATATATATCACATGTTAGGTGGAGAAGTATGTGTGGTTTGAGTGATTTTTAGAGTAGTGCTAACATAGGTACTGTGTAGATTTCACTTTAACCTGAACACCAAAATTTTTACAAGCTAACCTACTCGTGGATAGGGTTTCAAAAAAATTCACATCATACAAGTACATGTGCGACACCTAGGGTTACCAAGAAAAGGTCAATATAGATGGTTGTAAGATCACAAAAAGTTATAGAGCACCACCACATCACCATATAAAATTGTTTGAAACTTCAAAACCTATTGAATGGTTCCATACCTACTTAGTTTAGCACTCCAGTTCTATAAATTAATCACTTACAAGCCATTTCCATTGCAAAATCACTATGCACTACCAGTTCAACTTCATGTCTTTGTAATTAGATAAGTGCATCTATTTATGTGTGTTTTAGCAATCATTTCCATGTTCAATCTTGCAAATTACTAATGATCACATATTATGATTTACACATTAATGTTTAGTAATTAATCTAAATATACCAATTGTTACTAACCCTTCAACCCTTAGATAAATAATAATGCTAACCCTTGATATTCACATTATTTTTTTAATGTTAAATCATTTAATGAACCCACATTTTGATCCTACACACCCCATCCCAGTTCAACTTCATGTCTTTGCAATCAGATAAGTGCATCTGTTTATTTATCTTTTAGCAATCATTTCCATGTTCAATCTTGTAAATTACTATTGAGCATATATTATGATTTATGCATTAATGTTTATTAATTGATGTAAATATACTAATTGTTGTTAACCCTTAGATAAATAAGAATATCAACCCCTCATAGTCACATTAATTAATTTTTAGTGTTAAATCATTTGGTGAACCCACATTTTGATCTTGCACAACCTTACCCCACCCTAGGGTTATATATTTCTCAATATCCTAGGGTTTTTAATCGTATTTCATTATGTTTTCTATCTATTTTATGACCTAAACTTGATTTTCAAATTTTTCCTTATGGTTTCATGTTTGGTCCTTCACTTAGGGTATGTGTTTAGAGTTTCCTATGTGAAAAAACACCTTTTGAGACATATCTATTAAATATTCTATTTTCAAATCCCTTGGAGGTTTTTATTTACTTTGATAAATTAAAATAACACCTCTTTTTATTCTTCCTAATTTTCAACACAAATTTTAATGATTTTGAAATCTCTATTTTTCTTAATAAGGGCGTCATTAAACAAAAAATACTTTTATTCAAAATCGCTTAGATGTTTATTTTCACCATATCAAAGTGCTCCAAAACCTCTCTTTGTTTTATAATATTCAGTATTTTTAGAAATGGCTTTCTATTTGTGTTATATACAAGTTTTTCTAATAAACACTTTTTGGGGCATTATTCTTCTCCTAGCTCTAAGATTTATTTTCCTTTGTGTTTTCACGGTTTAACCTTTTCTTAGGTCTTATTTAGGTTATGCCCCTAATACTTAGGTCTCCTTTCTTGATTTTCTTAAAGGTACCCCTATATACAAAGATATTCTTCATGATAAATTGAAAAGAAAAATGCTTCCTTTTCATGTAGAAGCTCAGGTTGCGGTATCCCTTATAAGGCCCATATCATCTGATGCAAATTATTCCTCCTCCTCTACTCATTCTATTAATGGTAATGAAATTTATCAGAAGGATCTCTTAGAATCTATTCAAGCGTATAAAGTGATTTTTAAATACATATTCAAATTATGAATATTGAGATCAAATCACTTAAGTCTGAGATTGCATACTTGATAAATATGGTACATACCCATGTCAATAATGTCTTTATGTATCATGATAAATCTCAATATGAATTTAAAAATAAAAAAATTATCCATGTAGACACTAAATCACACACTTTGGGTAATTATTTAGTCTCGATCCCATCTACTATTCATATGATTTTTGAGTGAAAAGGGGTACTAATTAAACCATGTCTTTGGCCATTTTACTTTTCTTGATGTCATTTTTTTTATCTTGCACACGCACTTGCCTAGTATGTACTGCCATACTACGTCTTTCCTACTTCTGACTAGGGTGCCCCAAGTTCCCTGATCCCCTCTAGGGCGCCCTAATCCTCTTTACACTTTACTCTCACCTTTTGGGAACTCTCTAGCCATTTGAGCTCTCTATCTTTTTGGTAGTCGGCCTTTTCGGGGTTAATTACAAAATTAGAACAAGAAAACCATATAAATATAAATTTATGAGACTATAATGAGGGACCAAGTACTAAGCAATAGTATCTCCACCTAAAGTTGCATCCATAAAAGGATTGTATTGCTCCATTTGCATCCATCTAGCTTCATCACAAGGGACAAAGGTCAGTTCATCTACATCACACTTCATAGGAGGGGAGTTAATTATATTCCACGCACCATCTATTTACATTCTACATCTAGATATTTCTCACTACTCACAAAGTGCGACTAACAAAAGAGCACCTAGGGCACGATTTCCACACACACACCTAGAACTACATTGGGTTTGAGATGTAGTGCAATGCTCAGCGATAAGTTCATCCATTTGGTAGCTGAGGATAGTCTGACCTCGTCATATGTATATTTATTTTTTAGTTTTTTGATGCTTTGGTTGGGGTTTTACATGTGTTTCCCCCATATCTAATTTGTAGCAACATCTAGCGAAGTTCAACGAAATTCACGTGACAGGAAGCGAATCTAGGTGATAATTCAATGACACCTCATAGGAGGTTTCCTGGTCATTTCCACAAACCAAGGCACCCAGATCTCAGACCAGGGTGCCCCAGGCACACTAGTCTAGCCAGATAGTTCAGATATACACTTCTCTGAGCTCTTGTGCGGCAGTTTCCATCTC
This sequence comes from Taxus chinensis, assembly GCA_019776745.2. Classification (NCBI taxonomy): domain Eukaryota; kingdom Viridiplantae; phylum Streptophyta; class Pinopsida; order Cupressales; family Taxaceae; genus Taxus; species Taxus chinensis. Next base: position 133,277,369 of record CM034148.1, read on the forward strand.
CTGTCAGGTTGGTTTCCATTGCGACATAGTCCCACAACATCTTCGAATCATCTAAGGCCTTCCTAACCCTCTTTGCACATTACGGTTTCACATTTCATTTTTTTATTTTCTTAGGAGTATTTCAACATTTATTTATCTGGTATTTACTACTTTTATAGCATCATATTAGACTACAAAGATTCCATTTTAGTTTAATCATTTTGGTGAACCCGACCTTCGATTCCACCTTTTGTCTAGGGTTATTATTCTCCTCTTACCATGGCTCACTCTCATGGTGATTTTAATGAAACGCATCTTAAAGCCCTTAATGATCATATTGTTGAACATCCCCAAGATCTAGACTTTCTTTTACATGATGCTCATGAGGAAGCTACTAATTTGGCAAAGCTTACTACTTTTGTGACCATCTCTACTTCCATTGTTACTCGACCACTTGCTTCTACTCTTCCGCCTATTTCTACCATTCCCATTTTTGTTACTACTCCTACCAATAATTTCACACCACCTATTGTGTCTCATACATATAAGGTTTCGTCCATTGGCACTCAAGACTTATCCTCCCTCTATCAGGACCTATGAGCACAAATTCGTTAGTTGTAATACGGTACTTCATGTGCATTTCCATATTTGGATTCCACCTTATTATTGTATACTCCATTTGCACCTACCATCTCCACTTATCCACTTCCTCCTAGTCTTGTCACCCCTAATCTTCCCATTTTCAATGGCCATGGTGACCCATAAGAGCATCTCCGTGTATTCCACATAGCTTGTCTTTATTTTGTGGATGATCACATTATTTTGGCTAAGATCTTTCCCTGTAGTCTCCATGATTATGCGATGCATTGGTTTGACAACCTACCTGTCCACTTAGTAACATCTTTCACGCATCTAGTTGATGCTTTTCTCACTCACTTCTCTATCAACATCAGCTCTAAGATTTCTTATTCCTAATTAGCACAGCTTAAGCAAGGATCTAATGAACACCTAGAAAATTATATTTTGAGATACAAAAACAACTTAGCTAAAATGTCAAATGTGCTCACAGATTCTGAGCTTCGAGACTTGTTCATCCAAAGTCTCTTACTGCCTCTCCAGGATATTGTTCTCTTTGAGACCTCTCCTTCATTCGATGAACTTTTCCACCCTCTTAAGCATTGTGAAACAAAACATCTATCCATAGGTAAGCTGAAATATCAGGAAAAAACATCATCCTCCACTTTTTTTCAAAACAAGACAACATTCAAACCCTCTGCTACCAAGCCCACTGACACAAAAATTATTGTCAATACAGTAACTACCACTAACGAGTTACAGTCAAAACCACCTCATCGTGCATTCACTAAATTTCCTATGGCCCCACATCTTATCTTGTAGTAGCTTCTTGAGAGAAATCTTGTTACACTTCCTCCATCGCTTGAATTAGACCCATCATGACCAAAAGGAAGAAATTACAATGATAAATTTTGATGTGACTATCACCGTTGTGTGGGACACTCTACAAATAAGTGTCTCAAGCTCCATATCAATATCAAATATCTTATTGATAACAAAAAACTTGAGTTTCCAGAGCCTACAAACTCTGCACTAGTCACTAAAAATCACAAGCTCAAACTATTTAATAATTCACTTCCACAACATGAGGAGAAAGTAGTTGAATCTTTAGCTAATAATGTATATGACGCAGTGCCTCCTCTTGGATCCAGAGCTCTTGAATTTCTAGTTGCACATATTGATGCTTCTTCGCTGATCATCTCTTTCTCCGACTACAATTATCATGAGAATTTCACTTCTAATCACATACATATCAATGCATCTTATTGCTCGATTTCTATTAATAATACTAAGGTTGGCCCGTCTTGGCCCATTAACACATCCTTTATTCCACTTCTCATCACTATTGGCTATCCACTATCACAAATTTCATATCCCATGAATAATTCATATGGTGTTGTCAAAACTTCAAGTTATGGTAGGTCCTATTACTATGCTTGTACCTTTCCTTGTTGGATAAGCGGTCGATGGTTGTGATATGCTTCTAGGTCTCATTCCATCATCTCTATGAATCATTTGTGACTCAAATTCATACATAACAATCAAATTATATCTATTTATGGTGTCCCTCCATCTAATTCAATTCCTACATAACAATCAAATGCATTTCCTACTTCATCTAGTACATCGCAATCCATGTTACTTAAAGCACAATCTACTCCTAATTCACCTACTCACACACCATCTTCGTGGCCTCACCATTCTACTATTCCTACACATCGACATTGGCACATTCCTTTCACAGTTACTACATCTCAATGTTGGTCACTGCCTCATTTTATTCCACGCGGGTGTCCATCACCTCCACGATCGGCTTCTCATCAGTCTGCATCACCTACGCATTTTGTTGTGCATGCATACTTATTATATACTCATCCATCACATGCACATAGACTTCACTCACCTGTACAACATCTATCTACCATACCACCATTATTAGCACATGGTCATACACTTTCGTCACCACCAACATCAGATGAGGGACCATCATCCTTCACTTTCATTGGATAGTTAGTTTAATCACACACACTCGGGGGCATTATGTTTATATCTTCCACCTCCTACTGTAGCACATTTTTAATCCTCACATACACATATTCATCCATTTGTTAGCATCAAAATTTCCTGATGACACACTCTCATGCTTCGGTTCACACTTAACTGTTGAGGGCATCCTATACACATGAACCTCACACACTGCACATTAGACACTACACCTTGCACATTCTACACATCACATGGTTGTTTCTCATCATCGCATATGCAACCTCTATCTTCTTCTATGCACTGCACTTATTATTTGATGACACACTCTAGTCTCCCAACCCATACTGGATTGTTGAGGGTATATATTAATAATGGACCTCATCACATTCACACATTGATCATTCAACCTTTTATCATCCGACATTTCTATTTTAGTGATATACGCCATAGACTACATCGTCACTTCCGCTTACATCACTTAGTGGTATATGCTTTACGCTACAACATCACTTCTTCTCGGCATCTTGTAGTGATATATGTCTTAGGCTACATCATCACTTAATCTAGCATCCCCATCACTTATTATAATCATCATTTATTGATATACACTTTAGGATAAATCAACACTCCTTTGCTCATCTTGTCGTGATATACACTTAGGCTACAACGTCATACTCATCTCGTCTCTATGTCGCATGTCATCACTACACATTCACCACAACACACTACACATGACACATAGTTCAACCATTTCTTAATGATGCACTCTCGTTTATGGTTCATTCTTGACTATCGAGGGGGCATAAACAAATGAACTTGACTGCATAAAATTCCATTCACTTTGGGGGCACGTGAATCCTATCAACCATCTTGCATTCCATTCCATCCATCCATAGCATGTTGTATATCTTGGTCGCATTTACTTTTGTTTACATTTTCTTGTACATATGTTAGATAGGTCTCTTATATGTCATTATCCTTACCATACACACATGCAAGTTCATGTCCTTTTCAAGTTGTGATCGCAAATACAAGGATTCTTCACGCAACATGGATGTTTGACACATTACCTGTCCCATAACGGCTCCTGGGGCATCCACTTTCGTACACTACATGTGTTATTGTTTCATTTCATTTCATAGTACACTACTTTCTTGGTTATACACATTTTTGACATATGGGTTATCTTTATAACATGTTAAGGAGTGCTTCATGTGCAACATTTGTTTTGCAGGATTACTTGCTTCCATGGCTATATGGTGTTTTTACTTGCTTGTCTCTGTTTTTCATCGGATGTGAGCATTGCCCTTTGTTTGGTGTGCACACTTGTTTGTTTGTCTGCGGCCACTATGGCATTGAGTGTCTTGTAATATCATGAGTGGTGTCCCATGTTTGCAACCCACTTTTTGTGGCCTACATTGTCTTCTTGGGTGTTTTAGCTTATGCATTGTCTTTGTAGCTTAGACTTGTTTTCCACATACATGTTTGTTTGCACTAACACTTGTTTTCTAGCCACTTTTTTGCGTGTGCCTTGGTTTCTACCAAGAAAACTCCATTCCCATGTGCAGGGTAAAGTTTAGTTTTCATGGTCAGTCCTCTTTTAGCGCCACATTATCCTATCCGCGACGTCGTATGCACCCCCAAAGAGGGGGGCATCATTTGGGTTTACACGCACTACATATCACAGTACCGGTACAATTCAATTTTTCATCCATGACATGGTGGGTTATATAACGAGTGGGTCCATACCAGTCTACAGAACTCCATACGTAGTGGATTTTACAGGGAATATTTTCCTTAGCATTCTGAGGAGCAGTTACAGGTTGGAGGAATATCAGACTTTCCTCCCTACACTTCTTTGGCCAGTGGCATCAGATCGCCCAAAAAACCAAACCAGTACCGAGATCTCTTCACATACTCATGAGAAGCAGTTACAATTTGGAGAATAACACATCTTTCTCCCTACACTTCTTCGGCCAGTGGCGTGAGATTGCCCAAAAAACTTACACTTCATCGACATTTACAGGATCCTTTCTCCACCCTTTTTTCTTGTCGTGGATTAGGTGCAAATGTTCCTTTTTCATTTTCATAGTTTCATTTACATTCTTTTTACATATATACATGTGTTTTTTCACACAGTTCTACACGTATACATACATATTTGACCACTTAATCATCTTCTCTTTTGCATGTCCATTCGTATGGGAAACAAGCAGTCAAAAACAACAACTACATCACTCGACATCAATCACAATATACTAACATGCAGGTACATCACATACATTAGTATCTACACATGCGCTTTCACCCTATATTTGATCTTATTACTTTTTACACTTTTGCATCTTCGGTCACCACACTCCATATTTTTGTTATCACTCCATGCGTTGTCTAGTCCCTTAACACGCTTTGTATAACATTCTACATGGATATCAGGTAAGCATCTCTATCTACTTTATGTTACTGAGCTTTCTGCTCACAAACATAAAGTGGGGGAAAATATAGATAATAAATCATGCACTTTGGGTAATTATTTAGTCCTGGTCTCATCTACTATTCATATGGTTTTTGAGACAAAAAGAGTACTAATTAACCCATGTCTTTGGCTATTTTTATTTGCTTTTTATCGTTACTTTCGATCTTGCACACATACTTTCCCAATCCGTATTGTCATATTGCATCTTTCGTACTTCTGACTAGGGCACCTAGCCAAGATAGGGGCGCCCCATGCGCCCTGATCCCCTCTGGGGCGTCTTGATCCTCTTTGCACTTTACTCTCACCTTTTGGTCACTTAGTAACTGTTTGAGATTTCTATATTTTTGGTAGTCGGCCTTTTCAGGATTAATTACAAAATTACAACAAGAGAACCATATAAATATAAATTTATGAGACCATGATGAGGGACCAAACACTAAGCACTAATATCTCAACCTAAGGTTGCATCCATCAAAGGCTTTTATTGCTCCATTTTCATCCATCTAAATCCATCACAAGGGACAAAGGTTGGTTCATCTACATCACACTTCATAGGAGGGGAGTTTATTATATTCCATGCACCATTTATTTACATTCTACATCTAGTTATTGTTCACTACTCACAAAGTGTGACTAGCACAAGAGCACCTAGGGAACGATATCCGCACACACGTAGAAGTACATTGGGTATGAGATGTAGTGTAACGCTTAGTGATAAGTCCGTCCATTTGGCAGTTGAGGATGGTCAAACCCCGTCATATGCATCTTTATTTTTTTAGGGTTTTGATGCTTTACATGGGGTTTTACAGGTGTTCCCTCCATATCTGATTTGCAGGGACATCCAAAGAAGTTCAATGACATTTACGTGACATTAAGTGAATACAAGTGATCATTCAACGACACCTCAGAGGAGGTTTCTTGGTCATTTCCGTAGACCAGAGTGTCCAGATCTCACACTAGGGTGCCCCGAGTGCGCCTATCCTTCTCCATGTGCCCCAATATGGCTAAATAGTTTAGATTTTTACTTCTTCGAGCTCTTGTGCGGTGGTTTCCATCTCCTGTCCAGTCAGTATCCACTACAACACAGTCCCATGACATCTTCGAATCAGCTAAGGCCTTCCTAACCCTCTTTACACATTAGGGTTTCACATTTCATTTGTTTAGTTGCTTAGGTGGATTTCAAAATTTATTTATTTGTTATTTACTACTTCTATAACATCATTTAGACTACAAAGATTCCATTTTAGTTTAATCATTTTGGTGAACCCGACCTTCAATTCCACCTTTTTTCTAGGGTTATTATTGTCCTCTTACTATGGCTCACTCTCATGGCGATTTTACTAAAGCACATATTAAAGCCCTTAAAGATCATATTACTGAACATCCCCAAGATCTAGACTTGCTTTTACATGTTGCTCGTGAAGAATCTACTAATTTTACGGAGCTTATTGCTTATGCGGCCATCTCTACCTCCATTGTTACTCAACCACTTGCTTCTACTCTTTTTCCTATTTCTACCATCCTCGTTTTTGTTGCTACTTACCAACCATTTCACACCACCTCTTATCTCTCATACACGATAGTTTTCTTCATTGGCACTCAAGCTAGTCTCCACTGTGACATAGTCCCGCAACATCTATGAATCATCTAAAGCCTTCCTAACCCTATTTTCATATTAGGGTTTCACATTTCATTTATTTAGTTTCTTGGGTGTATTTCATCATTTATTTATTTGTTATTTACTACTTCCATAGCATCAAATTAGACTATAAAGATTCCATTTTAGTTTAATCATAAGATGTATTTGTTATTCAAGTTAAATGAAGGTCCTACATAGAGGTAACAATTATATGTCTTGTGTACATGCAACGGTTAAATACATAAATCAAAGGAAATGACACTAAAAACCCTTAATCTAAGCCTAACAAATTACCTCAAGATAGAGACAAGAAGAGAAATTAATACTTAGTATAATAATATGAGAAACCTATCCTTGTTGTGTGGATTTACACAATAGATGTAGATGCTCAAACGATTTGTGATAGATTTTAGAAGTGTGCTTGTGAGGAGGACGAGGTAAGTAACTTTCCCTAAATGTAAGGATATCTAAATTTGGAAATATATTAAATAAGAAAAATTCTCAATTTAGTATGGTTTCTAAAAATTTAAAGCTTATATGAGAGGATGTTGTACAATGTACCTCTGGAAGGTCTTAAATAAGGGTTTCTATTGGGGGAAGTTACATGATCAGACTAACAAATGTGTGATAATGAGAATCTAGAATTAGTGGCTAATTCAGAGTAATTAGGAATGATTACTTGGTCATGGGATATTGTGGGATGTGTGACGAGATAGGCATGATTTAATTAATTAATGTATTGGTGCTAAAGATATTTATTTAGTTAAGAGTTATTTATGAGTGGTAAATTTGGGGTGTCTACGTTTTCCCCTCTTTGGGAGGGTGTTACAAGTGTTTGGCACCATTTCAAAGAAAGTAGAACATCTAATGGTCACTCATTATGATTGGAAATAACATTCCACTTGTTGAAATGTTAGGTATTAAATCTCTAAGATTATTTTAAAAAGAGATATCCATAATTCGATGCCTGGTGTCATCTAGAAATTGAATTCCTTAACAAGAGTTCAAGAGGATATACAATCTTGCTAATTTTTTATTTTTCTTATGTGCTCAAAATTTAGGAGCTTATGCTAGATGTCATGTTTCACAAACTTGGCCAGCAACATTGGTAGCATAGTGGCATTATTGGAGATGGAATGTTGACACAACCTTTAAACATTATGACATCAATTTTATTTACCGATTGATGAACCCATTATTACCTTCCCTTATCAAGCTCAATTTGCCTTGGGGTTTGAATTCCTCTAAGAAAACAATTTGCCTCGATTTGGTTTGGAAGGGTAAACTCGAACCCTAAATCTACTATTTTGTGGTGATTTATTTACCAAGGTCTTCTTATGGGCGAGAGACTCAAGCACATTGGTGTCTCAAACCCCAAATCTCCCGTGTGTGCTTGTCTCAATACTTTTAAACATATGTTTTGGTCTTTCCCCCTAGCCTAGTCTTCTTGATGTTGGATCCATTATTTATTTTATCCTTTTCATTCTAAACTTTTTACTTGAAAAAATACTTTCATTGGTGGCTACTCTAATTGGCCTACTTATATAACTTTGAATCGTTTTTTAGAGCTATAAGTCTATTTCAATTGTGGTAAGCCAGGAATAATGCTATATTTACCAATGATGACATCTCATAATAATTTTCTACTAATGATAAAATTGCTATGATTTATTCTATGTATTTTTAGATAAATGCTCAGGCATAAAAAATGGCACTTGAATTTCAGTATTTTTCCGCAGCTGCTTGACCACCAGGAAAGTGCACCATTTAGCATGAGTTGGGTACAACCTGATCCTTAGATATTGAGTCCCTCCACCTATATTTTTTAGGTGTAGAAGGACTTATTCGCACAACAGTCACTCCTACCCAATGCGTGGGCAGATCTCCACTCTTCCTTCTTAACGGGTTAGATGGAGTCTGCCACCTCCTCGCCGTAAAGTTGTTATTGGTTCATCATGTTGACACCTCTAGCTTAAGATGGGGTTACTGTAGCCAACTCTCCTCCTTCGGGCAAGGGATCATAATGCTTCTTACATTTCAAGATTATATACAGGCTTCAGATAGATGGACCATTGTTTTTTTAGATAGTTAAATGCTTTTGACTGGAGCTATGAACTAGGGGGTTGGTGGGTCCCCACCCTACAAGAAGAAGGATATGAAAGCTACAAACAAAAACTTGTAGCCAGTACATAAGACGGTATACATTGAGGCCAAAATGTAACATAAATAACCAGGCCTTGAAAAACAAGAAATTGAGAACATAAAAAAAATAGATAATCAAGGTGATTAACTAAAATAAGGATAATGGAGGCATATCTATAGTTAATCTAAGTTATGAACAACTCTAAATATAGTAAAGAAATATGGAATGACCCAAGAAACTATGAAAACTGAAATGTTAACCGTAATGTGCAAGAGGGAAGAGGAAAGAAGTCAGTTAAATAAAAGACACTCGCGAGACAGTGTCACAGAGGTGATTAGAAAATCTGGAAGTAGGAAAGACTGTGCAGAAGCCCTAAATAGGATGGATATAGAGTATCTAGCTGGATTGGAGTGCCTAGAGAGGGACTGGAGTGCTGGTGTGTGCTTGTTGGTGTCTGTATTTTCCACATCATTAGGTGAGTCATCTCACTTAGTTGAGATCGTAGGTCCACGTGTCATTTAGGGGTCATTATGAGATTCTCTTACGCGTCAGTGCGTCAGTGTGTCAGTGCGTGTCAATGCGTCATATGCATCATTGGGAGTTACACTTCTATTCTGGGAATGTAACTCCCCCTCTCTACTCGAGTTGTCATGATTGCAGCACTGGGGGTTACTCAACACCTCCTATATGTACACCCCATTTGATCTATGAGATAGAGGAGAGTTTTATGGCTTAACCAAGTTCTGTCTGTTTGTCGAATCTTTGCATGCACATTTGGTTGATGCTCGCTCCTCCCGAGATCTCTTCATGCTGTCGTTCGCATGTCCGTTGATGTACACGTCGTCCCTCGTGATCCTCACTTGTGGGTTTTCAAACCCTCTTTCATGGTATCAGAGCGGATCTTGTGGATCCGTGCACTCCTCGGTGTTGCTCGTGTGTTTTTCAGCTTCCTGTGCGATATCCCATTCTTGTGTGTGTGTCATAATGGATATTCCGTTCGTGCTCTTTTTGCACTAATCTTGGGGTTCATACCTCTGGTTACTTGCTCGTGTTCGTGGGTTTCGCCTTCTTGTTTGGGTTTGTTCATGTTTGTGGTTTTTCAATTTTTCATCTTTTGCATGCTGTCTTCAAAGGTTGCAGTGTTGTTTTGTATCGTGTTTGCATTATCCATTGCTGAGTTCGTGATTACTTCTATTCGCGTGTGCTCATTTTTGGCTTGGCGTGGACCTGTGGGTTGTTGTGATCTAGCTTTACATTGGTTCAGTCAACTCTACATTGGCTCTTATTGTCTTCTTGCTGCCGGTGCATGGTCTATGGTTTGATCATTTCAGCATTGGAAAACTTGTTAGCTCTCTTCGTGGCACTCGATTCACTCAGCATTACACTCAGCCCTTGCACTTGTTTCATACTGGCCACTGTAATCCCCAGTCTGATTCCTCTCACGTAGGAATGGCATTCAACTAGACTGTGCAGCTTCATTGACCAGCTTGGGTTTGTTTGTTAGTTATTTGTTGTATTGGTCCAACCTTGGCTCGAAGAAGTTCAGTCTTGTACAACCCGTTCTTGCTCTTCAACTATTTTTGAATCGTGAGGCTCATGCTTTAGTTGCTGGATCGTGGTCTACCTTTTTCTTTGTTCAAGGTTCCCAGCCTATGTTTTCACCTACAGCGTGGCTTTTTGGTTGCATTGAAAAACATTTTTTAGTTGTTGAGGTGCTTTGAAAAACATTTTTGGTTGAAAAACATTTTGGTTGCATTGGAAAACTGTTTCAAACATGCGCCACAACAAAAAGCAATGCCCTCCAATGTTTCTCAGCTCCCTCCAGCTCAAACCTGCAGCATCTCCAACAAACTGCGTTTTTTTGCATTGTAAAAACATTTTTTGATTTGTTGTTTTTTGGTCGCTTCAACCTACTCCACCTGTAGCACCACCAGCACCTCCAGCACCTCACCACGTGGCTTCCAACTTGCTGCAACACTCTAGCAACCTGCCTTTGGTTCAAACCTACTCTTGGCGCATCTTCTTGGCACGTAGCACTGTTACATGCACAGCGAGCCACCTATTGGCTCAAACAAGGAGCTCACCTCTCACTGACATGTGGCATTGACCACTTCCAAATGTGGGCCCCCTCCTCCCATATTCTTTTTGATGTTTTAGGGTGATTAAAAAACAAAACATTTCATTTGGCATGTAATAATATTATTGTAAGGTTGTTTTGACTTGTATTACTTACCTTCCTACGAGTGTCGAAGACGGAGGGCGAGGTCCAGGGTTGGCAGGAGGCTAACCCCCCCTCGCAGTCAAAACAAACCCTGCTAAAATTTGATGCCATTTCCAACGAGTACCCACATGATACCCTTTGCACCCATTTCATGCATTTTTTTAATGCGTTTGTAACATCTAGTGCATTTTTCCATCAGTTGCAGGAATTGTTTTAATGCTATAACTTTTGACTCGCTGCTCGTTTTTGAGCACTTCCTTGGTCAAAGTTACATGATTTTTTGCACACTACATGATGGCATTGTCAATTTTGTAAATGCACTACTTTTATGAAGTGCCACATTCTGGGGGGTTGATTGTACTCTTGGGCCTACACACGCAGACGCATTATCGGCCAAGTCCGATGTCTTGCTTTTGTGCACCTTGCATCTTGCATTTTTTCATCATGGAGAGTGCTCTTTCTAGATGTGAGTGTCATAGGATCACCTTACAGCCTCCGCCACTTCTCACTAGGAGAGAGACCTATTCAGCTTGGCGTGCTTCCATGGAACGTTACTTCACCTATGAGGGTCTTTCACCCTTCTTACTTGGGCCAGTTCCTGCACCCACTGATCATCGTCATCTGGAGGACTTCCTTGACACTTGTGACCATGTCTTTGGTCACATGATGATGCATGTCTCTCGTTCTCTCTGGTTTCATGTGGCAGACTCAGATCCACCTCACCGTGTTTGGAGCATTCTTCAGTCCTTGTATGGAGACCCTTCACATACTTCCGCCATTGTTTCTGCTGCTGATTCAGTTGTCTCCTCCATTTCTTCATGTGATGACAGTTCCACTGACACAGACTCGCTTGGTTCTACTTCTGATGACGAGGATTGTGCACCTAGTTCTGATGTCGAGAGTACTACAGAGGACTCTTCTCCTCTTTCTCTCACTATTCCAGAGAGTGTTGTCACCCCCCACATCTCATCAGATATCGAGCAGTATTCTACTCAGTCTCATACCGTCATCACACCAGCCTCCTTTCCACTTCCAGTGTGCGAGGCCCATTTCACTCCTCTACCTTCATTGGATGACTCATACCTATCTGACATCGCTCTTCTGTTTGTTGAGCCCCCTCATTGGGATGAGTATCTACCTGACCTTAGTCGTCTTTTCACAGAGTCTACTTGTGATGCTCTACAGGTCCCTCATCCATCTACAGGTGTTTTAGAGGAGTTCATCATCTTTGTTGTTGGGAGTGCCCCTTCTGGGACTCTTACCACTTCCACTTTTCCAGAGACCTTCATTGATCCACCCTTAGCTGTGGATCCCTTTTCTGTTGTGGAGGATGTTCTGTTCCCTTCACATCACTTGGACATCCTTTCTGTGGGTGTTCCTCTTCACTCTGACAGTTCTACACACGTGGCATTACCTTAGGTTCCTTGGCACTCACTCGCTAGACCTATGTCACACTTCAGTGCACCAGACTCAGAGTTCTTCGTGTTACTACCTTCAGTTTCCTTTGTGGAGTGGGCGGACTTCCAACACATCATTTTTGTCCTTCCTAAGGGAAGGCACACAGTTCGGTGCAGGTGGCTCTTCTTCAGTCCAGAGGTAGAGGATCTCATCATCGACATTCTTCTAGGAGACTTCCTACAGTTGCAGAGTTCAAATCCGTCCATGACATCTTTTACATTCCTCTTGTCTCCCTCTTCTTCTCTCTTCTTCTTCTTTCCAAGAGATTGCCTCTTTGTACATGGGTACATTTTCAGGCTCGTCTAGATCTGGGACCCATATTTGGCATCTTTCTTAGATTAGAGAGTGTTTTGTTCTCTTGTGGTGGATGTTTTTCCCACTAAGTTTTCCTTCACTGCTTGGGACCTCTTTCTTGTGCGTGGGTACCTCATCAGGCTTTGTGCCGGGACCCATTTCTCATTTCTAACTTGCCGCCTCATCCTAAGTTACGATGAAGGGGGGTGTTGGTGTGTGTATTTTCCACATCATTAGGTGAGTCATCTCACTTAGGTGAGATCATAGGTCCACGTGTCATTTAGGGGTCATTATGAAATTCTCTTACGCGTCAGTGCGTCAGCACGTCAGCGCGTCAGTGCATCATATGCGTCATTGGGAGTTACACTTATATTATGGGAATGTAACTCCCCCTCTCTACTCGAGTTGTCATGATTGCAGCACTGGGGGTTACTCAGCACCTCCTATATGTACACCCCATTTGATCTATGAGATAGAGGAGAGTTTTATGGCTTAACTAGGTTCTACCCATTTGTCAAATCTTTGCATGCACATTCGGTTGATGCTCGCTCCTCCTGAGATCTCTTCACGCTGTCGTTCGCACGTCCCTTGATGTGCACGTCGTCCCTCGTGATCCTCGCTTGCGGGTTTTCAAACCCTCTTTCAACGCTCTAGTTTGCAAATTGGGCTCCCTGATCTATGTAAAATCTCTGAAACTGATCTTGAAAGGTTTGACAGATAGTCTGAAACCATTGATGTCTATCACATCATATTCGATGCCCCGTGCCAGAAGTTGCTAATAATCCAATATGAAAGAAAAACCTGCAAGACCCTAAAACAAACATCAAACCCTAAAAAATAAAAATGCAAATGAAGGGGTCGGACTAATCTCAGCTACCACAATGGTGGAATTACTAATTGAGCACTACACTACATCTCAGACCCAATGTAGTTCTATGTGCAAGTGTGTGTGAACATGCCCTAGGTTTCTCTTGTGCCAATTGCACTTTGTGAAGCAACGAGTAATAACTATGTGTAGAAAATGTAATAGAATGTGTGCATGGAATAGAAAATAATCCCTCCCCCTATGAAGTGTGTGATGTAGATGTCCTAGCCTTGTGACTTGATGATGGAGCTATGTGGATGCAAGTGATCTCCAATGCAATAGATGGATGCAACTCTAGATGCATGATAGTAGTGACTAGTGCTAGGTCCCTCGTTATGGTCTTATAACTTTATATTTATAGGGTTCTCTTGATATAATTTCATAATTAACCCCAAAATGGCCTACCACCAAAAAGATAAAGATCTAAAATGAATAAAAAGATCCCAAAAAGTGGCAGGAAAGTGCAAAAGGGACCGGGCCACCCCTAGTGGGACCAGGGTGTCCCAGTACTAAGTTGGGTGCCCTAGTCAAGGATAAAATAACAGGAGATGACAAAAGATGACTAGACATGTGGATGTAAAAAGTTGGTAATGATCAAATAAAATAAAACAAGATAGCCAAAAGATGGGGGTTAATTAGTACTTTCTTCACTTAAGAACCTTCTAAATAGTAGTATGAAACCCGTATAAATAATGTCTAAAGTGCATGATTTTGTGACTACATTTTGGCCCCACTTTATGTTGGTGAGCGGAAAGCCTGGTAACATAAATTAGAAAGAGCGTACTTGATGTCCATGAAGAGTGTAGTAGAAATGTGCCAAAGGACTAGACAAATCATGGAATGATAAAAATACGAAGGAGCGTGGAAACTAAATATGAAAATGTGCAAAAAAGTGATGAAAGTGAACCTAGGGTAGAACGCGTGTGATGATGCTAATGTGTGTAGTGTAGCTGCATGGTTAGTATAGTGTGTGTTGTTTTGAAGTGTCATTGTTGATGTTATTATTGCCCCAATTTTGATTGTTTATTTCACATACGGTCGAACCTGCAAGGAGAAAATGATCAAGTAGTCAAATATGTATGTATGTATGTATGTGTAAAAACACAATGTAAAAGACACATGTAAAAGTATGTAAATGTAAAATACACAAATGAAAGTGAGTAAATGGAAGATGTGCATTTGATCCATGTCGAAAGAAAGAGCGTAGAAGGATATCCCGTACTGTCAAGGTTTTTTGGGCGATCCGATGCCATAGGCTAAAGAAGTGTAGGGAGGCTGCATTCCATTGTATCCTCCAAGCCTGTAACTGTGTTCATCTAAATGTGTGTGAAGAGACTTCATGTCGCTGTCAACAATTGGTTTGTCATGGGAAGTTCGATACTATTGCGTCAATGAACTAGGCAGGAATTCCACTATATCCTACAAACCCTACTTGTCCAGAATGCTCAGGAAACTATGCCCCCTTGTCTGCGTCTAAAGCTATGTGTACAGGGTTCATATTGATCTGAACCCACTTGTGAAGTATGTAAAACCCTATAATGCCTAGGGCAGAATTTACACTGGGAACGCATGTAAATGGCAAGTTGCTAGGAGAATGTCGACCCCCAAAAGATGGATTAAAGTGTAATTTTTGGGCGAACAAGTTTAGACCTTATTGGGGGCTAAAAAATTCACTTGCTGAAGGGAGTCCTGAAAGCGCACAAAAATAAGGAAGTATTCAGCCAAATACAAGTGTTAGAATTACGCCACTAATCGATGTGTTCCAGGGAATGTGGAATCAGGGTAAATAGTGTACAAACTCCTGAAAGGAGTGTTAGAGTTAGTGTCAAACATGCAAGTAAGTCTGAAACTTAAGCGTGTTAGAAACATGTTATATCACTCACCATGTCACAAGAAATGTAAGGCTCATCCGCTGAGCCACATTAGAATCATGAATGCAATGGGAGTTGCACAGTGGTAGATAGGTGAGAAAGCCGTTTGGAGCATAGGTAATGATAGAACCACTAATTTTCATTACAAGTAGCAGCTTGGTAGATAAGTGTGGAGCTTGATGCATGGAGGAGAGCCAAATCATGGCCTATTTTACAAAGTGCCACCATACAGAACTCCTGTCACTTAAACCATTTTAGAGCAAAATTGGGTATTAGTCATGTTATAAAACCATATTTTGCAAGTAATTTACAACATGGCTAGCTTGAAGCAAGAAATTAATGGATCACCTGTGAAGGGACGAATGTACCGGATCCCCCTAGTTGTTATTAGGAAGGTATAAAGACCTCTAACCTCCACCTGATGCGATGTTAGGAACAGTATTTGTGATTCTAATGTGAACAAAAGTGCAATGCCATTAATGAAGCAGGGATGGTAAGATATCACTTAAGAACTCATTACAGGATCTAAATCTAACATTTTGAAGTGATCACTGTAAACCATTTGATAAAAGTTTCTTCTCTCTCTCTCCTGTGGATTAAAATCTCCCCCATTGTTTCTAGAATAAAATGTAAGTTGATGGCCAAAATTCAAAAGGTTGAATTAGTACTTTCTTTTCATGCTCAAAAACCCTTTCTTGTCTATATCTTTCAAACCCGAGATTAATTTGCCTAAAGTGCACTAATATTGTGACTGAGAAGTTTTTCATGCCAAAATGGCCCTTTGCAATCTCCACTTATCTATTTAACGTGGAGCAATAAAATACGACCTTTTATGTTTACCAAACGGAATTCTTTTCGTGAAATAAGTAAACTTTCCTTCTTCAGAAATTTGGTTAAGGATTAGCCAACTTGAGGTCTTCAATTGCATTTACCATCATGATTGCGTTTAGTGGTTGAATGAAAATGTAACCGTAAGAATTGATTTTTGGTGTTAAACACCCACTTCTAGATTTTTTATTTAGACGCCCCGTGGGAGCAGAAAACACAATGGATGGATTCAAAAAATTGGAAAAGATCCCAGTTTTTCTGTTCCAGGGCATCGCAGATCCTTAGGTCAACCCACAATGGTAACGGGGAGGGGAAAACAAAAGAAAAAAGAGAGGGAAGTCACACTTCCGCTAAAGCTTCAACCAACCACACACGATGACGACAGAAAATGAAATGTGTCGCGACTACCGTAACCACTTCCTTATCTGTGCTCAGGAGCAAAGAATTAAACACAAAGACTCCTTCAATCTCAGAGTTGACACAATCCTTACCAAATCTATGAAGATAACCAATGCCCATGACTTTTTCTATCACATTCTGAATAGGGGAAAAGCTAATGTGGAAGACATGGTGCAAATGGATAGAAGAAACATGGGAAAATAATGTCATTTCGGATTTCTCGCTGCGCATGGGGGGTGAAAGGGAAAAAGAGAGACACCATAAAAGGAAAGGGAGGGACAATAGAGAGAATAAGGAGGACATGAATGAGGGTGGTCTAAGGGACAACCCAATTAAGTAGACCTTTGGCTCGTGTGAAGGAGGTATTCACAATCAAGATAAATGGCATCAACAAGATTTTCCCATACATCGATTTGATTTATAATAATAGCCTTCGTCTTTTGATAAACCCCGTGGTTGGAAAGGATGTTCACGACATGATTAATTTCACGAAATACATGTCGAATGGACCATTCTTCAAAGTAAGAGATCCAATAAATAATTTGAGAGATATAATAGTTAAGTGACAATGTCAAATCTTTTCCTTTACAAACAAGTAAGATAATGATCCGAGAATCACCTTCAATACACAGTTTAGTACAACTGATATTCAAGGCGAGTTTAATACCCTGTAACAGAGCTTGAGATTATGTCACATTACTGAATCCCTAGGGAAGTCGGAAAGAACCTGCTTTAATTAAGAAACCCCTCTCATCACGAATAATACACCCCACCCATGAAATACTGGGGTTCCCTTTGGAAGAACCATTGAAATTAAGTTTGTAGAATTCGAGGGGGGGAACCAATGATACTTTTTACACAAAAACAATTTAGAGACCTTGGAAATGCATTTAGATATAACATACCATGGTAAGGTGTTAGCATATGGATTTGCACACATGCAAATGACATGCAACAGTAAGGGAACGAATTCCTTCCTCAATGTTGAAGGTAAGAGCACTTGTCCTAGAAATCTGAAAACCAAAGAAAAATTTACATATGTACATTCAAAATTGTATGTGGAAGGTGTTTTGGAACATCAAATGGAAATATATTTGAATGAGGGAGATGGAATGGAATGAAGGAAAGAAATGGAAAGGAATTAATGGAAGGAACATACAATAGCTAGGTAAAAATAAAGCCTTATATTGCATAGAGGAAAACAATGAATAACTAACTCAAATAAAGAAAAGTTTGAATCAGCTAAACAAGAATAAGTAAAAGGGAACACACATGAGAAAGTAAATAGTAGAGCTTGATCACTGTGAATGAGAACAACAGATTAATAACGTTGACAATAAGATCCAAGACAATATTTACATGTAAGATTTAAACATCAATATTTAATGAACATAAGAACATCAAATGCTACAAGAGATAATAAATGGGACAAAAATTTCATATTTCATTAACTCTAAAATGTCTTCATAAAAGAACACAAGGTTTCTTTCTTGAAACAAAGCTTGCACATAAAAGTATTTTCTTCTCCTTTCTCAAAGTCACCCTTACAAATGAGCCTCTAACTTCCTTTTATAACCTAAAAGTTAGTTATAAAGTAGTTAGGGTTTACATGAATATTAAATAGGGCACCTTAAGTGACTTTGACTTTTTCAACCAACTTTTAAAAAAAATAACTTGAAAATAGAAACCACTTAAGTTATCCAAAATTTTCCAAAAGCGATTTTAACAATAACATCACTTTATAACAATATTAAAGTCATTTTAGGAAAAGTACATAAATAAAAGAAATGGGTAAATGTGGACCCCATACATAAAAATTAAGTAGAATAACTAGTGCCTTATCCATTGGGAAGGGTTTGCTTATTCTCAATCGTATGAGAAATGAACACGCACACCCATTAGATAACGTAAGAAATCACCCCACCATGTTTTTGGTGAAACAAGGATCATGCTTCTTTGCCAATTCAAAATATTTGAGCTTCTACAACGTCTAGTGCATCCTTTCTTCATCTAGAAAACAACTTGGAAGAAGACAAACCTCAAAAAGTACTTACATTTCAAGAATCTTACTTGGTATGGTATGCAAGTCTACAACTTAGATTGAATATCTTCACAAAGGTGTTTGATCCTGAAACATTGATCCATAGAAGAAGTGGAAAAAATATCAACATGTGTATACATTTCATGTATCAATTTTGTGAATTGCACTACTAGATGTTGTACTGAATTCCTTTGATTGTGTTCATTGATGAAGGTGCAAGGAATCTCTTCGATGAAGGCTTGAATGGAAGAGAGCGCGACATAAGCTTCATTATACAAACCGTCAAACTTAATTACTAAGTCTTCCAGAATCATTTTCCTAGACTTAGCATGATTTATCCATAGAATTTGTGTCATGCGATGATCAAACTCAAGTAGTTCCTCTAAGGCTAAGAATGTAGACTCCATGCAGGAAAGATCCTAAAGATTGGGAAACATATGATCTATAGCTATTAGTTCTGCAATGAGGCATTCCTTGAATGGAAACAATGGATCAAGGTAGACATAAATATTCTTAGATAATTTTATCACCTCATCAATTGTTCTCAACCCACCATTTTCTATCTCAGTAACCAAATATCTTAGAGTGTGCCCTAGAGTGATCACATCCTTTGATTGATTGAGGATTTATGATCTGGGATGACCACCATTTCTGGAACAAGAAAAGAAGATGCAATTGGGCTGATTAAATGTTGAACGTATGAGATCAACCGATTCTTCTCTTCTTTGAGTTGGGAAATTTGATATTTGTATCTCTCTAACCTTCTAAGCACATTGTTCATTGAGTATTTTTCCATAGTAACATCACTTTCAAAATTGGTCTTTCCAAGGGCTATTTTGGATACTTCATAGTAAGTGATTGTCATGTCCCCATGATCCTTTTCAGTATATGGAATTACAATTTCTGTAAATTTATCTTCGTTATAATCAACCACTACCCTGGAGAAGACCTTAGGATTTTTGGGAAAAACTTCGTTGGAAAGGGCAGAAAGAGCTTTCAGATCAATGTTGACCACTTTGACCAATCTCTTCCTCTTTTTGATTTCAGAATCAACCTAGGCATGTGTTTCATTCATTAGTTCAACACAATAGAGTCGAGAATTCGAAGGAATACCTTCTTTACTTTCCTTGTGGTGAAAATCAGGAGGCAATTGTTATGTGGCCTCAATCCTTAGCAAAGTAGCATATACAACACATTCTTGATTATTATCATGTTCTTATGAAATATTCCTATCACTTTGCTCAAAAGAATTAGATATTTGTACCACTAGAATTTGTTTGGAATCTGGTGTCTAACATTGATGACTTGGATCCTTGGTGGGCCTATTAGAACTCTTAGTGATGTCAACAGATGAGTTTAGGGTAGAAATACCTGAAATATGTTCTCTTCCCTCCCCAAGATGCATGCTCTTTACCAATATTTGAGGTGTCACTTCTTTGTTGGAGACAAATTTGGGTAACCACTGACTTTGCCTCTAAGATGTGTGCGATGATGTTGGTGGAGACTGATGTGAAGAACTTTGCACCACCTTTTTCTGTGTAAGTCATCCCCTCATTGGTAGTTTCTGTATCTCAGAAATATGTCCCTAGAATGGGAGAGGATTGGCCATCTTGTTCGCATACCTCATCATAGTCCTTTTCAACACAGGTTGATTCATGGTATCTAGAGAAGTTTCATCTCCTTTACTCGAATCAATACCAGGGAGTGGACTGAAAATTATCTGATCATAGGAGGGATCCATAAGATCAATTTCATTATTGGCAAGGGTCAAATGAGGGTATCTCAATCTGTAATTTGCTATTTGAGCCAGTGTGAGACGATAAAATTGTCCCCGTCTTACCTCCCTGTCATCTGCACATTCTACCCAATATGGATTTTGCTCCTAAGTATTTTTCCATGGACCCTTTAATATTAAATTGAGCCCTACTTGTGAAGGAATGTATGGTGATGTGGGAAAATTCCTTTTCCATAAATTTTGCACTGTGAGAAGTTGGACATTTATATTCCCCTATCTGAATTGGGAAATGAATGCCTCATTTACGTTTATCCACAAGTAGGCAATGAACTTTGAAAATTTGATGTGAAATCTCCATTAATACCAATTTTTCACTGACATGTTTAGGAAGTCTGTACGGAGCTCCCACAAATACACTAACCCGTATATAGGAGTAAAAAGGAAACTGGATATACGAAGTTCCCCACTAGTTTATCACAGCCTTGGCATCCTTTGAAAACCTTTCTTTTGGGTTTCTCCCTAGTGACCAGATTATATAGAAAAGGAAGGCATCGTTGACCCTCCTGAAATGGTGAGAACCATTTTTGAAATCAAATTATGGGTAAAAGTGAAAAACACTATTCTTGTCAGGACCCATTGTACCTCTAGTTGTTAGCCCTGAAAATATATTCCTCCTTGCTATGACATAGATCAAATATGAGGTTATATAAAAATGATTTGTCATTTTTACCTTAATCACCTGCTTTATGGAGAGTGTTGTTGGTGATACTTACCTAATCAACGAACATTTTTACATCAAGAATAATTCAAATGAATTGGTACATCCAAGGATGGAAATTCCTGGCAGAAGGAAGACCATAAACTATGCTAAGGAGAGTGATCATATCTCCTATTTCTTCATGAAACTCCACACGAAACCATTCTTTGGGCATCCTATAATTGTGAGTTATATGTTTGACTAACCAATTTTTATCAACCATTTTTTACCATCTCAAGGGATTTTCATCCTAGAATTGTTGTGTTGATTCTTGTGTTATGCCAACATTTTCTTCATAAAGTGGCTCTTTTAAAGAACGACAAGATGACAGGAAGTTCCACATATGAGAGCCTTTCGGGAGAGAAACCATGGAAAGAATAGAATGAGGCTTCCCATTACCAAGGTAGTTCTGAATTAGACATTGATTAAGGATATTATCAGGATTTCTAAGGATGCTCCAAATAAGTTTGGCCCCTAAGGCTATGTTCTACAAACCCAGATCAAGGACGACTGCACCTCTTAGGTACTTTAGAGATTTTACTTTCTCCCACTTGACGAGATGAAAAAATTTAGTATTAGAAGTACCTCGCCATAGTTTTGGGGATACACAGAATGGAAAACATGTAGTTGGGAAGTGCGCAAAGAACAAAGAAAATGAGGGCAAGGAGACCAGCCAATGACAACCACTTTCCTTTCCAAGAAAGCAAAAGCTTCAAAAAGGAGGAAACAAGATCATTCTATAGAGAAGAACGACATTGACCTGTGAAGAGAGAGATGCTAAGATACTAATGAGGCAAGTGTCCCAATTCAAAGCCAAGAAAATCACGAATCCTACAATACACTCGCAAAGAGGTATTAAAGAAACATATGACAGATTTATGGTAGTTGATCATCTGACCAGAAACTTTTCCATAACTCGAGAGGCATGACTGGAAAGCCTTAGCTTCCTCTAAGTAGGAAGCTCCAAATATAAAAGTGTCGTCAACTAACTGTTGGTGAGAGACTAGAGGCTCTCCTGCCGCTAACATGAGACCATGGATTTGTCCCTAAGCCCGAGCATTATGAATTATTTTGCTAAGAGATTCAACCATCACCCTAACGCAAACTATGGTTGCTATCAAAGAACCCTTTGGTTGAACCATCAACAAACATAGATTACTTGGGGGAAGAAATGCAATTGAATATCCACTCATAGAAATCTAAATGATAACCCATCTTGCGAAGGGTAATACGTAGGAATATCCAATTAATGAAATCATATGCTTTACTATAATCCAACTTGATCAACATCTTGGACTATTTATTCAAAGAGAGGGAGTGAATAAGATCGTGAGCAAGCGTAACTCCTTCATATATGGAGCACCTCAAAATGAAACCGCTTTGTTCTTTAGCAATGAGGGTTTCAAGCAATGGTTTAATGCAAATAACTATTGCTTTGGAAATGATTTTGTAAGTCATGTTGTAAAGATAAATAAGGTGAAATTCATCAATGGATGAGGGTTGATCCTTTTTAGGAAAGAGACAAATGAAAGTATGGTTGAGCTCCCCCAAAATATTCTTAGAGCAACGAGGTTCTTCAACCACAACGCAGACATCCATTCCAACAATATCTCAAAAGTATTGAAAAAAATCCCCTGGGAACTGGTATGGACCGGGAGCCTTATCATGTTCAATAGAAAAAACCAAATTTTTAATTTCTTCAAAGGTGTAGGGAGAAATGAGTTTTTCATTTGCAGCATCATCAAGAACATGAGGTAAGAGGGAAAGGAGAGAATTCTGTTTAAGAAGTGAGGAAGAGGTCTCGCCACCCAGCAAAGAAGAAAAAAAGAAACAACTTCAACTTTGATTTCCATTTTTTTAGATAGAACCGCTCCATCACTGTTGGCAATCTCAGAAATATTTCTAGAATTATGCTTAGCTTTGAAGGAAATGTGAAAAAACTCAAAGTTACTGTCACCGTCAAACAACCAAACTTCCTAAGATTTTTGTTTCTAGTAGATTTCTTCGTGAAGAAGAAGCTCACCAAGCTCTGCAAGAAGGGATTTTTCCTAAAGAAATTCATTGGGCCCCATGCCAAAATTGAAAAAAGAGATGTTGAGGGTTTTAAGTTTAGCTTCGAAAAGAACTTTTTTGAGAAAATATGTTTTTGAAATGAGAGAGATTCCAAGATCTAAGCTTATTTTTAAAAAGAAAAAGATTTTTGGAAAGAATAAACATGCGTGTACCTATAGGCTGAAAAAAGTGCAGCCAAACTTTGACTAACCCCTTAAGGTTACCATCTCTTAGCTACATGATTTTGAACTTAAAGGGGGAATATCTTGGGGCCATATCGCAAGAAATCTCCAGGGTGATAGGAAAATGATATAAACCTGAAAGGGGAAGGACCGAGCTAGAGAGAAGTGTATTCTTGTGCAACCAATCTTCATTGATAAGAAATATGTCAATCCTTTCAGCAATATTACTAAATCTAAAACACATATCAGCCCAATTGAACCAACCAAGACTAGGCTCAATATTCACTAATGTTGATTCATCCATAAAGGCATGAAAATCATTGAGAGATTATTGTTGACTGACCAAACCAAATGTTTTATCTCTCAGAGACAGAATGACATTGAAGTCACCGACTAGAAAAACCAGTTCCTTGGGGAAGGGGAAAGGTCCAAGAAAAGGAATTCCCATAAAATACATTTTTCCAGAATGTTATTAGGACCGTAAACATTACATAAGAGAAAGCTGACATTGGAATGCAGAACCTGAACTCTGTACTAAATCCAGAATTTCCCTTTAGACAGAAAGGTGAAATCAACCTTACAAGTTCTCCATAAAATCCCAAGGCCCCCAAAGGCATTGATTACGGTAGAAAATATTTCGTTCCACCCTTTCCATCCTTTGAACTAGTTGGCGGAAATGTCAAAGCTTGACATTTTTTGTTTATTGCAAAATAAAAATATCACCTTTTTGTTCATAAGCACAATTCCTGACTAGGCGTTCTTTATTAGGGGCATTGGAGCCCCTAAAATTCTAGGAAATGATTTTCATGAGGATGGGGGGATGGCTTATCGCTACGCTGAAGATGAAAGAAGTTTCTGATCTCCTTCTGGTGACCTGCAGCCACTTCATCACTGGCCTTAGAGATAAAGGATTTAGGACCGAGTTTGTTTTAATAACCGTAAGTGGTAGACTTGCCCAAAATCAGTGAGTGAACAATCAAAGTATATGGTGCATCCAAAACAAATTCATCAATTTCTAATAGAGCCGAAGGAGAAGTATCATCTTGGGAAAGAGCCCGAACATCCTCATTATCAGCAACCCATCTTTCTAGAGACTCAAGAGCATCTTCACAACTAGAATCCATCCTTGATTAAAGAATATTAAGAAGGGAAGAGGATTCCTGAGCTACTTATCTGGTAGCAACTAGAAGAGAGTTTGGAGAAGAATTGGGAAAGATGACAACATCCATGCAAGGAGGGTTAGAGGAGCAAGGGAGAGGGGAGGAAACCAAGGGATCTCTGTTGGTATATATGACTTGATCGTCATTATTCGACGTCTTGTTCACCTAGATGGTTAGTCATCTCACTTAGTGAGAATAGGTATTCATTGAATAGGTCAATAGGGTTGTGTACATGTCTCATGCACGAGAGTTACACAACACTCCTATATGTATCTCTTTTTTTTATCTATGAACATGTCAGACACATCGTTGTTTTTTTTGTACTTGATTTTCATTTTGATTCATGATCTTGTTAATTACGTGAAACATTCTCATCTCTATTAGAAGTGCAACCCTCTTCGATGTGCATAGGGTTTTAGCATTTATCCTCGTAGAACAATCTAATATGGGATCAAAGCAGATGTTCGGTAAACATGCACTCTCTTGAACTGGTTGTTGATTACTTATTTTTTGGTTTTATCACTTTTCATGCAAGTTATTTCAATTACTATTTGGAATCTTGTTAATAGGTTTGACAATCTGGGTTTTCTTGGAGTTTGGTGTTGGTTTTCCTAGTTTTACATGTGCAAGTTACATGTGTTTTACAACCAGATCTAGCAAGTTGTAGCCAAATTTGGAAGGAATCCGCTAAATCTAGAGGTTGGTTCTTTGATCTCTGGTTTTTTAATAGAATTTTTAATTGGAATTGATTTGTTTTTAGAAAATCTATGGTTTTTATCAACATTTTTCAATTAAAAGTACTTGTTTTTAAAATCATGTTGGTTTGCTTCCTAGTTTTACCCCCCTACATCTGGTTCGTTAATATCTCCCTTCCTCAACTCGGTTGAGCTCTTGCTAACGAGCTCGGCGAGCTCCCCATCGAGTCGTGTTTTGTGCGTTGAGTTGAGATCTTTGGCTCAAATCGTTTTTAATTGATCTCTTCACTTCAGGTTCACCCTTGCTGGTCAAGCTTTGTACCTACTCATGGTTTACGCATTCAAACAATTTTTTAGCTCCTCTCATCGTTCATTCATGCTTTGATTTGCATTGTCACCTTGGGCTGCATTTTTGCACCACTTTATCCTTTACCTACCTTGCTATGCGAGTTGAGGTCTTGCTTGATTGGCTTGTTTTATTTCATTGGATTGAATATTTGACCTGGTTTCATTGTTTTTGGCTCTGCTTCTGGCAAGTTTGAGTGTTGAATTTCTCAGTTCTCCTCGGACTCACAGTTAATCTACACATATGTCTTTTTTAGGTTGCTAGTCTCCCTGACCATTCTACCGCCACTTGCATGCGGGTTCATTACAACTTCCTAGCCCGATAATTCATTTACGCTAAGATGGAAGTCAGGATGGATTCCTTGTTTTTTTTTTTCCTCCAACAAACTCTGTGTGTTCGAGATCTATGTTCCTTTGGTTTGCCTTATGGGTGTGACTTGGTTTTGGGTCTGCTTTAACCCTAAGTCGTTGCTTAGCTCAAACCTGAGTCGTTTCTCTCTATGTCCAACTTGCATCCAAACTGATCCGTTGCTCTTGCATCATTTGGTTCATTGATCTTCCTTTGACTTCAAGTGTCCTGACCAACTCACTCCTTGTACTCTCTTGTTGTTCCCTGCATTGGGTTGTTTCGTCCGATGTCCTTGACTAGTTAATTGTTTGATCGTGCCCTCCATTTTTTACCTCTCGCCTCTCAAGCTTCTGTAACTCGAGTCCGACCTCGAGCTCTACATTCACTTTTGTTTTTTTAACGTTGCCTCTGCCTATTTAATCACCTGAATTCTAGCCATCGAAGCTTTTTGAATTAAAAGTGTAACTTGGTTTTTATTAAAGAGGTTTGGTATGTTTTTAATAGTGGGTCAGTGGTATTTCAAATCAAGTGGATGGGTTTATTTAATAAGGATTTGGGTTTGTTTAAGGTGGGTGCTTCATAAAAGTGGGGGTGGTAACATTTTCATAAGGTAGGTGTTAGTTTAAATTTAATAGGGGTGGGGTTGTTTTATATAAGTGGTCATATTTTTATATAGTTTGGGTGTAGTATTTAAAATAAAGTGTTTTTAAATTAAATTTAGATCTTAGTCTATTATCCAAACTAGGATCTTTAATATTTTTTAAAGGTTAATTTTATTTAATCTAACCTCTTTTAGGAGCTTTAATTTATTTTAAATTAAACATTTAATTTTGTAAAAAAAATCAGCCCCTTTCATTAATGTAAATTAGTAGATTTAATTTAATTGTTAATTTAACATTTGGAGGCACTTTTTTAAACCCATTTAAATTCTCTAAAACTAGACTTATTGGACGTTTCAAAAGGTTGAATTTTAAGTGTTATCGGTTGTTTTTTTCTATTAATCCTTTGATGAAGTGTGTAGCACCCTTCTAGCATCTTTTTTCCTTTGGAGAGAATTTTTGGTGTCCTGGAGGTCCCCAAGACTTGTCTTGAGCCATTTTCTACTTTGCAATAGCCCTTATTATTGCTTGCAGACTAGTGAGCGCGTCTGCCACAATCTTGCAGCAAGGGGGTTTCTGCTGCGACGTGAGACACTTTTTCTCACAACAGGACTTGATTTCTCCCCTTCTCTTATTTTTTAGCTTGTTGTGCTTGTTTACGGTGTCGATTTGACCGCAATCAACAAAACTTGATTGTGGTCTCCTCTTTTGCGCATTATTACATTGATTGCAAAGTGAGTGACCAACTGTTTCATGATGCACTTTCACACAAGATTGTATCCAACACACTAAACTATAAAGTGCTGAAAGCAGGGGGGTTATAATATTATCCTGGGTGGTTGTGTTGTTTGTTTTTTATTTTCTACATTCCTCTCTCTTTCTCTTTATCTCTCTCTCTCTTCACTATGGATGCACTTTCAATTCCTTTTCTTACGTTGTTCAAATTCTTCGAATGGAGATCGAAAATGGTAATGAAACTAAGGGGTAAAGGGTTATTTCGCATCACCATGGGAGCTGAGACTGAACCTGACGATGAGCCTGAAAAATGTAAGTGGTTGAACTGAAGTGACGAAGCCTTAGGTATTCTTTGTATGTATGTTTCTCCTGAGTTGCTCTTCCACATTGAGTCATCCGAAACACCCAATTATGCATGGAAACAATTAGATAGTATGTTTGGACAATAAGATGACATGAGAGTGCATGAGTTGGAAAACAAACTACTAGGATTAAATCCTAGTGACTTTGAAAACCTATAGGCATTATTCTCGAAGTTCATCCACACTAGATTGTTTTTAAAAGAATGTAAAGTGGAGAAGAATTATTCCCATTTGATCTTGTCAATTCAATATAAGTTAGGTTCTGAATACTCTGTTTCCATGTCAATTTTTCACACTACGAAATCCACTCTATGAGGCAGTGCTTGGAATATGCCCTCATTTGATAGTTTTTCGTCCCAACTCATTCTATAACAGGAAAAACTCATTCAAATGGGGTCTCTCAAGTCCAAGTCACATGCCCTTGTAGCAAGTACTAGTAAGGGAAAGAAGACTGAAAAGAAGAAAGAGAAAAAGGACCAACCTAAGAAGGAAACCAAGAAAAACCAAGCCAAAACCAAACCTAACACGAACGCTTCGACTTTTGAGCCAAAAGTGAAGAAATAAAAGTGTAAGTGTTTCTATTATAAGAATACTGGTCATGAAGAGCATCAATGTATAAAAACATTGACCACCTTACTCATTTACTTGATAAAAATCATATAGGTGTTCTCGAGTCTATCAAACAAAATATTTTGAAAGCTAAGTCTTCCACTGTAAGAGAGTTTAAATTTGATAAGAATAAAGGAAAGGCCCTTGTAGCTCGATTTGCTCCTTTATTGATGTGGATTATAGATTCTGGTGCCTCACACCACATGACTTCTTCACATGTTGAGTTCTCCAACATCGAACCATGTGGCATGTCCCAAATCACATTGGGTGATGACACTACAATGTTGGTTTCTAGTAGTGGATTGGTAGAGATGGATGGGGGAACATTTAACCAAGTGTTGAGTGTTCCTGATCTCTCTACCAATCTCCTATCGGTTTACCAAATCACTCACCTTGGTGAAGGAATGCAAGTGGAATTTGGTCCTAACTCGGTGATTATTCGTGAGCTTCACAATGACACTACAGTGGCTGAGGGAAAGGTCAGATCATCATTCATGAGTTGTATACCTTTTCCCACTTTACTTTTGATTTATGCCCACTACCTTTCTCACTCATGTAGATGAGGTTAGTAAGCTATGACATGAGCATTTTGGGCATCTGAATTTTCATTACCTTGAACAATTGAGCCAAAATGAAATGGTCAACGGGTTACCCCATGTCATATTTTCTAAGGGTCTTTGTGAGGGTTGTGCCCTCGGGAAGCACCCTAAAAAGATTTTTGACAAAGGAAAATCCTAGAGAGCTATACTCGTATTTTGGATCTTGTTCATAGTGACATCTATGGCCCATTTCCATCTCATTTGTTTACTAGAAATCTTTATATACTAACCTTTATCGATGACTTTTTAATGTTACACTTGGGTGTATTTTCTTAAGCTTAAGTCTAGAATTTTTTAACATTTTTAGACTTTAAGGCTCTTGCTGAGAAAAAAGTGGAATGGTCTATCAAGGTTACTTTCGAACTGACAATCGAGGTGAGTATGTGAGAAATAGGTTTGAGGATTTATGTAATTTTGAAGGGATTTCTTTACAATGTACAATTTCTTATATCCCTTTGCAAAATGGAGTTATGGAAAGAAAGAACCAAACACTTAAGGAAATGGCCACTTGTGTGGTTCACTTGAAGTCCCTTCCTCTACGTAGTATTGGGCCAAAGCATGAATTGTGCTTGTTACATTCAGAATCATGTTCTACATAAGGCACTAAGAGGGATGACACCCTTTGAATCCTAGTTTGGACACAATCCTGATGTTGAGCACTTTTGAGTCTTTGGATCCAAGGCTAGAGCCTGGTTTCCCAAAAAGAAATGCAAGTCTTTGGAACCATAATCCAAACCTTGTATCTTTGTAGGGTATCCTGATGGCGTGAAGGGATATTGATTGTTGAACCCTACTACTCATGAGATTTATATCAAGAGAAGTGTGAAATTCGATGAGTCTTCTTTGAATTCTACTTCTCTACCCTTTGAGGTCCTTATGCTCTCTGATTCTAAATCTGAATCTTCAGATGATGATGTTGTTGAGCATGCTCCTCCTCGTCTTTATCCTCCTGTGCCTCCCAACCCTCATGCTTTGGAGTCTTCCGATTCTGATGGTAGTGTTGATTGGAACCTTACTCCTTCTCACTCAAGTGAAAAATCTTCTAACTTTGAGTCTGATCCTCCTGGTCCTCATTGGGCTAGGAAAAAATTGTAAAGTGCTGGAGAGTGGATGGGAGATTCTTCAGACAGGAGGCATACTCACTCAGATTTCATTAGACTTCACTCCTTCTTCTCATCCACTTATTATCCCCAGTATTTCCAGGAGGCTTATGGTATTCCTGAGTGGGATGTTGCCATGGATGAGGAGTATTCCTCACTCATGAAGAATGATACTTGGGATCTCACCCCTCTTCTGAAAGGAAGAAAAATCATTCGGTGTAAGTGGGTGTTCCAAAAAAGTATGGTGCAAATGGTAACGTTGAAAATTTTAAAGCACGACTAGTAGCTAAGGGTTTCTCCTAGGTAGTTGGGGTTAATTACTCATAAACCTTTGCTCTAATTGCGAAGATGAATTCTATTCAACTGACCCTTACCATTGCTATAGAAAACAGATGGGAAGTCCATCAGATGGATGTTAAGAGTTCCTTCCTTCATGGGGACATAGAGGAAAATATCTACATGGAACAACCTCCAGGTTATGTCCATGATCCCTTCCTCATTTGTAAGTTAAATAAGTCTCTCTACGGCATTAAACAAGCCCCTTAGGCTTGGTATGCCAAGATGGACTCCTTTTTACTTACATCAGGGTTCACTCGGTGTCACTCTAACCCAAATGTTTACATTTTGTGGAAAGATGATCCATACTCATCTTGTTTTGTATGTTGATACTTGTTAATCATGGGAAGCTCTTCCTCTATCATTGATTATGTGAAGATTTTCCTTATCCAACAAGTTTTCTATGTCTGACTTAGGATTGCTTCATTACTTTCTTGGGATTCAGATTTCACAATATGACTCGGGAATTATAATTTTACAGCCTAAGTACTCCCTTGATTTTCTTACTCAGTTTCATATGTCTGATTGTAAGCCTTCTCCTACTCCTTTCCTTTTCAGGGTTAAGTTGGTTTCTGATTGCTCTACTCCCTTGGTTGATGGTACCCTTTATTGACAGTTGGTGGGGAGCTTGATTTACCTTACTCACACATGTCTGAATCTATCATATGTGTTGGGATCATGTCCATATTCATGCAGGAGCCACATGAGTTGCATTTGAAAGTGCAAAAAGTGGATCCTTCACTATGTTCGTGGTACTTACACAGATGGCATCCACTATCTAGGAGGAGTAGATATTGACTTAGTTGGATATATTGATTCTGATTGGGCCGGTGATCTTGATCATCGGAAATCTACCTCAGGCTACAATTTTTCTCTTGGTTCGGGTCTTGTTAGTTGGTCTAGCAAGAAGCATAGACGTAATTGTGATATCTTCTATAGAGGCAGAGTACAAAGGAACTTAGTTAAAACTGCCACAAAATTTGTTTGGTTACAGGGTATCTTGATAGAGTTTGGTATTCACTATCAGTGGCCTACTATCATTTATTGTGACAACATGAGCACCATCTCAATTTCAAAATCTAGTTCAGTATCAACAGACGAAGCACATCGAGATACATATACATTTCATTCGGGAGTTGATCCATGATGACATCATCAACTTACAATATTGTCAGACATCTGATATGGTTGCAGACATTTTCACCAAGCCCTTCACTAAGGCAAAGTATCTTCACTTGCAGTCTCTTCTTGGGGTGAGGTATGCTGTAGCCTCCCATCTTCTTCAGATTTCTAGTCCTCTTTCCTCTTCTTTTCTTCTAGAAAGATGTTGTTTGTACATGGGTACCTCATTAAGCCTAGTTTTTCATGACCCATTTGATGCATCTTTCTTAGGTTGTTTAGGGGAGTATTTTATCTCTTGTAAGTGGATGTTTTCCCTTATGGGTTTTTCCTCCATTACTTGAGATCCTTATTGTACATGGGTACCTCATCAAGCCTAGTTTCCGGGACCCATTTTTCTCTTCTTCTTTTCCAGGAAGATGTTGTTTGTACATGGGGACCTTATCAAGCCTTTAGTTAGCCAAGCCCCATTGACACATATTTCTTAGTTGTCTAGGGGAGTTCTCTTTTAGTTATGACTTTCCATGACCTCTACCTTAGCTTCGATGAAGGGGTTGGTGTATATGACTTTTTTCATCATCATTCGACGTCTTGTTCACCTAGACGGTTAGTCATCTCACTTAGTGAGAATAGGTCATAGTTGAATAGGTCAATAGGGTTATGTACACATGTCATGCACAAGAGTTACACAACACTCCTATATGTACCTCTTATTTCTGATCTATGATCATGCTACAAATGGTGTGTCTTTCTCTACTTGATTTCCCTTGTGATTTGTGCTCTTGTTAACTACGTGAAGCATTCTCATCTCCATTGGAAGTGCAACCCTCTTCGATGTGCACGAGATTCCAACATTGATCCTTTCAGAACAATCTGATAACCTCACATAATGAGAGGAGTGCCGAGTATGGATGCGAAAGAAGGGGGGACTTTAGGATACCATTTCCTTTCACTCGTCATGTCAGAAGGGCCTTTACAATCTCTACAAAAGTGACCTTCCTTATTACATTTTAAACATTGAAAATGTACCTTTTCTAAATCAACTGGCTACACCCAAATGCCAGAGGGGGCAGAAATTTTGATGGATTTGGGAATGACAAAATAAGGGTCCACATAGATACAAACCCGAGTCTGCTGTAGATCTTAGAGAGGATATTAGGGCTCCAATATTTAAAAGGGAGGGAGTAAATACAAACCCAAACCAGACATTTTTCTTCGACATCATTGATGGGATCGAAATTAGGAGTCCAAAGACATAAAGATAAACCTAGCTTGGTCATGTACCAATATTTTTGCTGCAACGTCTCAAGCCGTTGAGCTTCGCTACAAAACAAAATGAGGATATAACCTTTGATAAGGAAGCAGATGCGCAGGCCATTGCCCCATTGTTTTTCGCACCAGTTGCATAGATTGGTAGTGGAAAGTCATCATTCACGAAGCTTGGCGAAAACAACTATCTTACAGTAGAGGCTGACGTTGGATTCAAGACCGCACACTGCATTGAGCTCCACACAACATTGAGGATTCGACAATAACGGAGGAAGCTGAGAACGCGCCGCCTCACTATTGTCACTCGGATGGCTTGGAAACCCTAGGCTCTCTATCGCTCTCGATAGATGGACCATTGTTGATTTGCTTGTAGAGGGGCCTTTTGGTTGGGGGATCTTAGATCCCACAGATGATCCACCCCCCTAATGCTGATGATGTTTGTGCTTAATACTTTTTTGTTACTTATGATGTAATTTGGTTGGTTTTGGGTTGCCTTTTTTGACATTTTCTTGGTGTCGTGTGTTGTTCTAACCATATTTCTTAGGACTTACTCTTTGTAATGTTGTTTTATTGTCATTAATTTTTCCAACATTTTTTAAATTTTGATCTATTCGACCACTTTTTAATTATAACCATCTCATATTAATTGTTGATAAGTAAAAAATAAAATCTCCATGTATGTAGACATATCTGACTTACTCATGTCTTCTCGTTTCTTTGAAGTATGCTTTGTACCTTGAAAGTCAAAGAGACACCTTCGATGGATGTGACTAAAATCTCTTTGTATCATGTATGTATATCTCTCCTTTGTCTTCGTCCTCGTCAAGTAGCATTCAGTTCTTATGGTTTTGTGCACGTGTGGCTCTCTCTATATATGTACCAAATAAAAAATTAGGGAAACGGAGAGTTCCGAAGTTCGCAAGCCTTGTATGGAAGCAAGCATGGCGGCAGTAGAGCCCACGTAATGTAGACAGTCCCATCACTACCTTCTTCGTTATTTATTTCAACCGAGGGTTAAATGATTGCCAAGCCTTCTCCTTGCTCTATTTTTGGGTCATTTTGAACTTAGGATGAAAAGGGAATCGCAGCTGAGCCGATAAACGATTTCTTAGGTTTTTTTGGTGTGTAAGCCGAAAAATTTCAGAGGTGTTTTATTGGGCTAGTGCAGAAATTTCGTTTGATAAAGGAGAGGAGGTACCGTGTACCCTTTGTGTAGAGTACTTTTGAGAAGAGACAATGCCCGAGTTACCTGAAGTGGAGGCAGCAAGGAGGGCAGTGCATGAGCATTGCAGTGGGAAAATGATCATCAAGGCAATAATTGCAGACGATCCTAAGGTCATTGAGGGCGTATCTCCTTCTGCGCTTGAGAAGGCACTTGTTGGCAAGAGGATCATTGCAGCACACAGAAAGGGGAAGAACATGTGGCTGCAGCTGGATACGCCTCCCTTTCCTTCCTTTCAATTTGGTATGTCTGAATTTCATTGCTCAGGTTATTTGTGTTTGGACCTAAATAGGAAAAGTTCTTATGCTCTGTGGTCCTAGCAGAACTTAATGCACAGTCGCTTATAATTTGTATCCATATAATATCCCTCACCAGGGGTTAATAGAGAGTAAACTTTTTGTGTATCTTTTACAATAATCACCAAAACTTGGTAGACGGATTCCTGTTCTTTGGTATGTTTACATATGGCAATACCCAGTAGCGGTTTATGAAAAGATAAATCTTGGGTGAGGTCACAGAATTACTTTTAACAAAGAGTGGGGTAAGCTCGGACCACATTCTTAAGATTTGTAAACCTGCTCATAGTCTTAGGATTAGTTAACACGAGTCATGGTTGAGTGTACCGCTTTCTTATATTAGTTTTTATTTAAAACTACCCACCTCAATTTTTGTTCGTTTTGGCCTGGTAAATCTTGGGTGAGGTTATGGTATGCCTTTAATCACAATGTGGGGTAAGCTTGGTCCATGTTCTTAAAATTTGTAAACAGGGATTATGCTTGAACGTACCCCCACAATTGTTGCCAGACAATTTCTTTACCTGCCTGGTGGAGTTATGGGCTGCCTTAGTGCGGTAGGGTTATTTGATCATGGGATATTGGCATATTGCTCTTGTCAGTGTTCCCCATTACTGTTACACTACAATTCTTTGTGGACTAACATTCAAATTTTTTATCTTTGTGTTTCAACTTTGTGACCAGGCTAGGTAGTTAACCGGGCCTTGCTTGTCCATTTACACTAGGAGTGCAATTCCCATCAGATGTTAACGAATAGGTACATGTGTATATGGCGATACCCACTGGAGGTTAATGAAAAGCTTTTATGTTCTGCTATATCTAGCAATACACGTTAGTCATAAACAGGCTCTCATTAATTTATTGATATAAATGTTTTTATGGAAGTGCCCACCAGGGGATAATGTAGATACTATGTATGATATTGAGTTGAGACTATTTGTACGGTATCTCATAAGCATCTCTGTTCTTCCCAGTAATTGAGGTCCACTATCAGTGTTAAGTACAACATCTTCATGATCTGAATAGAAAGTATGTCGGTAAAGAGAGCCTTAGAGGGATTTTTTTTGCCACTATAAGGTGAGCAGTATCTAATTCAACCTATGTCACAAGGTACACCGAATTTTATGGAAAATGTTTGAACTTCGCCGAAACTTATCCCCATTGAACATTTACTTGAATTTTATCCACTATTTTAACTTGGGAAGTTTTTTCGACATGATGTTACACTTTTTACTTAAGGTTGGCAATATCTAATTCAAAGTATGTCACAAGGTATGCCGAATTTTATGGAAACTCTTTGAACTCCGCCGAACTTTATCCCCGTTGAACATTTACTTGAATTTTATCCACTATTTCAATTTGGGAAGTTTTTTTGACATTAATTTGCACTATTTAATAAATGTGTATGTATCCATATACCAAGTGAAAGCAGAGAATAAAAAGTTCTCTATACTCTATTCCTTTGACATATTTATTATTTTTTAAGAAAATTTAAATGATAAAAAAATTCTTTTGTTCAAACTTAAAGACATTTTTTTCCGAACTTAATCTATTGGTGAATTTGAACTAAACTTTATCCTTGTTGAATGTGAACTTGCACTTGAACCTTGTGACTTAGAATACAACTATGGTTTCTTTAATTTAAAATATACCATCCTTTTCTTTCCCCTTTTCTATTAAAGTTTTTTGATGTTGTACATTGTCATGTGGAGGCATGCATAAGGGAGGTATCTTACCTCCTTTCCACATCATCCTAGGCCCATTAGCTCCACGCAGGGAAAAAAACATATCAAAAGCAAGAAAAAGAAATAAAATTTGCCCTAATGAACCATCCATTTTCTTTCAAACTAGATACACAACAATCAACGTGGAATCACAATTAGAAATTTTATAGGTCTCAAATGATACCTATGACATACATGATCTGCTTGCATATGGAAAGATATGAAAAGTCTCATCATTATGAGGATAAAGAGCCACCAAAGGTCCTTAGTTACAAAGCTGATATAAACATATTAGAATATAAGGCTT
Organism: Taxus chinensis; assembly: GCA_019776745.2. Classification (NCBI taxonomy): domain Eukaryota; kingdom Viridiplantae; phylum Streptophyta; class Pinopsida; order Cupressales; family Taxaceae; genus Taxus; species Taxus chinensis. The sequence goes on from CM034148.1 coordinate 133,313,694, forward strand.
ATCACTTGTTAGTAAGTCATTATTGTTATGTATTAACTAATGTACAGCTGTAACCACCTTTACCATTTTGTAACAATCTCTTGCATAATAAAATGATGAACACACAAGCTACTATGTGTGCATTCTGATTCCCCTTCAATCTTTTTTTTTTACATCTTCTAACATTGGTATCAAAACCATTGGTGCTTGAAGAGGTGTGGAGCTCGAGGAAGCCCAAAGAACTTTCAATAACCTTGTGATTTTTAAAACAAGTTAACTGGTAAGGGCACATAGATACAATGCAAAACTGTCGTTGATTTACGTAGAATTTCCAACAACAAAATTAAACAAAAGAAAAAATTATAGTTGTAGGGCACGAAATATAGATGCAATAGGAAATACAGTGCACAATTGCAAATTTGAAGGAGAATGCAATAGTGACCCATAAATATGTGAGGTTCAGACCCGTTTGAAGGAGAAATACATGAAGTTAGACTCGTTTGTAGGAGAAATATAGTCGCAAATTGGTGGGAGGAAAATGCAATCACTAGGGAGGAAAATACAGTCGCTAGGGCATTTGCAAACTTGAGTATACAACGATCGCGAGAGACTTAAATCGAGACTTTGTTGTTTATAAATAAGTTGGAGGGCACAATTTTCGCTGTATTTTCAAACATGCTTGAGGGCACAACTTTTGTCATATTTTCAAACATGTTTGAGGGCACATTACAATAACTTGTGCCAAAACAATTTCGAGGGGCTGTAAAAGGTTGAAAAATCCAAATGCGACCAAACAAGAGAAGTTTTATAATAAACTAGGGAAGACTCATCTAGGGCACGATTTGTGAAGGTTTTCAAAGGGAAATACTGTTGGAAATATGCCAAAGAATATTCTTGCATGTGAGTATTACTGTCAATTCTTCTGTAACAACCATTATAGAAGAATCAGACGTGATTGCCATTATGAAGATCGGAAAGCATGATGGTAGAAGGATTCACTCTAGTAGAAGTCAATGCTATGGTAGATAATGAAGATGCCAAAGCTATTTTGTTAAACGGTTTGCCTTCTAAATATAACAAGGGAAAGCTCAAAGACAAACTAATTGCAGTTAATATAGCCATTGTTGAAGATCCACTAGATGTTGAAAGTGGTGAAGAATTTGCTGATGAAGAATGTATTTTAAAGAAGCCCCACACTTTGAAGACAAGAAGGGATCTAGTGTAGATGGAGTTCAATATGGATGGCTTCCCAATTAGTTCTGGAGTTTGTGGATTTTGGGAATTATACCTTTATGAGGGTCACGGGACAACTTGATGGAGCATTTTGGATGTAGCTCAACATGGATGGTTGTCCAATAATTTGGTGGGTTCGTAATTCTGGAGTTTGGAGAGGTGAAATTTGGGAACTTGGAAATTCAGCTTGGGAGCTACACTTTTACGAAGGTTATGAGGCAAATTGACGGAGTTCTACCTGATCAAAAGATTTCAAAGAGAAAGCTTTTGAGGAATGCTTGGTTTTGTTTGGCTTTGTTTTAATTTTATGTCAGTATGTTTGATTTTACTTTTTGTAGTGTAAGCCTTAAGAAGGGGTATTAGAATTTAAGGCTTATTGTTTATTATTAAGTCACTATTAGATATGCATTAACTAATGTACGGTTGTAACCACCTCAACCATTTTGTAACTATCTCTTGCCTAATAAAATGATGGACACACAAACTACTATGTGTGCATTCCGGTTCCTCTTCATTCTTTCTCTATTTACATCTTCTAACAAAAAGCAAGTACGATTAAGGAAAGCCAAAGGTAAAAGTAGATGGAAGCTCTACCAAGTGCATGCACATGAAAATGAAAGGATGCTGCTTCAAAATAAATCAGTTGTAACATTAAATGGTTTGCCTTGGTGCATCTATGTTCATGTAATTTCATTATATGGTTTGAACGACCTTTAAGACACATAAAATTACATGTATGCATTCACTTCAAGACAAGAAAATGACAAAGGCTGAATGTATAGGTGACCAAAACAAATAGGAGGAAGATGAAAAAGGTTTGGAGGCGAGTTCGGATCCCTATGGAACCTTTCTTCACTTTGTTTTAAAAAAAATGGATGTAGTGACGGATTTGTAATGGCATGAACTTGTCACCCATGTACCTGTGAGATAGTTTGGATTTTGGAGTCTTCTACGTCCATTACCACCTGTTTTGGTTAAGGATTCTTGGAGGGAGTTGAAACATTTGTGATATTATTATTATCTAAATGTTATATTTATTAACTATTATGTGCACATTCATATTTGAATTTCACAGTGCACCTTTGCTCATCCACACGTGCATTAGTACCCCACCATAATGCCAAGCTTATTCAAATTATGGTCTTCTTTGGTCATAAATTTGATAGTAAAAGGTAAGAATGTTTTTAGTTTTTTACATACAATAGGTTTTGTAGGTACAATTCACCCTCATGATGTCTAAAAAGCACAATCCTTTGCAAATATTTAAAATTGCCTTAAAAATAACTTTTGATAAAATCACGATAATGTTATGAAACAATTGGTTTTTTGTAGAGGATAACTTGTTAAAAATAAAGCAATCTGCATCTTATCAAAGTTCGTTTCTGACAAGTCTTGTGTGCTCTTTTGAAGTTGACTTTTATAGTATGCCCAACTTTGCAATACACCTTCTTGCTCCAAATAATGCTAGAAAAAAGCTTAAATTGGATCTATTTGGTGATTGAACTATCCTAAGCAAATACCTTGGTTTCTTGTTTGTTTATAGACAATGTGTGCCCTATGAATTTCAGAAAGGAGCTTTATACATTATAGTTTACCTTATGTTTTTTGATCATGGAAGATAAAATTAAACATCTTGCCCAATATATAAAGGTAAAAAAGGTAAAGGTAGTTTTTAGGTCACAACCAAAAGAGATACCTATTTGGTGTTATGAGCACTCCCCTTTGTGGAAGCCTTCGAGAGGATTGTTTTCCATTTATCTTATATATTGTTTAAACAAGTTCACATGCCTTACTCCCTTTGAGTTCGAACATGTGCTTCGTTATGGAGTACACATGCCTTAACCATCAGACCCACTAAGATTGTAAGAAATGGTTAATAGGAGTAGGACTCAAATATGCATGGATTTATATAGAAAAAATGTTTGTGACGCTAAAGCTTGTGGTTTCGACTACATAACAATTTATTATTGAATTAGATCATGCCAAATGAAGGACAACTGCTTTAAGTGGATTCCATTGCTTTATGGATTTTCCATAAGAAGCAACAAACACATCTTCCTTTTGCATTGAGATTGCATGATTGAAATGTTCTCAATGGTACAACTAATAACAATATGAATAGCATATGGGAGCAAACTAAGTCACAAGGTTCATGTTCAAGTTCGGCAAATATAAAATTCCAATTAAGTTTGACAATGATAAAATTCAAAAAATAATTGTGATTAAATTCGATTGCTATAATTTTCATTTTTTTTAATATAAGATATAAATCCACAGAATTGTCAGATAGGTAAATATTACTAAATAAACTTGAAATCTATGTAAAAAGACGTCACTATCACGTTTATAAACTTTGTGAAATTGTCAAAAATTACAATTAGCAGTCAAGACTCAAATTTCAAAAAATTTCCAAGTCATCAAGATCACTTGGTTGAGTTAATGCAGTATCATCATCACTAGATGCACCACTCAATTCATCATCAAAAAAGTTAGGCTCATTTACATCCGCCATGTCTTTTGGAATTTGGAGTTGTAAAGAAGAGGTGAAGTCTTTTGTTGCTTGTTCATACACAATTGTAATTTATTGCGAATATAAACAAGATCTCCCAACTTTCCTGACAACTTGTTCCTCTTTTTAAAATGGATTTGTTCAAAGCAACTACAGTTCCTCTCACAAGTTGATGAACTTGCTCCTTGACTTAGTATTCAAATGGAAAAGCGTTGCAATTTAAGAGTTTGTGCTCCATAGGACCTCCATCATCTGTACCCAAGCATGTCAACTTGTGACATGTCATATTTGGCCGTTGGCATTCCAAACATTCCTTCTCCTGTCTTATATTTCCAACACCGGTCTCTAATTAGACTTGCAGTTGCAAATGTTGGATTTGGTTCAAACTTTTTAATGGCTTCGTAAAGCCCTGCCATAACTTCACAATCACTCTATCTATGAATTTTGAATAGCTTAGGCTCCAAATAACATGTTGCATGTAAAAGTGTGCGCATCATTTTCCACCAGGAATAAATTGTATCCCAAATCTCTATGTAGTTTGTTTCCACATTATTCAGTGCTTTTTGAACTGCTTCCTTGGTGGCTCGGTCCGATCGGATTTGCCAACTCTGCCCCCTCCAGGAGATTGAGACGGAAGAGCACTTCATTTTCCATTGTCCCACCTACTACGAGATCAACGGTAGATTCCATTGTTTGTTTAGAGAGCGCCCGACTTTCACCGACTTCTTCAAATATCATGATCAGAGATGCCTCGCTCTTTATCTTCAGGAGGCTCCCTGGCTTAGGCAGGAGACTACGCAGTTGACCACTTCCTTCTTCATAGTTCTATCCCTTGGTAGAGGCACTAAACGACAGAATGACACCACCCATGGCCACCCCACTAGATCTGTTCGTGGTCGGATGCTCACTAGTTCAGGACCTTCCTCCCACAGAGTGCTTCCGAGGTCTAGCAGGCGCACGGGAAGAGCTCTCCCCTCTTCGAGACATTAACACCCCAATTTAGGCCTAACTTCTAGTCTCAGAATCCAACACATTACCAACTTCTTCCAATAAGCTTAGTAGGCTTGTTGAGGGGTCCTCCTCCACTCCCCCTTTCCCTGCTTTCTTCGCCTGCTTTGACTCCGTGGCTCTCACCAGGCTCTTTCTGGGCCCTTTTCTTGTCCGTTCCTCTATTCTCCTCTCTTCTTCTCTCCTTTTCTCTCTGGTAGTTTTTCGGGACCCTCTTGGTCCTCCGCTGCGTGCCTCGCTCATTTGTACTGTTTCAGTCCCATTGACCTATTTTGTGGTCATTTGTTGGACATTTAATAAATTTATCTTATCTTGCAAAGATCCATGCTCTCATAAAACATGCCAAGACAAGGGATGTCACCATCAACCATGCGAAACACATCAACAATTGGTCCGCACACATTTAAAACATTTGTTATATTTTTCAAAAAATTGTTGTTTAAAAGAATTTGCTCCATGTCCTTCCCCTTGAAATTTTTAGAAACCACAGAATTTTCCCACTTGGAAAAAATTACTAGTGTTCCACGGGGATGTGTCCCCCACTGAAACTGCTACCCTGGAGACTTAGGACATATTTGAGACTTGGGGACTTCCCCCTCCGTCCCGTCACCGCCACCGCCACTAGTGCCATGGGGACGTCCCCAAAACGTTTCTCTCAAAGAGGGGATGTTTTTGAGACGTCCCCAATTTTTAGGGACTTTGTGGGACGTCCTCGAGATGTCCTAGAGAATCCTAGATGTCCCCGAGATTTCCAACCGTCTCTAGAGGCATAAGGTTGTCAATTTTTTTTTTAAAATCTTTTTGTTTTATAATTTTTGGCTCCCAACCCTAACCCTAATACTCAATGTGCCCCACCCAACCCCTAAGCACTCCAAAAAAACTATATATAAGAGTTACACCCTCTGTCCAAATCACAATAAAAAAATTCAAAGCAAGAGTGAAAGCATTAACAAGTAAGAGTGAGAGGGTGAGAGCATTAACAAGCAAGAGTGAGAGTAATAACATTAGCAAGTAATAAGTAACAATAAGAGTTAGAGCAAGTGCCAAGTCTTCATTGGATTGAACCACTGGGCAACTGTATTTGATTTTCGAATGTAATCATCATTTGAATATTAATATTAATATATTGATATTTGGCATTTTCACTGTTCAATGCAATGTATTTAGTATTTCAAAGTTTCATTTGTTTTACCTTATACATTTTTTTTATTAACTAATTTTTCAAGTATGATATATATTTGTGCCACTGTCCCGCCATTTCGCCACCGTCTTGCCGCTCCGCTACCATCCCCAAACCTAGGCCCTTGGTTTCCTCGTCTCTGAGACCCGTCTCGTTGTCCTCCCATCCCCCTGTTCTGAGACTCAGTGGAATACCGCAAATTATAAACCTTAGAGTTGCTTTTTCTTCAACCAATTTTTTTCGAAGTGATATAAAATGAAGCAAACCTTGTTTCACACAACCTTCAACAACTCCCTCGTTATATGTGGTCTGTAAAGATTTAATGTGAAACAATGATTTCTTATAAAAGTTTGCAATTTCTTTTCCTCTGTGAATTGCTTCATGTACCCATGGGCATTTACTAACGTCATGAAGATGTTAGAGTAGATTGTTTACTTTAGCTCATGTTCACTTAGGTACTTTCTTTCTATTTTATTTATCCTCACCCACGTATGTGTGGATATTTCTTTTATCTTATTTAGATATTAAGAGGATATTGTGTAGTTGTTAGGTATAGTTTTTTCCTTGATCTTTGGTCTTGACTAGTTCTTTTCTTGATTTATGGCTTGATCTATGGCCTTAACTAGTTTTTAGATTGATCTTTCTTGCCTATATAAGCAAGGCCCTTTCTCATTGTACTATATAGAGTTCCATGAGATATAATATTTGATATTGCCGCTCTTCGTTTACAAAACTTTTTGTAAAGTTATTATGTCGATTTGCTTTCAACTTATTGAATGTGATAATCTATTAGCATATGAGATCTTTGTGGCTTGAAACAATCTGTTTATCGTTCCTTTTAGAAGAAATAAATCTAGACAATGTGCTACACATGGGCTTCAATATATTTGTGGGTACTTCTCTACAATAAGCTTCCTAACTCCCACACAATTTCCGACACTGTCAGTAACCACTTAAACCACATTCTCCACACCTACTTCAAAAATAACTTCCTCTAATATTTGATATCTATACTAAAGTTTTCTTATGGTTCATGGTGTCAATCACCTTCAAGAACACAACACCTTTAGGGCAAGCCACCAAAACATTAATTAGTGGCCTATGACATATATTTGACCATCCATCCCTCAATACAATGCAACTTGTTGCACTCCAAGAGGCCTTGACCTCAGCTGATTTCTAGCCACTTGATCTTTTGACCTTTGCAAATGAGTTGTTCTAAAAGCTTCTGAAGAGGGTGGTGTTTAGCCTTTGCCAAACTCTGCAACTCTCTGAATAACATTTCGAAAATATGGATTCTTGGTTACACTAAATGAAATGGAACTTGAATAAAATAGATTAGCTAATGCATCTTCCACATGTTGTGGTTTCCACAAGCTGTCAATGTTCCACTTCTCGTCGATCCACTTATTGTGGTCTTGAGCATACTGGAAGAGGAAGACACAAAAGATGTCATGAACCTAGACATATCCTCTTGGATTCTTTGTTTCTTTTGTATCGATTTCATCTTTCCTACAATTGAAAAGGATTGTTCTTTCTTTAGAGCAATTCTAATCTCTACAGTCACTGATCCACATGGAGCAACACCCCCTTCATGACCCCCTAAAATGCCAAGTGGTGTATCACCCCTATCAAACTTCTAGTAAAATGATGACCACACAAGTGACATTTAATATTGTTACTGTCGCGGGTCACATGTTTCCAATTCTCAACACTTGATTTTTCGGGAGCCATTGAATTAGAATCTACATGTAATTTTAATAATAAGATATCAAATTTAAATAAATTATAATAAATTTAAAAAATTGAAAGTATTAAAATATAAATAACAACATGACACACTACACAACTTTGATAGGAAATAAATAACATATGGTGGACATATGAACATTAATTATTTTCTCAAGTATTTGACTCCTAGTACAAAAGTGTATTATTAATGACTTTTGGGTTTTAATAGATTTAGAAGTTTTTTTTAAAGAAATGCTACACCCAAAGCCTATCACAAAGGCAATATGTACAATTTTTTTTGAAATATAAAAATATAAAATTACGTAATAAAATGTTACAAAAACTTAATTAAAAATTTAAAACCTAATGATAAAAATGAATTAAAAACACAATAATAAAAACTTAATTAAAAACCTAGTAATAAATGAATCAATAATAAACTTATTTAAAAATAATAATAAGTTAAAAACTTTAGTAAAAACTTAACAATAAATATTTTATTTAAAACTTAACAATAAAAAGTTAATTAAAAAGTTCGTAATAAAGAAATTAATATTTAAAAGTTAAAACTAAATAATAAATAATAAATAATAATAAAATATTAAAAAGAAACTTAAAAAAAAATATAAATTCTAAAATGTGTAAGTCTTTAAGCTTAAAAGTTAAACCTAAAATGTGGAAGACCTACCTCACGTGGACAGAAGACTCTTGACCAGGCCGACCAAGGAAGATATGGCAGTGGTAGAGATAACGGTGGAAGTTCGAAACTTTGAACCCTCAAGTTCTCCTCCGAGGTCAGAGTTGCAACTAATGGCAGCAACCGAGTTGGGCAGAAACTTAGCCACGCATAATGGCATCTGGCTGGTTTGTGTTGCGAGCACAAAGAAACAATGGCCACTCAAAAATGCCACTCGCGCTGGTCACTCCACTTATGACCAGTCAAAAATGACCAGTCAAAAATGCCACTCAAATACACTACTCACACCACTCCCAACCACTTCACAGGCACTTTACTCAAACTCGCGAGTTGCAGGCCCCTCAATCGTTAATTTGATTAGTAAAGGCACTTGTATGACCTTAACATGGCGAAAGGTTGTTTATAAAGACTTTGAACTTGTAGGGTTGTTTGACAACTTTTAGGGTTTTTTTTGCCGTCAAATATTAGCGAATATTCGTGATTTTTTATCCCTGCTTTAAAATTTGTCGGGTTTCAAACTTTTTCCATGAAATCTGGTGAATCCTTTGACTTAGGGAGCAAATAAGGAGTCCCAACTCCAACTAGTTGGAATTTACACCCAAAAGAGGTGAATCCTAAACATGCTTGTACATATAATATCATCTATTCCGCACATTACATATAACTATGAAAGAGCAAGACCTATCACTAGAGAAGAAGATAAGGTTGATAGAGAGCCGAACATGAGACAAAGGTTGGTTCTGAATTGTGTGTGTATCGAATGAAGGATCCCTGTCATCCTCAATGAAAGAGCCAATACAATGTCTAACAATGTCCATAAAAGAATGGCCTAGACCAAGTGGACCTAGATGGGCAGTCTTGGGGGACCAAAGAATGTCTACTTGGAACTCTTCTAACATTCACGGTTGATTGTTCTCTAGTAGTAGAGAGGAAGTTGGTCATACCTCCTTAATTGGATTAGCTAAAATATGGGTGAGGAGGGTAGTAGACCTGTTATGCCAAGGAATACATCCACCACGAGAAGAAAAATAGGGTAGGTAAAACCTGAACGGCTAAATCCTAAATATGTCAATATAAATGATGTCATGTATTCAAAATCTTACGTATAACTATTAGAGAAAAAGACTTGTCATTGGAGAAGAAAATATGGCTGATAAGACCTGGATAGAAGATGAACCCTAGTCCTAATTTATGTGTATTAGGCGAAGGAATGACATCCCCCATGAGCCATTGTGACAAGATTTGATAATGCCCATAAAATCATGGTGTGAACTAAGTAGACTTGATTAGGCAGTCTTGGGGGGTGCAAAGAACGTCTCCTTTGAACTTCCCTAACATTCATGACTGATGGTTCTCTAGCAGTAGAGAGGAGGCTTGTAATATGTATCCAATTGGATCTCCCAAAATCGAACATGCATGTGAGATAGAGCATGTTGATTTTATTATCGTTATTGGAAAAGTTGAACTATGTGAGTAGACGAAATTCATCTAGAATGAGAATCAACAATTATGTAAGAGACAGATAAAGACCTGCGCGAGTAAAAAATGTAGAGTTTTAAGTAGATGTGTTAGCGAGATATGATGATGTTGGATTTCATTTCTTTTCTCTAATAATTTAAATGACTCCTTTTCACTTATTCTTTTTCTGTCGTGTATTGAAAAATTTACTTGATCACATTTTATAATTTTTTGTTGTACCTTATAACAATGATTGTTACATTTTGGTTCATACTTTGCTTTGGTAAAAAGACCGAATCTTGAAAATTATTCTTGAACTGTATTAGGGATGACAGGGGCGGTTTATATCAAGGGTGTGAGTGTTACTAAGTATAAAAGGTAAGATCTATTATTGGCATCTCAAGTTTGCATATTTGGCTGATCATGTTTGTGTGCATGTGAATAAGCTAATTTGATTTTTGGGTATCCTACATGCATTAGAAAACACACATGCATGTGTGTATATATCAAGATTCAAGTACCATAGTAGGTTGATTCAAGCAATATTTGTAGAGCAAGAAAAGTTTGGTTTTTGTAAGAAAACCTGGGTATCTTTTCTTAATGTAAAGATGGTGATAATATAATTCTTCGAGATATTCTTATTGCAATTTTTTGTTTGTACATGTGAGGAAAACTATGCATGTTTAAACTATCAATTGAGTTTGTCAATAAAATTAAAAGAATTTGGGAAATGGCAATTGATAGATTGAAGTTGGAAACTATTGCGGAGAAAACTGTATTAATTTGCATTCCTGTTTTGTTTAATGAAGATAATGATGAAGCAAAAATAAAAATTAATGAGATTTCAATTTAAAGTTATGGTAGGTGGTAGGTATATGCAATGCCCTTAGATATCTGGGTAAAAAAATAAAGTAGTTTGACTGTTTGAAAGATAGGGAAGAAGTGTATATTTAGATACCTATAATAAGAAGACGTGTTCTTAAGTAGGGAAGACCCAACCAAAATATATGTCAAAACTTAGGGAGAGAAAAGTATAAGAGGGAATTGATGATTCCTTATGAAGGAGGGGTGGTGTGGCACTTGATAATGACTAATAGATGTCAAGGTACTAAGTTAAAATATCGTACATTACAATTCCAGAACCTGAAAAGTGTTTTGTGATGAATGGAGGTTAACTCCAATTCAAGTGTTTCCATTAAGATGTTGAGTCATTGCCTAATGGGGATAGAAGCTCAGATTTTAGTGTTTCTATCTTTTTTAGGTAGAAACTTTCATTGTAACCTTGATGTTTTGCCATTTTAGCTTTAGCCTTAGTCACCTTTTTAGCTTCTAGGGTTTTTTTCTACCCTAGTTTTGTTTGATTGTATCGAATGTACTTTTGATGGTTATTGGCCTACATTGGTCACTCATGGACACTAATATAATTTCTTTCTTTCTTTCTTTTTGCGTGGTAACCGGGGGCTGTTAATGGGTCCCCTGCCCTATATAAACAAGGGCTACGAAGTGGCGTAGTACCTATGGATAGTTATTAAAATCAAATCAATACTGCTGAATAAACTAACATTTGCACGTTGCATATTTCAATATATTAAAGATTTTCAGTTCAAAAATATATTATTAAAATCTTTCCAAGTGAAAAAAGGACATGGCTTGCATTTCTCTTCACATTCATTCAAATAGACTCAGAAGCAATAGAAAAAATCTGGGTCTTGAAGTAAGAAAGGCAGTGCAGCTGTAAGCATTTGTCATTTGAAAAGCTAGACGGGTCATCTCCCAATGTGCATTGAATGCCACATTATTATATTTACTGCTGTAGTTGTCAGTGCAAAGAAAGCAGCCAAGCTGGCCAACTTGGCAGGGGTGGGGCCTTAACCTGGTCTATGAGGTTTTAATTCATTCAAATAAACGGGTATAGAGCAGCTACGATAAAATAAAATGAGTGGTAATATTTCCATAGACAGTTCGGTGATTATGGGTCCATGGCTAAGACCATATAGTAAATCTATGCTGCATTTCTTTGAGTTCATATTACTTCAAAGACTCAATTTTTTTGGGAGGCTACTCTTTTAGGGGATGGGAGAGGGCAGCTGTTAAAAAAAAAGGGAAAAATAAAAAATATAGGAAATTTTAAATATTCATATGTTAACATTGATAAGGCAATCATCATATACATTATAGAACCGTAATACATAACATTAGAATTAAATTGAGTTTTCACATAAGAGTCGATGTGCGCGCGTGCGCACACACACACATATATTAGAATGAAATACCCAAGGATTGTTTCAATTAAACTGTTATCGCCGAATCACAACACCCTTAAATTTGCACAAGTGTGTGTGTTTGAGCTCATGGTGTAAGTGGATAACATGGGTACTATTTTCAAGTTGTGGGACTTGCTACTTGAGATAGACCTCCAAAGAAAATTGGTTCTTGCTCCTAAACTACCTACCACAATCTACTCTAATGTAGACAAAATTATCTTATCCTAATCTAACTTTCCAAGGGACCAAGGAGAGAGAATGCATGAAAAAAAATCATACACTAACAGATGGTGATACACTAGAAAAGGAGTAGAAAAGGAGAGGATAAGAGTAGCCTTCCAATGTGTGTAAAGTGGAAGTAAAATGCATGCCAGAAGAGGGTGATCACAGTTCTCCACAATTTAACAACAAATACATTCACAACAACATTTTATACATACACAATGATAATGAATCCCTGCAATAGCATATATATATACAATATATTTGCAATGATGTTGAAGAGGTCAAAGAAGAATGCAAACAGATACATAACAGGGGAAGATATATCCACAAACTTACATCTAGTGCTTTATTGATATTCACAGTTCAATCCTATTACAAAATAAGGGCCTAGATCACCATGCAAAGAGTCCACTACAAAGGTGCCTGCATCACATTGGCTTCACAAAACAAATTTGACAGAGTTTTGCTACACAAAAAATACTCGCTTCTTTACAATGAGCTTAACACTTCAATTTATAGAATTCTGAGAGAAGAGAGAGAGAGAGAGAGGAAAAATGGAAATCCCCAAAATCTATCATTTAACCACTTGCAAAGAGGTCAGTAAATGGAATGAAATGATAGTTCTGTTACTTGGAAAATTCTCCCTCATACTGTCCCATAACTTGCAGTAGTGAAATATTGTGTAGCCCATGCTTCATTGAATGCATCCCCAACCACCACTGAAATACATTGTTGTGAAACTGATCACATTTTCCTTGTAAACTCTACTATAGATCCTTCATCAAATCTCTGAATATCTTGATTGTTTATGCATCAGGCTTGGAACCACGATTCCAACAAGTATAAATTTTGTGCTGATTTTGCTGAGAATTGCAAAATTTATGGTCAATTTGAGTCCCATGTAGCTATTTTGAGTTTGCTAGGGATTTCTTGCCTTTTACGGGAGTGGAATATTTAAATTATTGGAACTGGATACATTTCCTTCCTTTTCACCCACCTACCCTCACAAAAATTAAGAATTTCAATTGGTTTCCATGACGGAGAGGACATGTCGAGATCTTTCTGAACGATAGTAAAATTTATGTGAAATTTCGAGCATCGGGTCAAAAGTTACTACCATTTGAAGTTCGGGGGTCGGTTGTTGACTTTTCCTTTGTATTGTGGGTATTGCGGGTTTTCGGGGAACTCATGTCAAATTGTGGCAAAATCGGACCGTTCAGGACCTCAAAAATCCGCAAATTGCCGATTCCTTCTTTTGTGCAAAAATTTCAACATTCTCAAAAATGTCCCCCAGGCCCCTAAGCCCGAAATTGGGCCAAAATTCTCAAAAAAATCACCCGACTCGGGCTTTTCTGTCCCAAGCGTCCGAAATTGGCACCGATTCGTCAGGGCCGTTGAATTCCGCCTTTGCCAGGCAACCCACTGACTGCGGGAAATTCGGAAACGATTCTCAAAAACTCCCCCAGGCCGCACAAGTGTCCCAAAATTGGACAGCCGATTCTCGATTTTTTTCCCCCAAGCCGCCATACACTGACTTGCGAAAAAATCTCAAAAATTGCGGGGTCCCGCAAGCGTACCCAAGTCCTAAAATTGTCTCGCGGGCTTTTGCGGGAAAAAAATCCCCCCAGGCCTCATAACTTGCAAAATATGAAGAGTTAGCACTGGACTTCTTTCGGCTTTTCGGAAAGGGCGAAGAAATTTCCTATCTAAGGACACTTTTCTTCGCTTTTGCCGAATCCTTACTGCCTACTTAAAATATGTTAAAAAAATCGTACTTGAAGAACTACGAATGGGGGACAACCCACGTTGTGTTAGTTGATCCAAAATTAAGCATGAGCTTATTTTAGCACTAACAGTAGGTCCTTGAAGATATATTTCTCACCTCTTGCTAAAAAAGGATAGAAATCCATGCTATTTATGTCTTGAAACCAGGGATAGATAGAGGAAAGCATACATGGGTACGCTATTATCCAAATCTTAATGGGGCTTTCACCATTTCTGCTTGCTCCACCCCAAAGCAAATTGTTTTAGTTATCAACGAAATATTTTAAAAGGGACCTGAATTTTGGATAAGATAAACAATGTATAACATTCAAAGAACATTGAAGTGCTGCATCCTAGAGATTCTAACGTTTGCTGAACGTTGGTGAATAGAAATTGTAGTTATGATTTTCCCATGCTACTAGAAAAGTCCAAACTATGAGGGAGTGCATCATCCAAATGAAAGAACCCCAACTATATACGTGCAAAGGACAAATATTCATCTCATAACAACCCACTGTGGCATCTTCAAGAATCAACATATTATCTGCAACAAGGGGATTATGAGTTGGTAAATAAAATCTCTAAAAAAATGTAAATAAATTGAAGTGGCAATGCATTATGTTTGACCACCATGTCTTCTGCTTATCGAGACATTTTGGAAGCGTATTTCACAGTCTTAATTGGACAAGATTCTATATTTGTAAAGAGATAAATCTTCACAAAACAATTTGTAATAGTTACCAACCAAGAACCCATGAAAGGAGGCAAGTTGCAAGAATCCTCAAGTCTGGTGCATTCTTTCAATGCTATGACCCATAGATGTCCAATAAGGAGATATACAGCTTGAGCTATATGATTTAAGCATATTGCAAAATGATAAGAACTCGCCAATTGGTCTAGCGAATACTATTCTTTTTGGTCTTTAATTCACATGTACCTGTAGTCCGCATTCAATTAATATCCCTTAATTTCACCCGTCCTTCATGAATACTTCTTTCGCATCAATGATCTAGAGCTCAAGTGGAGGCTCTCTCACCATGCCACAGCTGCACACTATATGAGATATAGAGCATAGGCTGCCTATATGAGCCAGAATTTTAATCTAATCATCAAGTTGATCCCCTATAGATAGAATCCCACTATGGAACCTGAGTTCTCCTATGATGGGGGCTCTCCTCTCTAATGTATCGCGTGTCACGAGGATAGGGCCCCACCACATCATCAGATCACTATAGATAGAATAATATTGCATGCCTTGGAGAATGCCTTATTGTATTAAGGAAATTGAGAAAACATGCATCTATTCATATCGATCCCCACTTGACCCGATATGCCGAACCCAAAGTTTTATCAATGGCGTTATTCACATCCTCTGAAATAATCTTCATTATACCACTCTCATAATGAACTAGTGTAAAGTCTGATAATGGCTATATTCTTGTTTATTGATCAAAAGAGATGAATCCAAGACTGCCATAGATTGCATTTTCTTTGTTGAATGGCATCAATGGACAACCAGTAAGAGATAGTCATGATAGGCATTATAAATCATTCTCATGGGCGGTTTCAGTCTAAGGAAAATAAGGAAGATTTCGTGAAAATCTCTGCCCTTCCTACCATGACGAATTCCCTTTATCTGGTAATCGATATGATATATTTCTTCATCCTTAGACGGGATGAGAAGAGATGAATCTCCAATTGGACTGGAGCATGAATTGCGTATACGAGCAATTCCTTCACTATAGGCTCCTCCCCTATATATCTACTGTATGGCACTATCACTATTCACGCATACCTTCAAAAGTGAGATTCACTTGGTGAGAGGTGCCCAGGGAGCTAACGATAGAATAGAGTGTCTTTGACTTGCCCTGGCTAGGGATAGCCCGCAGGTTGATGGGACAAAAATTGGCTATCGATTCGACTCTATTGCTATGCTAAACTTATTCCGATTGGCGATTCGGTGTTCACCGGTGGGTGAATCTCGATACTGATTATATCGTAGTTATGGGAATCCATTACGAGGATTATGCCGTTTCCACTCCGCTTGATAGACCAGCCCAAACCTCTATACCAACTATTCGTATCTAGTGGTCCAGAACTCGAGTATAGAATCAGGCCGTTTGGTTTCGAGTAAGCTCTATCTTCTTGTCCTAGAAAAAGAGATGAGTGAGGTGACCAATAGAGGATGGTTCGCTAATGACCTCATATAGAGAGAGGGCCCTATACCTCTATCTATCAACAACTTGACATTCTAGGAAACACTAGGGGTGATAACTCATATAGATCTCGACTCAGCTCAAAGCCAGATAGATCCACTCAATCGAGATGATCTAGTAGGGCTTCAATTGATGTTGAGTTCGGTCGGATGAGATAGAAGAGATCACCTTCGGCCCTCCCAACTCCCCCTAAACTCGATCATCCAGATCTATATAGACTAGATTAGACTATACTAGAGATAAAGAGCCCATCGGGATCTCTTCTACCTATGTACATGCTAGATACTAGATACAGTAGACGAGTGGCCATATATAGATACACTATTTCCATGCCTATATATATGAAGGTCATAGATAGGATAGGTTCTCAATGGTGGTCTTAAATGCCTTATAATTCTTGATCTCTGAGCTCATATCACATACCTGTAACTCACCATATATTTAGCTCCAATTTTTGATAGGTTACAATATATACCGATATATAGGGGCAACCCCGCTCTATCACTTAATAAGGTTGCCATATATAGATAGAAAGGGACCAGCTGAGGGGCGGGCCTATCTAGATATGGGGGGGGGGCACCTATATAGATCTAGTTGGCCCCCTCTCTCTTCCATATCTATATAGGGGGGACAGAGAGGGGCCCCACTCTCCCACTATGTACTGTATGGATTCTATATCTCCCGAAATAACCCCCGACCCTCTCCCCGATGGCGGCTTGAAGCGATGAGGATTGGATTGAGTCGGACAGAGAGGAATATCAGATCTGAGATGTAGACATAACAAGCAGATAGAGAGATGAGAGATGCGGACATGGCCATATAGAAAATCTAGAAAGGGGCGGAAAGATATATCAGTCTTCGTGAGCCCCTATAGTTTGAATTCTCCTATTCTGTCATCCTCATCACTCATTAAACTCCTATTACTTTGGACAATCAGAACAAAACAAAATCGACCCAAAAATATGTACAAAGTTATTATGTCTATTACTAATGACCCTGATTACAAATAAGAAAAAAAAGTGTTTTTAGGGCATTTCAAGTGAAAAAATTCAAAACAACACCAAAAAGATGTGATAAATGTGAATTTTGGACACACTGAACCAATGGACAATTTATCACACCCGTTTTAAATTTAAATTCATGCAAAAAACATGCAAAAACTAATAACAACAAAAAAAGAATTGAGATATACCTAGCAAAGCTGTAAATGTGGTGACCTCCCGTTGGCTGGAAATCCCACTTCCTTTCCCTCTCTTTTCCCGTTCTTTCTCCCTCACTTTTTCCACACTTTTTTTTTCTCCTTTTGTTTTTGCAAAATGAAATTGCTTTAGGGTTTGGGAGGCTGTCCTTGTTGGGCCCCTCTTTCAGGGTCTAGGTCTTTTCTATTATTAATTTGTTGTGTCTAAAAAAAAGATAGACCCTTGGGGATATCTAAATGTCCTCTAAATGGTCAAGGGGTGTCTTGACATCCTCATATCAGGGGTTTGGCAGTGGGATGAATGCCCAACAACTTATGAACATCCTTGTTACATATATTCTTTAGTGCTCACATGTTTGATTGTAATATCGCCTTTTGAGATATTAATTAAAATTTACTAAACTACTTGCAAAGAAACAAACTTAGAAGAGAAACCCTTTTAGGTTCACCTTAACTAACCCAGTGTCGGCTTCAATACAACCCAAATGGGGTTGGAGTGAATCAAAGTAAGGTTTAAGATGGGTTAGCTAGCCGAAGAAAACACTTCATTAACCAATTTATTTACAATAGTAGTAATTAAATAAAAATGCATTGAAATCAGCTAAAAACTTCAAAAATTGATATCTCATGCAATACTTGGAATTTTTCACTGAAATGAATTGCAGATGAAAGATAAAATTATACACTTTTCAACGAACTTTAAATCAAAATTTTCTGAGCTCTGAAACCCTTCCAAAACAGTCCCCCAAAACAAAAACCAGTCGCTAGGGTTAGGGGAAATTATGAAAAATAATTGCAGCCTTGAAAAACCACCTTTGAACCCTTGAAAAATTACTCTGAAAATCTGAAATATAAATTTGAGCAATTGCAGATTCAAACTTGTCAATAAACCCGCTCAAATCTAATGTTATCAATGCCCAAACAAGTCGTTTTGCCTTAAATAAATTCGAGCAGTAAAAACAAACCAAAATATCATGGGAATGAGCACAATATACTTCAATTATTATGTAGAAATGGATCAAATTAAAACCCTCATTAAAACATCATTAAATAATACCCAAACTCCACATAACCAATCGATTTAGCTTAATTAAAAATTTAGAATTTACAATAGTTACTTGAGCACACAAACACCATCAAATATGCCCAAAATAAGCTCCAAACAAGTCGACCTCTTCAAGGAATAACCAACAACATATAATGGAATTGCATACACTATAAATTACTCTCAAACTCTCACAACTCAAGCTTAGAACACTCTTAATAATGACGACTTTACATAGGCAAGTAAATTTAAGCAAAAACTCATCAATTCATAGTTCAAGAAGGAACACACTTCACAATGTGCGGTGTTAATTAACACTTTTTATTTTTTGATCACTAGTGGGCATTCATACCTCTTCAAACATGAAGCCAAATTATAATAATCGTCAACATACGAAAAGGGGTGCCCATAATATTTTTTTATAGTTTTTCCTTGTTCAATCTCCAAAGTTCCTTCTCCATTTTTGACGCCATAGTCTAGAGATGAGAGACTTTAATTTGAAATACCCTGAAAGTCAAACTCCAATGCAAAAGTTAATTCCCCAAGGCAAGATTTAAAAATAAAATACAAAGGAGAATTTAATTTTAAACGTGATGTCCAAAAGGAATCGACCTATGCCAAGATTATAGAAAATGAGCCCATAGAAATAATAAACCATCCTCCAAAAAATGCGACTTGCCTTTATCTATTAATTTATCTCCAATGATCATTAATTGGCCCAAGGTAAATCGATCTTTTCCTTCTATTTTTATTTTTTGACTTGCACAAATAAAAAATATATTTTAATTTTTAAATCCACATGTCCAAACCGAATTTCCTCTAATTTATTTTCCTTTAATCCAAGGGGAATGGATTAAAGGGCACCATCCTTTATTAATTAATTTTTATTTGAAAAAGGGGACATTAAATTGATATTTACCGGAAGGTAAATATTACAGTTAAATGGTTTAGTAGAATATATTGTTACAACAACAATATATTCATGTAGTCTGGTTGTACCCGTAAAACTATTAACGGGGTACTTGTTATTCTCCTCCCTATTTATTAGGAGGTTTGTTTTGTCACTATGGCTATATAATAGCCTACATATTGTGTTCAATATAGCAAGAATATTTTTGTTGTGTAATTGCTCTACCAAAACATTTGATATCAGAGCGATCTGATCTAGTTTTGAGATGGAATAATTTTTTTAATCATTGGTCAAGGGGAAACTGCACCATTATTTATTTTCTCGAGTGACATTGTTTTTGTGAGAAGGCATTTTGTTTTCTGTTCGATTGTTGATAGTGAAAATTGGATGAGTGCAGCGATTCATTCACTGGTCTTGGATATTTCTGTGATTATTCTCAGCCACAATCACAATTTGAGCATCCATAGTAAAAAACAACCACATTTTCAATCATTGCTATGAGTTGGGAATCTAAAACCTGTGGTCAACATCACGTGTTGAAGTAGATGTGTAGTCCTATTGCCTGATCATGAGCACATAACGAGACTATTCATCGCCATTTGTGGTTCAATGTATTGGATCTACAACTTATTCTTGCTGCATTGCATTTATTTGGAATCACTACATCTGGCATTGAGCATCGGATTCGTATCACTCCATGTTTTGCATCCATTCAAACAATGAAATTGACTTGCATTGGATTTGTGGTCCAATCTTCAAAAGTTGTGATCACTGGAGGACAGAGGTACAAGAGGTTGGAGGTCGATCAACGACTTGTCGTCAATCACCAACGACGGGGCCGCACGAAACTGTGGTGACAATTTTCGGTGTGAGTTTACTTTCAGTTGTGTGCTTGATTTTCATAGTTCCTAATTCTAGTTGTGTGTAGTGTGTTTCTTTCTAGAGTTGCAAATTGATGAATAAATTAAAATTTCACATTATCGGGGGAACATAACACTAATGTTCCATTTCCATTCTGCTGAAGTCTATTCCTATGTACTTTCCTAATGTGAAAATATAGTGGAAAAATGAAAGCACAAGGTAAAAACAACATCATGAGACTTGAATAGGTTGAACAAGGGTTCGTACCGGATGAGCAGGGGTTCATATTGAGGTTGTTGGTCAACCTATTTACAAACCATCAATGTGCCAAGATCATGAGCACGAATGGGTGGCAAATTTTTTGGAATATATTGGGTAAAAGGGAGGGTTTTAAAAGGTCCCCCAACCTTATACAAACGAGCCCATCAGGCCAGATTTAGCATAATAGAATCAAAGTCAAAATACCCGAGAAGATTCCAAAAAAGGGGGGAGAGAGAAAAATCAAAAAAGTAAAGAACACTATACATCAGAAGAGCTTTTTCAGCTCGGAAACAGCTTCCTTAGCTCTAGGAGAGTCTGAGTCGTTAGCTAAAATGTCAGCCAGCTTGATGAGCTCCGCGCAATCATTCGCAATAGCATTTCTAGTGGATTCCGTGAAGGCCTCCCAATCTTTCAGAGCTTTAAAGGCACGCTGGAGCTTGCTCAGAATAGAGGAGACTATGTCGGCTCTGCCTTGACCACCATGAGCGTCAGCAGACTCAGAATCAGCCAGATTAGAATCCATCAGGGGAGTGGAGTGTAGAGTGTCAGCATCAACAATATTTTTGTCGAGGAGAGCCTTGGATCTCGCAGCCTGGGAGATGGGATCCTTAATCTGTTGAGAGACATCACACTGCTCCAAACCTGGGCAGTCGGGGTAAAGTTTGGCCAAGCCCAAGAGATCAGCGGCTTGAGAGTAATCAGGGCTGGAAACAGGGGAAAAGGGGTGACCACTGGCTGCAGTGCCCTCCAAGAAAATGCACGAGATGGGAGTGAGCATGGGAAAGGAAGGAATGTCCGGGGGGATGGAGGCAGCACGGGGAGGGCTCACAATAGCCATGTCAGATTCCGAAACAGAGGAGAGAAGGAGGTGATGCCTACGCCGAGAGGGGCGGAGGGAGGAGGAGGAGGGGCGGGGAGAAGGAGAAGGGGAGTGGTGGTGGCGACCCAACTTGGGGGGAAAGCGGAGAAAATCAGAGTGGGAAGCGGCGACAGAGAAAAGCAGGTAAAGTAAACCTTGGTGAAGGATGATGCCCTCACCCTCCCGAGCTAATTGCACCGAATGTTCAAGAGACTGAAACAGGAAAGCAGCAAGATTGATTTTTTTCCCCCATCTAAGATGGGAGAGGATGAAGAGGTGAGGTCCGAAAACCAACCTGTATCTGCCGTCGATAGTGAAATACCTCATAATAACCTCCGCCACTCTGTCCCAGGGAGCAGGCAGGGAATCCCAAGTATAACCAGAAAGATATTTCTTCGGCCTGTCACCAGAGGCGTTAAAATCTTTAATTTCCACGTGAAGCAACCATTTGTAGTAAATATCACCTGCAGCAGGAAGGCCGGTGGTATCAGCAATGGCGTTCGTGGAAATTGTGAAGCGGGTGTTACCAATTTGGACCCGACCATTCGACCAGGAGGCCATGACAGCATAGGAAACCAGCGTAGAATAACCGGTCATCTTTTCCAGAAAGGTGGCTATCCCATTTTCCATTAAAATTTTCCACACCTCTTCATCATTCTTAATATGCTCGCAATTGTCGGGCTCAAGGCGCTTCAGTTGACCCCCCATGGAATGAGCGCTAGGATAGTTACAGAAATGCAGAAAAACCCAGGGTGAAACCAGCTTAAACAGGTCAGGGTAGCAATCGGACGATATATCATTGTACTTACGCCACGTCTTTAGATGATTAATGTGGCGATAATACCCGATCGTGCGGGGGTTTCTCACATCAATACAAAGCACCTTAATCAAAATCCCCTCGAGAAGAGTCCCATCCATTAACTTTGCCATAATTACCACCGTCCTTTGATGAGGCCAAATCAAGATAGCCGAGACACGAGTCAGCTCATTACTCCGCCAGTCAGCAATGGGGAGTATCATTATGAGCGATTTGGCTGAGATTATTCGGGAAGTTATCAGTCCACCTTTTTTGATTCTCAATATGGACACCAATATTAGCAAGGAGGTTGGCCACTTTATTTCCTTCCCGAAGAATATGCTGGAACTGGACTTGAAGGAAAAAACTTTGCAGAACTCTGATTTCAGCAATGATGTTTCTAATCGACCAATGACCAGGATCATTCGTCTGAAGGAGTTTGATGATGTTGAGAGAGTCACTTTCAACTTGGAGAGGATCATTACCTAAAATGATGGCCATTTCAAGACCTTTGAGGATTGTCAAAGCTTCCGCACGATGGTTGGATCCAATATTAAAATTGTGGGCAGAGGCAACAACAATATAACCCGAAGAACAACGGAGAATAGCTCCTCCTCCAGACTTACTAGGATTGCCTTTCGAGGCACCATCCGTATTGAGTTTTTTCCAACCCTTTGGAGGGGGGGTCCAGCAGACTAAATTACGATTAGTGAGATTACTTTTACATTGAATGGATAATATCTTCTGCCACTCCAGGGAATAGCATAATTGGATTTTTTGCTGATACTTGGTCCACGTGGTCAGATTGATATTTTCTTGGAGAGCCAGAGCTATCTGAGTAGCCACCTGCCAAGGATCAAGAATTTTTTCTTTGAAGATTCTTTTATTTCTTTCTTTTCATTAGGCCCCATAATCCGTGCGGGAGGAGGAGTTTCCACGCCAAGTTCAAAATCAGATGAGTGAAAGGAGAGCTCCATTGAGAAAGGGTATCCTGAATGGAATCCAGGAAGATCCAGTAAAATCCCAGCCTTGATAAAAGCCACTGCCAAATAGTTTGCGAGAAATAGCAATGGATCAAGAGATGAGCAGAGGACTCCGCTTCATTAGTACATAACACACATCTCGTGGGGAGAGAGAAACCCCTTCTTTTTAGATTCTCCCTAGAGAGAAAAGCATTCTTGGAGGAGATCCAAGAGAAAAAAACCAATTTTGGGAGTGATCTCATTTGGCCAGACTTTGGAAAGGGGGGGACCTTGATCAGCACGATGCAGAGAGAGATAAGTAGCTTTAACAGAGAAACAGCCCGACGGGGAGAGGGGCCAAATAATCTCGTCTTCAATTTGGGAGGAAGGGATGTATATGGAAGATAGAACCGCTCTGAGCGAAGACAGCAAGTGACGCTGCAGATCGTTGATATCATCCCACTCCATAATATCCCAAGAGGGAGTGGAGGTCACCAACTTCCAATAGCCCGAAGCTAATCTACCATGATTATTGATGATACTTCTCTTAATAGGGTTCTAGGTAGGATCGAGATCAAGGGGTTCTTCTCCAATCCAAAGATCCCTCCAGAAATCAATGAGGCGACCATTCCCAAATTTCCATTTAGTGCTAGCACGAATGATGGGAAGAGAGCTACTAATAGAGTTCCATATGGCGGAACCTCTAATAGGCATGGAAGTGAGCAGATCTTCGTTATTAGCAAGATATTTGGCTCTGAGTAGATGGTCCCAACAAGAGTCCCCTTTAGCCACTTCCCAAGCAAGTTTGGCCAGAAGGGCTCCATTCATTTCATTCATTTTTCGAAGACCGAGACCTCCATGAGAAGTTGGCTTACAGACCTCTTTCCAAGCCACCAGGTGGATCCTTTTCTTATCTTTAGCTCCAGACCACATAAAGTTCCTTTGAATATTTTCCACAACCTCCCTGACAGAACTAGGAATCTTGAGCAGGGACATGAAGTAAGTAGACAGATTTTGAAGAGTGGCTTTCACCAGTTGGAGCTTTCCAGCCTGACTGAGCAGGGCCCCTTTCCAAGCAGCCAGCTTTTTTTGATACCTTTCAATGATAGGGTTCCATAGATTTTTTGATTGCCTTCATTGGAAGAGAGGGATTCCAAGATAAAAGGCGGGGAGATCAACAATAATACAACCAAAGATGTCAGCAATATTTCTCTAAGACCTGGGGGGCATGTTTATGAAGGAGATGCTGCTCTTGTTGAAGTTGATAGTTTGCTAAGAAGCAGATTGATAAAGAGAGAGGATATCCATAATTGCCCGCGCTTCAATAACAGAGGCAAGACTCAGCAGCAAGGTGTCGTCAGAAAACTGGCTATGAGTGGTCGAAGGACAATTTGAGGTGATTTTCAAACCAGAAATGATGGATTGATTTTTAGCTGCTTCCAAAGCCCTACTGAGAGAGTCTGCCATAAGAAAAAACAAGAAAGGTGACAGGGGATCACCTTGCCTGATACCTCTGCTACTTTTGAAGAAACCCTCTGGAATACCATTAATAAGTATAGAGAAGCAAGGGGTCAAGATACACGAGAAAATCTAGCTACACCACTTGTTGTCGAAGCCAAATTTTTCCAGAACTTTAATTAGAAAAGGCCAGCTGACTCTGTCAAAGGATTTTTGCATATCCAGTTTTAAGATCATTCCAGGGGACTTCGCAAGAAAGGCCGAGTGAATGGCTTCATGAACAGTAATAATACCTCCTTGGATGAGACAGCCTTTGATGAAGCCATTCTGATTGTGAGAGATGAGGTCTGGCATAAGAGGTTTAAGTCTGGAGGCCAACATCTTAGTGATAATCTTGTAAGACGTGTTGCAGAGGCTAATTGGCCTGAAATTGGACACATCTTTAGAATTTTGCACTTTTGGGGCGAGAGCCAAAAAAGTGGTATTCCATTCCTTAAGTAGATTGTTGTTCATTTGAAATTCATTAACTGCTTGGAAGAGGTCCTGCTTGATGATTTCCCAAAAGACTTGAAAGAAAGCAGCAGGAAAGTCGTCAGGACCCGGAGCTTTGTCTCTCTTCATAGCAAAAACTGCCTTATGAATTTCCTCCAAAAAGAAAGGCTTGGTCAGATTATTATTCATCTCAGGAGACACCAGATGCGGAATATGCTAGAGCATTTCATTTATTGATTGTTCCGGAGGGGGCAGATCAACATGGAGGAGATTGGAATAGAAGGATATTAGCTCATTGGAGATATCAGACTCAACAGTTAGCAAGTTCCCTTCCGACGATACCAACTCCCGGATCTTGTCTCTAGCTTTATGCTTACAAGCAGTGATGTGGAAAAATTTGGTATTACGATCTCCCTGCTCAAGCCAAAGGGCCCGAGAACGTTGCCTCCAATAGGTCTCTTCTTCTTTAAGAGTGTTATGATAATCACTGAGAAGAGAGATTTCCTGTTGATGAAGGTGATCCAATCTACCAACAGCCTCGATATCTTCAGAAATTTTAGCCAGTCTCTGAGTTATCTCCCGCTTGCGAAGCTTGATGTTACCGAAGACCTTCGACTTCCATATCTTGAGTTGTTTTTTAATTTCTTTGAGTTTGCTGGAAAATCTGAACATATTAGTGCCATCGATATTGATATTCCACCAGTCAGCAACAAGGGGGGTCAGCTGGTTATTTTCAAGCCAGGCTAGCTCAAACCTGAAGGGAGGGTTCTTGGCATTAATTTTGTGATTGGCGCTTAACAGAAGAGAGTTGTGGTCGGAAGCCACCCTAGGCAAGGAGTTGAGGTAGAAGTCAGGAAAGAGAGAGATCCAGTCCAGGGAACCTAGAGATCTATCCAATCTGCATTGTATGTGGTTCCTGCCCAATCTGCGATTTGACCAAGTGTAAGAAGAGCCGTGGAGTTCCATATCCAGAAGGGAATTCTCCCTTATGAAGTCAGCCAAAGCCGCCATGCTAACCGGCATGGCAGCCATACCTCCCTGTTTTTCCGAAGGATAAAGAGGGCAGTTGAAATCGCCCATAATAAGGGTGGGGATATTACCACAAGTGATGATGAAGTTTGTGATATCATTCCAAAGTTTTCCACGATGGTTCTCCAAATTTGGGGCATACACATTGATAGCAATCCAAGAGAAGTCCATCCCTATTTCTTGGAAGAGAACACATATAAAATTGGGGTGCTTGAACAGGAACTCCCCTTTGAGACTTATGGGATCCCACAAAGTACAAAGCCCCCCTGAGTTCCCAGTAGACGGTTTAGATTCAAAAGAAGCTGCTGGCCAGAGTTTAAGGAGGTGATCATCCTTTTTTAATTTGGTTTCCTGTAACATTATGATATCAGGAGAGTGTTGAATTTTGATGTCTTTGATGATTCTTTGCTTTTGAAGAGAGTTGAGCCCTCTTATATTCCAAGAAATGATCTTCATTTCTTTGGTTTGGGTTTATTCCCCACCACCATGGGGATTGTACTTTGAGTTCCTTGTGCAACATTTGTAGCTACTTCTTGTTGAAGCTTAACACTGCTCGGAATTCTGCCCCGAGTTTTTTCCAGGCCTATATCAGGTTTCTTGTTGCTGCTTCTAGTAAGACGATGAGAGAAACAATCATCAGAAGAGAGATCCGAGGGGGAGGGGACAGAGTCCACCGCTGGCGGACGAGAGGGGAGACAGGGTGGGAGGAACCATGGAAGAGGGAAACAAAGGAAGGGGAGGGAAGGGAAGCGGAACAGAAAAAGGTGAAGGAGGGGGGGAGGAGGGAGCCAGGAGCAGGTCCCCTCCAAGAGAGGAAGAGGCGGGAAGATCCGAGGAGGGAAAAGGGGGGATGAGAGGTTGAAAGGCCAGAGGGGAGGGAGCAACCTCAGAAGCAGGATCAGAAGATGTGTTGATCTCTCCCTCCTCAAGGAGAGCGAAGGAATTTGAAGTGGGTATGATCGGGATCTCAAGAGAAGACGATTTGGGTATAAATTTGTTTTTGATTTTTGGGGATAGGGTTTGGGGCTTAGTTTTTGGTTGAGGTTTAGATGGGCAGCCAGAGGCCCGATGGCCGAGTTTTTTGCAGAAGGAGCAAGCTTGAGGGATATATTAGTAATCAATGGATTGCTTCCAGTTTCCAAAGTCTGAAATAAGCTCAATATCTTTTGGTAAGGGGCAACTAATATCAGCATTAACACAAAAATGAGCATGAATGAATCTATTTTTTGCTTTTATAGCTTGATCAATAGCAATTAAAGAGCCTATTGAGAGAGCAATACCTTCAATCACTGCCGGGTGACAGAACTCCAGAGGGAGTCCCGGGAGGTGAACCCATATTGGGGCTTGGGTCATGGATTCCGTGTGTGGGTTGAAACCTGGAGACCATTTCCTGAGATAGAAACCCCTCCTGCCGAAAAACCGCGGACCACCTAGCAGAGCTCTAGTGAAGTCTTCTTTCAAGCTGAAGGAGAATAAAATGAAACCATTAGGCATAGCCGCTATTTCTAGCGCTCCACATGGATGCCATTTTAGTCGAGCCCATTTTTTTATAT
This sequence comes from Taxus chinensis, assembly GCA_019776745.2. Taxonomy (NCBI): domain Eukaryota; kingdom Viridiplantae; phylum Streptophyta; class Pinopsida; order Cupressales; family Taxaceae; genus Taxus; species Taxus chinensis. Next base: position 133,341,382 of record CM034148.1, read on the forward strand.
CCTCCAAAGGGGGTCTAGGTCCCATCAGAGTGCCTACCAAGGACAGATCACGAGAAGCAAAAGTAACTTCTGTGATATGAGAGGGGATGCGCAGGGAAAAGGACCCATCAGAAAGTGAGGGGGAAAGCTTTTCCAGTCTATGAGCTGAAGTGGAACCCTCCACTACTTTAGACCAAACGTCAGGCGGCTTTGGATAGAGGGACCCTGACAGGAGGGGCCCCCGATCCGGACCAGAAGGGTCCGGCATCCAATCCTGAACCAGAGACAGCAGAAGGACGCAGCAGGCAGAATCAGCAGCCGGGAGCGCAGAGGACGCAGCAGGCCATCAACAAAATTTCTCACCAATGAATCTACAGTGCTCACATATTTGATATTTACCGCATGGTAAATATTATGGTTATATGGTTATTTAGTAGAATATATTGTTACAACAACAATATATTCATATAGTTTGGTTGTATCTGTAAAACTATTAATGAGGTACTTTTTATTCTCCTCCCTATTTATTAAGAGTTTTATTTTGTCACTATGGTTATATAATAGCCTACATATTGTGTTCAATATAGCGAGAATATTATTTTTGTGTAATTGCTCTACCAAAACAATCCTTAGGATGCCCCTATTTTTGGATAGTTTGTGGGGGATGACAAGGGGTCATTACATGCCTATCTTCTTTCCAGATGTCATGCCAAACTTGGGGACACATCCTTGCGGTATGCTATAATACATAGACAAATACTATGTTACTAGCCATCATAATTAAGAAAAACTAAAGCACAATACAAAACAAATACCTAACTAAACCTAACCTTACCACTAACTCAACCACATAGTAACCCGACTAAGGTAGTGTTGTAATGTCCCTTTTGGTCTCAAAGTTGAGAAATTTCGATTTTCCCCATAACCCTAATAGACCATTGCTGAAAATGATGCCAACAACATGTAGAAAACCTGATTTAAAAAAAAAAAAAGTCACTAATTATATTGATAAAAATATTGAATTACATACTCTATCATGCTAAGCATGGAAGCTATCAGCCATATCCCTAGCACTATAAACAAAAAGAACAATATAAATAATCATTGAGAAGAGTCGAGGTTTATGATTTTCTTGATTTCTTCTTGTATCTTAGTTGACCACCATAGAGGAGGAAGCCCATAACAAATGATGTCCTTGTTATCAAGTGCCTAACTAGCCAACCCATCAACAACTTTGTTATTTTGTTTAGGGACGTGGATGAACTGAATCTCCTGAAGCTGATGCTGAAGCTTTCGAATTTCACACACTTCCTTGGTAATTCTCCACTGTGGCGGATTACCATTACAAGAATCCCTCAATAAGTTCATCATGATTCTGGAATCCGAATGGACTCCGATCTTTTTCCATCCAAGTTTAATACCTTCCTGTACTCCTCTACGAATAACTCTAATTTCAGCCATATTATTTGTGGAAATGCCCAAATTTTCAGCTAGCAAAAACTAGACCTCTCCATCTCTATAGTACCCAATAACTCCCATAGCCGCTCTACCTGGATTCCCCCTAGAAGCTCCATTAGTATGAATTACCCCATCAAAAGCTGTTCCATCCTGACCTTGATTGGATTGAATGGCTATCTTCCCCTTTTTCTTGTGAAAACGTGGCATAGTGGCAAGCTGGGGGTCCAAAGATAGCTGTTGAAAGATATGTTGCCATTCTTGAGAACCTTATGTTTAAGGCTCTCACACAAGTTGCTTTTAATCTTTTCCCATACATAAAACTTCTTTGCTAGTTTGGTGAAATATTCTATAATTCCTCTCTTTCCACGTGTTCCAAAGGAGTAAAGAGATGCCACTCCACACAACTGGTAACAAATTTTACCCTGTGGCAATTGCTTTCTTCCAGGTTTCATATATCTGTGCCAGAGAACCCAAACTATTCCATTGCAGTTTGAACAACGAAGCTAGCTGTGTCCATAGAACAGACACCCACAAGCATTGAAAAAGAAGATGGTCCAAAGTTTCTTCATCATGATAACAAAGAACACATCTAAAAGGTCCTTTGAATCCTTTTTTTTGGAGCCTATCACCAGTTAATAATCTTTTATGAATGATATGCCAAAGAAAGAAACTTACCTTAGACCATATATGTGGCTGCCATATACACTGGAACAAAGATTTATGGGAATGGATGCAACTTGTAATGAGAGAAGCATATCCACAAGCCACATCATATGTCCCTATAGAACTACCTCCCCATCCAATTTCATTAGAAAAAAGAATAGCTCTATCATCCAAAATTGTAGTCAACAAGAGAACTCTATCCTAACTGGCCATTCCCTGAGGGGTTTCCAATGAGTTTCCATATGCCAAGGCTGAGAAGAAGTCTTAATATAATGATTTAGCTTGATCCATCCTTTCTCATGTAATTGATTCTTAATATCATGAAGTTCTGGAAAAACAAAAAGAAGTGGAGAATGAGCATCCCAAGAATCCATCCAGAAATTGGTAGACTGGTCATTATGGATAATCCAGAACAACTTACTCTTAATCAATTTTTCACCACTTTTAATGAATTTTAAAGTAAAAGAGCCATTATTGGGAAGAGCAATCCTGATAATTCTCTCTGGTTGTGTAACATCCCCATTTTAAGATACTAGAACAAGGGAATTTTTTTTTTTTTTTTGGTATAACGTTCTCTATTATGAATTATATAGTTCAAACACACGTTCAAGTTTTAATAATTGTTCTCTGCCCAAACAACACAGTTTGGAACACACAATTTCCTTTTTAAAACTAATGTTCCCTGTTCGCATATTTACAATATGGAACACACATTCAATGCCATTCAATCTTATAACAGATTCTATATGCTGCTGTAAATGACTCGAAGAACTACCGATCTCCCATTTTCATGGCTCGGAGTTTCAACGATCTCTCATTTCATGACTCGGCAACAACCGATCCTTTAGGTTCGTTCATGCATAGTATATTATATATACAAGTTCTCTTAACCGTTACCGGTTATCGAAGTGATCCATTTAAGACGCCTATCTGAATATCTGTTACTGATATTCATCTGACATCCTGCATCTTAAATTAAGTGATTAGGACAACGCAACCAGCACTTGCGATACTTTGGCCAAAGATTTTCACATGCTTTGCATGATCATATTCCTGGATGTGATACACATCAATGGAATACGTCCTTCACTTCACTTCACCTGTTATCTAGAATGGTCTTTCCTGGTTCCTACCAGTCCTTTCAATTTACGGTTAGGTTCAAATTTCCAATTTCCAACTAGTAATATGAACGAATATAGGAAGGTACTCATGGTAACTAAAGATACGCAGACATACGATGTCGTTCCCCACGACTCCGTGTGTCTAGTTATCTTTAGTCCTCCAGAGTCACTCTGTATACGTGATCATACTCCTATCCCCAGCCAAGAACTTCACATTCAGCGTATGTATTCTTGATGTTTTAATTCGGGAGGGCATTGTAATATGTCAGCTATAACATTGTGTCGTCATGAAGACCCCGTCTTCATGAAGACACCGTACTGTAGCTGGCGTATGTCAATGTCTTACGGAATCCTCCCATCGAGAGTACACATCCTGCTCAAGTGATTTGGATATGATCTTAATATTTAAGATCAACTTTCAGTAACCATGCTGATCCTTTATCCTCGTTCCTGTTACAGTTGTATGTAGCTAAGAGAGACTAAATCAGTCCTCTAGCTTGCTATGCATCTTCTCCTTCGTACTGAAGGGCTGCATTTTCTCTACTTGGTTTTCTTCTTAATCTTTGGATTAAGCCGCCCGTTACCGACGGACGTGATAAGTTTAACCTATTAAACTTAACCAAGATTTTCCCAACTGTAACTAAATTCAGAATTCCAGCTTATTAGAAGTCATTTAAACGAGGTCTAATTCTCAATAAATGTATTCATTTATTTTTCCTTAACCTTACATAGTTAAGGTCCATTGGCTCTGGATATATTTATCCCATATCCTTTCTTTCTGAATTTAACATACGAGGTTATTAATGGAGTTCGAAAACGAAGTTTGGTTACTCCTAGTTTAATTGATATTCCTTAGCTTCCATGCTAATCCTGAATACCTATCAGTTATGGAATCATATTCTTCCTAATCCCTTTTATTGTCAATTAAGAATTCATCTTTACCGAAGTATGAACTAATTGCACATTTTAACTTAAAGTTGCATTTAGGTAAGAATAGATATCAATTCCTTTTTAACATCCATCTAAGGACAATTAAATAAATCCAAATCAAGAAATAACATTTTATTTCCAATTAATCAACAATATCAAACTGATATAGTTAGTAAAATATCACACTTGTATTTGTATTCATCAATCCATTTCATAATCCATATATTTGCCAATCCAACTGATTGGACTTTATTTATATAAAATATCGTTACAACTCATAGATAGAAGAATGTACTTTCTTCTTTTCACAATTTCTCGTAGAGGAATAATAACTAACAAATACAATTCATCTTCTAATAATCAAAAGAAGCATCAGAAAACAGCCATGTCTTCATTCTAATCAATTTCCATCTGCAAAATTACTTGCACGGGTCAGTTCAATGAACTGAGCATATTAAGCACTTGTCATTAAAATGAGGTGCTTCAATTAACTGTCTCAATAAAAGAACCCTGCTTTTTATGAAACGACAGTATGAACATCAATCAAGAATCAAGCATCAAAAGAATGGACAGCATAACAACTGAACCATCTCAATACCATCCCAATCAGTCAAGAATTGCTGTCCTATTTTCCACATAACCGTTACAAGTTCCAAATTACAATATTTGTAAAGTTTAGGAATACAAGTAGCATACTGCTGATATAACTTAACTGTTATCCTTTCTATTCCTTTCATTAGTAATAAATGCAAAGGGTAAAACTAACTGAAACGTAACCAATTACTTTCCTTTCAGTTCATGCAACACATTTGATTCCAAGCAATCACGCACAGACGAGAAAGCAAACAGCAATGCATATAGTTGCTCATACCCAAGCGATACAAAATTCGTTCTTAACGATTACAGATTTCCAACTGTATGAAAGAAGAAAAGATCATTTTTCCAAGTTATCCATCCACATTCCTATTTCTTTCCTCATGACTGTCCTAAAAACTGAATCCAAACGAGACACAATTCAAGATAACAGTTCAGAGTGAAACTTACAAAATCCATTCAGAATTCACTTTTCAGCAGCAAGAATAATTTCATTCATAATCAGTTTTAAATGAAAACAAGGAAGAGTTTATCGTCCTTATCAATACTTCATTTAAATTAGGCTCATATGAATACCCAAAGACAGGTTAGTACAACATTGTATTTATCATAGATCAAATAGTATAAGGATGCATACTATGTACTTACCGTACTAGAAGACTCCATACTTCTTTCACTTTATTTTTTTTAACCAAATAAACAGTTATACAATCATGCAATCAATTATTCACATGACCTTCTATATCTGTGATTGCATATAGTTCAAAATACAGTTTACACATTGCTGTTACCTACAGCAAGACTAAATCATAATGCACAATAAGGCTCTAATGCTATTTCCAGAATTCAACAGCAAGAAGAGAAGAATTCATTCCTTTCACCTTTCAATAAGAAAAAAATCATTTTCTTCAAACTCAACAAGAATTGTTCAGGTCGGTTTCATTTCTTTTAAATGACTGTGCAAAATCGGAGACCGCAAGAAACATTTAAATTTTTCATTTGTACAGAAAAACACAGCACTCAGGAATCAATTTAAATGCCACTGTCCTCTCTACCGACTGAACTTGTAAAGTTCAATAAACCACCCGACTACTGATTTTATCAAATCAAAACAGTAGAAAGAAGAAGAGTTCGTTTCCCCATAATTTCAGTGAGAACAATCATTTGTTCAGAATGAATAAAAACACCCAAATCATGTTCATCTTAGCATGACAACTCAACTCCAAATGGCAACTGAACAATCGTTCAACAATGAATAGCAGACTCACATACCCTGAACTGTTTCAATTCAATACACCATAAGCAATGAAGGCTTAATTTGAGTTCCTTACCAATAAATGTTTCTACCCGAATCCATTTTTCTATTCACAATGATGTACATAACCCAAAATGCAATTTTTATACAATAATACCCTTATTAATAAAAACCCGCATAGGATATCAGATGCACAACAAGGTACAGTCAAGACAGATCCAAACTGCCTACTCATTTCCAAATTTTTTCCATATTATACATAAATAAAAAGCGGAGTTCTTGTTCACAACTACAGTCTGAACTGGAGATCAAACCACCTCAATTAAGACATAACAAATCAACTTTCCACCAAGGCAAGAGGAAGTACAGTTCATAAATATTCATTCATTGCACAGAAATGCAAAGCCAAGTTTGTAATCGTGTCCACAGTCCGAACAGGAAGACCAAACAACATCAAATAACACAACAATTCATCCTACCTTCACAGCAAGGAAGGGATGTAATCAAATGTAAGTTCAGAAGAAAAACCATTAACTTTTTCCTACTTTCACGAATACCCAATACGTATTCGTTCATTCCATAAACAAGAAAAGGCACAGCAATAACAATATTGTTATTACTTCCTTCAAATCGAGTTCATATGCTCTTGACAACCCAAAAGCCATTTCCATTAAAAACCAAAACAGCAGAAGGAAAAGGATCTATTTCCTTAACAATTTCAATAAGAAACTACTTCAAACATCTACTGTTTCTATCATTCCAGTTCGTATTAGCAATGGAACGATTAATTCAATAATGAAAGCAATTCATACAACATGTACAGTTTCATAACACACATGACGAGTTCCTCATTACTGTCAACCAAACCCGCACAGCATGGAGGTGTTTCCATTCAAAGAAAATGCAAGGACAGATTAATCACAACAACAAGAAACGATTTTACCTATTTCATTCCAAACAATGACAGCAAAATCGATTAAACCCAAAACCCAAGAGCAGGGTTGTTTTAATGAGACGCTTAAACAAAGCAAGTGTTTTTAAAGAGAAGGGCTTAACATCCTGCAAATTTCTTTCTCGGAACTCAAAGAAAACCGTGTTTACAGAGGGTGTTTCCTTCCACGACGACAGTAGCGAGCTTCCAACAATCCCTTCCTCTTCAGGCTCAGCAACAACCACCAAATTTCCAAAGAACAGTGATAAAAACCAAATGAAACTGGTTCGACTGAACCAAGCAAAAACCAAATGCAGAGCAACTTCTCAAAAATCCGAACAACACAATAAACAATCAAAATTTCCTTCATACACTTTCCAAGGCGAGCTGGTCGCGAAGACCAAAAAATTTAAATGCATTAAAGGCTCTGCCTTTTTCTATTTTCTCACGCCACCGCCGACTTGGGTTGGCGAACCATCTAATTCGAATTTTGCATGCAAAACCAAGTTTAGTTTCATAACCAACTAGCTACCTCCATCTTTCTCCCTGTTCCCGCCAAACTGGCGCTGTCCACGTAAGGACTCACATTAACTGCCATTAATTCCCTTTCATCCTTATCCTCTTCCCCCAAGGGTCTGCGCGTCCCTTTCTAGGTTAGGATTAGTTTAGGATTCATATTAGTGTTTGACCTAGGTCATAGCCTAGTCTTTAGGTTAATAGAACTTAGGCTTATTTCCACCTTTTTTTTATATAATTTAAAAATCCACTTAGGATAGTAGTTTAGGATGTAAGGTAGAGCTTAGGATTAGATTAGGATCTAATTCCCTCTAACACCTAACACTAATCACCTTCAATCCTGTCAAGTCTCCCCGACTGACTTCTAATTCCAACACTGTACAGGACATTCCGTCCTTTGTTAACATGCCTGAGCCACCCGTATCCCGGCATTTCTCGCCTTACGGGGTCTCACGTTACGACAGTGTATGGTTCGTGAATCGAACCTTTTCCGTTGGCATCTACGTGCCAATTGTTCATACCTGTAATCAGGTGCTGCACATTTATATCAACCTGCAATTTGGTTCAAGAGTAAATCGACAAAGCGATCACAAGAAGGCCACAACATATAGAATTCAGCAAGTATACGACAATTTGTCGTCACGTCAGCAAACACACAAGTAACAATAACTACTGTCCCATGCAAATAAATTACAACATGCAAGAGTCCAGATTTGCAACACATTCCCTTAAGATCAAAATATATATTAACATGTTTGCCTTCATTTCAGCAGTTACAATAGTATGAAAAATAATCACCAAGATAACTTACAAAATCAGGGTGTTACAGGTTGACTACTTTCCGTATATTTTCCTTTGAAATTAACAGCCCACAAATAATCCGGATGGCTTATAAGCCTCCAGTATAATTTATTAGCCAAGGCTATGCTCTGTTGTGACGTAGAATGGAATCCCAAACCTCCCTATTGTTTTGGTTTGTAGAGAGAAGGCCATTTCACCAATGCCCACTTCTTCTTTTCCTGAGCTCCACTCCAAAGAAATTTTTGACATATAAAGTTGAGCTTTTTCAATATAGAAGCAAGAATATTCAAAACAAAGGCCAAATAAATAGGCATAGCTTGAAGAACTGCCTTAATAAGTGTCATCCTTCCCCTAGAAGAAAGCCATTTGTTTGTTCATTTTTGAATTTTCTGCTCAACTTGTCAATTAACCATTTCCATTCTTTGGGTTTATGTGGAGCTAAAGGAATACCCAAGTATTTCATAGGCAGAACTCCTTTTTGGAATTGAAGAATATGTAGGATTTGTTCTTCTTGTCTTTGAGAGCAATAGAAGAAATAGATATGGGATTTTCCTGTATTTATACTCTGGCCTGTAGCAGAAGAAAAGGATTGAAGAGTCTTCTGAATATGTTTCGCTTCTACTATAGTGGCACTACTCATCATTGAAGAATCATCCACAAACTGAAGAAGAGACAAAGGCCGAAGATTTCTTGCCAATTGAACTCCCTTAATGTTCTTCTTTTGACACTCCTTACGACACATTCTACCTAGACATTCAACAAGAATAATGAACAAGAAAGGAGATAAAGGGTCACCTTGTCTAATTCCCCTTAGACACAAAAGAATTCCGAAGGAGATCCATTAACTAAAACAATAAAGGAAACAATAGAGAAGCATGTAGAGACCCATTGAATCCAATCCATGGAAAAGCCAAACTGCTCCAAAACTTTTTAAAGGAAAGTCCAGTCTACCCCATCATAGGCTTTAGTCAAGTCCAACTTGATGAACATAACAGGTTTCTTCTGAATCTCCATTGAATGTAAAATCTCCTGAGCAAGAACAATTTCATCATGCAGATGTCTTCCTGGCACAAAACCACCTTGTTCAGGTGAAATAATTTTAGTAAGCAAAGGTTTCAGCCTCTCTGCTATGGTTTTTCTAATTATCTTATAGACCACATTACAAAGAGCTATAAGGCGGAAGTCAGATATATCTTCAACCTCTCTAGCATTCGGGATGAGAGCTATAAAGGTTTTATTCAACTCTTTCAAAATAGATTTTGCTGTTCTCGCCTCTTCCACCACCTGTAACAAATCAGATTTTAAAATTTCCCAAAAAGATTGAAAGAATTCAATCGGAAATCCATTAGGCCCCGGAGTTTTCCCTTTCTTCATACTAAAGACAATCTTCCGTAACTCCTCTTCATTAACAGGGTGGGTAAGCTTCTCATTATCATGTTGGGTAATTTGTTTGGGAAGCAAATCAAGAAACTTCTGCTGAGCTCTCAAATCCAAAGATTGAGCAGTAAATAATTTCTAGAAGTATTGAGTAGCAACCTTCGTCATACCTTTCATTGAAGATTCCTTAGACCCATCTTTTGTAGACAAAGAATGAATATAATTATGAGCTCTTGTAGATAATAAAGTCTTATGAAAAAAGGAAGTATTTATGTCACCTTCCTTAAGCCATTGAATTCTAGATTTCTGCCTGCACAAGATTTCTTCACGAACTACCCATTCATTGAGATCTTCCTTGAGGCTACATTCCTTCTTAAAGAGATCCAAGGAGCTACCTGTTGTACGATGGATCTCATTTATCTTTTCCAATTCTCGACATATTTTTTCTCTCTTTAGCAATATCTCCAAAACCTGTCCAGTTCCATTTCTTGATTTGGACCTTTAGATAATTGAGCTTTTTGGCAAATTTAAACATATTTGTTCCATGCCTAGGATTTCCTTCCACCCACCATTTCTTAACAAGGTCATGAAGAGAACAATGCCTAAGCCACATCAACTGGAATCTGAAAGGAGTTTTAACATGTTAGGTTTTCCCAATTTGCAAACAAGGTGGCCAATGATCCAATCCATTGTTATCCAAAATCCACGCTTGAGAAGCATGTGCATTTAATCACCATTCTTCTGATATAAGGAAACGATCAAGCTTTTCAAGAATGCAGTGCTACCCTTGTCTTCTGCTAGACAATGTCATTATCCCATTTTCAGATGACACATCCACTAAATTGTGAGATTGGATGAATTGATTTAATTCATTTGAACTAGGATCCAGGATACTGTTACCTCCTTGTTTTTCAGAGAGATCCTCCTAAAATGAGCGGTAAATGGGGAAAGCACCGAATTATATAGTCCATACCTTTCCTCTGATGTCTCTTGTCTTCTATAGAAGTAGGAGCATCCACATTACAAATTAGGAACTGCTGATTATCTTCTTTATTGAGAACATGTAAACAAATCATACCTTTCATAGCACAAGAATTGATAATAGAAAAAACCCGAGGATCCCAAATAGAAACAAGGCCTCCAGAAGCACCAGAGGAACTAATAGAAATGTGTTGGGATCTAGGCCACACATTATCAACCATAGTAGACATGAGATGAAAGGATGTTTTAATTTCTTGGATACAAACCATTGAAGGTTGATGATGAAGAATCATTCTTTTAATCTCTTGAAACTTTGAAGGGGAGCTCTTCAAACCTTGTACATTCGAAGTAATTAGCTTCATTGAGAAGGATTCTATAAATAGTAAGACAAATCTCTAGTTTTTCTTGAATCACTTAGTTTTTGGCCTTCCTGTTGAATTTTAAGCTAGTTAGATTTCCTTTCCACTTTTGTATTTGTATCCACTTTGAATTTCTTATTCTGATCTTGTTCCACCCCAAAACAAGGTTCCTCTTGATCTGTGTTCTTTTTCCCTTTAATTATCAAAGCCTTATCCCTATTCTCCGTTTCTTTCTGCTCTTGGCCCTATGCCTAAAACTTGTCTTGGAATTTAGTTTTCCTCTGATAGCTTTTCATGCCTACCTGAGCATTAGCATTGGGAGTGGCCTGAAAGACAATCATTTGGTTCTGTGTTTCCATTGGCTGCGATGTACCTGCTATTACTTTAGGCTGATCAGGCTGAGAATCTGGAACCTGTGAATCCATAAGATCCTCTTCTTTTTCTTCTTCATCTTCCACTTGAAGACTAGCATACTTATTTGAGTTGCTAATTCTAGCTTGATCCTTCTCAGATGATTTGAAGACATGCTTCTTGTTCGGGTTAACAAATCCATTTGTATTTTTTCCCCCTCTTTTGATTCTGGCTGTTTAGCTGGACAATCTTTCACAAAATGTCCATATTCATGGCAGATTCGACATCGGAAGGGTATATTCTCATAGTCCACCACTTCCCATTTTTCAGTTTCATATTCCAATGAAATTTTAGCTGTAAAGGATTATTTAAATCCATTAAAACATAGATTCGTGCATAGATCATCTGTTCCAGTTGGATCATAGTGTCCGCTATCATTGTAAATTTACCCAAAATGTTACCAATATTTTGATTCCAATATTTTGTCGGCAGGCCATAACCCAAACATGGGCCACCGACGACAATTCTTCTTCCAGTTTGAACATAGGATGCCAGGGTTTCATGAAAAGGCAGCACGACCCATAAACCATGGTCCACCTTGGAATACATATTCCCTGTTTGTAGGCAGAGTAAAAACCACAAGAAAATAACCATTAGGGCACATAGAGAGTGAGATCACCTTTAATTTGCCATGTTTTCTTTGCCCATTGTTTTAGGGTCGACAATGGTGGTTTAAATCCTAGAAATTTGATAATCAATCCTCGATTCTCAAGTTCATGAATATTATCCTGTATATCTTCCTTCTTGATCTGAAGAACTGGAACCCCCTCAGTCGCTTTTAGACATCCTTTATCGTTTTTCCTTGGATCGAGTTTTGGCATACGCAGTGGCAATTTTTGGAAATTCCTTGAATTCATATTTGAAGAAGGGCCCTGTAAAGCATCCCTGAAACTCTATTTGCCTGCATTTATAGCAGAGGACATCTTCTTCGCATTTTCCATCTTGGTTGGGACAAACTGAGGTAGAAAAAATAGAGGAACAAACACGAAATGGCTAGGGCAAATGAAAACAGTGATCGTAGATGGAAGGAGACCCTTCCCTGACCCCCTAGGGTCGAGACATGGAAGAAAACAAAAAATGTGACTTTACTAGTCATAAAAAGGACAAAACACTTGTGACGATGCTTGTATAATGATCACTATGGAAAAAATTACCAGTCGCAAGAAGGTATTTGGGCATGGACACGGAGTAGCAAAATGCCAATACTGTAATAAGTGTAGCTATTACACTTCTCGAAAACCTGATTTTTATGACAACAAATCGATTTTATGCAAAAATTAGGGCAGTGGCCTGTTTGAGGTCCACAAAACCCTAAGCAACCTTAGTAGAATTCAGATTTTAGCCTTTCTCGCACACAAATCTTCAAAAATACATCAACAACATGAGACACTTGATGAATTCATGCGAAATAAATGCTTCAAAAATAAACTACTAGAAACAACTGAAACTTCAAAATTCCATATCTTCCTAAACACTTGGAGATAAAATGCAAATGATAGCTCAAAATGAACACAAAAATATCAGCTATACAATAAAATTAGAAGCATATTTTTCCAACCATGGAAACCCACTAAAAGATCCCCAATAGATCTCTTACCCTAAATCAAATTTTTACTGAATGGCAAATGATAAAAAACAGTTTTTGAAACCCTTGGCAAACAACCTAGGGCAAAGCTGAATTTATTACAGCAAATGCGACTAGGGTTTTTAATGGATCTTCATGCAAATGATACCAAAAAATTATAAACTCTATCCCAAATGATTGCCAGCAATTTTAAAACCCAAAATATAATAAAAATCAGATTTATTTGCAGCCAGATAATTCAGAAAATTCAGATCTAAATCTGATTACAAACTGCCTGAAAAACCCTCCAAACTTGCTCAGAAAATTATGAAATTGCAGCTCCTTTATTTATAAAAATTCAGAGATATATGGCAAGAATTTTCAAAAGTAAATACCTCTAGAATCATACTCAAATAGCCCCAAAATGGGTCGATCCAACTACTGCAATATGCTACCAAAAAGATCACCAAAACACTGCTGGAATTTGACTGGAAAATCAGAATTAAACCGCTGGAAATTTTTGAGTGAAATCCCCTCTCAATCCCTTGGGTTTTCGTCCGCAAGAGATGAAATCCACAAGCGTTTTCGTCCTGGGAATCTCTGATAAAAGCAAGAGCTCTTAACAATGCAAAAAGCTGATAATAAAAATCTGGAATGCTTCTAAGCAAGTTGACTTGCCCATATAAAGGCAAAACAACCCAACCACCACCTCTAGACCAGCCAATCGCATTTTTCGTTTTCCCTATGCTGGTCGCATTTTTCCCAATGGGCTTGATGTCACATTTTCCAACTTATGACTCCCATAAGCAAGTCGCACTTTTCCTTTTTTAATACAATTAATTTTAATTGTATTTTGACATTGACAATTTTAATTTATTAATAAGCCTTATTATTTATTATATGTGCAACTTATAATGTTATTTTAAAAACATTAGCACAATATAATAAAATAATAAAAACTTAGTCACCCTAGAACCCTCCTTTGGCCGTCGGGTAGACAAAAAGGGCCAAAGGTCTTCGCTCAAGCTCATTCGGAAAGAGGGGACATTACACCCATTGAAAAGTGATCTCGAAATCTCCAAATGGGTAGATCAAGCTGGAAATGAGTGTGACAGCCCCCAAAATCGTGCCCTAGTTTGAATGTGTGCCCTAGCATTGATAGAAACCCTTTCCGTTCTGAAATTTTGAGTTTTGCAGGTCCAATGTGACTTCCGGATGAAGTCACGAATGCAACAAATAAGGGTTTCCGTCCCCAAGTGTTGCGACTATTGAGGATTTTCGTCCCCAATAGGATCTAATGAAGGTTTTCGTCCTCAAAGGGGTGAAAATGAGGGCTCAATGCTCCAATTGCCAACAGAGAAGTATATAATTCATAAGATGATGTTCACAAATGAGCCCCCATCATTTGCTTTTATAGTCTTTAGTTTTCGTTCTTTGTGGAGCACTCCATGTAGGCCTCTTTACTTCTTTTTTAATATTGTCTTTTCCCTCCTAAAGAGGGACTACCTCTCATTTTTCTTTTATTTTAGTATTTAAAAATACTTTTTATTTTATTAATAATAATATGAAGTTGTCCTAAAATAAGAATTGAATGGGCCCAACTTAAAATATTATGAATTATTTTTTAATTTAGAAAAGGGGCATTACAATCCTTCCTCCCCAAATTTTCTCCTTCTTTGATGTACCTGTACATGAAGCAAACTCATTAAAGAAAAAATATTTGCCCTTTTTCCTCCACTCATGCTTTGTGGATACGATGGCCACTGCTTCTGCTTTGCTTGCCAAGGCCTTACAATTACCATCCAAGCATTGGTTATCCACAATTTCCCTCACGCTGTTCCTTGTACCAATGTAATGTTGGTTTTCTCTTTCAAAATTCAGAATGAAGGTGTTTGGAATCCCACTTTTACTTGCACAAAATATCACAAGATGGTCTAGATGTAGGAAACACAACTTCCAATTGCCTAGGTGTCCTTTTATGACCCGAAAAAGTGAAAAGAACAAGCTGGAAATGCACCAAACTGATTGTATGGGGGCTGTATAGTGACTATAAGAGTCATGAAATGCTTGGAATTCCTTACCAAACAACAATTCCTTTGTACCTAGTGACCTTCTATGATGAAGCTCTTCATATCCCACTTCAATGCAAATGTTTTCACCCATCTTGTGGCTGTAAAAAGGTGTTTTTTTGCTTAGAAACTGATTGGCAATGATTGGAAATAATCTTGTAATGGCTGTACATACCTCATCTTTGAACCGGTTGCTTAGGAGCATCATTGAGCATGTCATGACAGCCGGTAAAAGATCGAGACAATTGTGATCAGCTACATAACAAACATAGTCCAAAAAACTTTCTTTTGAATCAATAGCTGAAAGTACCTTAATGACATGGTAATTCTTTTCAATACCTTGGGCAGCTGTCCATATAATTGCATCCATGGGATACGCAGATTTTCTCATTCTATCAACCCAAGACAAATCTCCTAACTGCTGTACTTTAGAGATGTGGCCTTTTTGTAGCAACTCATCCTTCACTATGGTGTTAGAAGGTACAATAAACTTCATATGCGTCTGCATAAGTTTCCTTATAAATAAAATGCAGGAATCATAAAAATCAGTAGAAGGAGAAGCTTTGACCTTGTTTTTCATAAGGTCATCCGTAATCTCCATGTCATAGTCAGCTTGGAATTGACTCAAACCAGCTCTATATCTATGGCTGAAAGTGGTGTTTTTCACCCCAATATGCTCTTTAGAATTCACTTTATAATAAGAAACATTCTTACCAAGTGTGAGCACCCTTTGTTGTGACAAATTTTCTAATTGCAAGTGCCTTGCTTCCCCAAAACAGCTGTCCTATGTTGTTCCTTCTTGCAAACTGTAATATCCCTCTTTTTCTTGGATAGTTGTTGGTCGAAGACCTTTGGCCCATTTAGTCTACCCGACAGCCAAAGGAGGAGATTAAGGGTGACTTAAGTCATAAAATTATTATAAAGTGCCAATTTAAAAATAATTATTATAAAACACTTATAATAATATTATTATGACTTAATAAAGTGTCTTTTAAATGGCCAAAGTGATTTTATTTCACTCTAGGCTAAAAGTGCGACTTGACATGGTGGGCCAAAATAGATATTAGGAAAATAATAAAATATTAGGTAATGTTTATTGGCCCAAGGGAAAAGTGCGACTTAGTATGGGCATGATTTTAGGGCATTTTGGCACTCTCTTCTCATTGGAAGATGGAAAGGTGATTTTATAATATTTTTTCTATAAAAAGGAGAGGGGCTGCTTGGGCATGGCATTCGATTTTCACTCCATATTTTTGATATTGGCTTGTAAGCTGAAGTACTTGTTGCTGCAACTTCTGAGGACGAAATCCCTCAAGGAGACTAGTGTAAGGGGAACAAAAACTCTCTATTACACCCATATTTTGTATTGGAATTTCAAGGACGAATCAGGTTGTGGAACCATCTTTTTGCTTGATCTATTCTGGCTGGGGCGACCTCTTTTGGGGTTTATTTGCAAGTTTTAGCAAGATTAAAAGTGCTGTTTTGGAGCTGTTGTCTGTAGAAACTATTAGGCATATTTTTCTACATAACTTCCAGCACTTTGTGGAAGGTTTCAGATTGTTTTCTAGCTGCTGTAATAAACATGTCAGATCTGAAATTTATCTTATAAAGATTCAGTATTTTGTGGCCTGAAAACTATCATTTTGCTTGCTAAATTTCAGTCAATTACAAAAGAAGCATCAGAAAGGGTTAAGGTGATTTTGTGTGATTAAAAATACCAATTTTCTATTCCTACCCTAGTCGCATTTTCTGGAATAAAATACAGATTTGCATTCAAATTCAGTTTTTAAGTGTTATCTAGTTATGCATTGTTAGGGTATTTTATTGGAAAATATCAGAAAATTATCTCCCATTAAAGGGGATCTTTCACAAACTCCTTCCATGATGTCATTACCAAACTGATTTTTGACATATCCAACAATGATAATAATTTTCCAGTTAGCTGTTATGCATAAGAGCAACCCACAATGTGATTCCCAAAGATTTGCTTCAGCATTCACTTCTTTCCTCGTGCAATAAATTCTGATTTCTCCAACTTTATCATAGAATCTCAGTTCTTTATCATGATATTTGAGGATGAACTCCCCCAATGTTTGCAACCATTGAACCCCAAGAACAATTTCCTCATTAGTTAGCTCAATCACAAAAAATTCATCACATACCTCATGATCTCCCAAAAGAATTGACAATTGTATTGTTTTCTTTGCGCAAGGTATGATGGTGCCATTCTCTACAAGCATAGTGACCCCTTGGTTATGAAGAAGTCCCTTCACTCGAAATGGATGATAAGTATGTGTGCCACACTTTAGAGTAAGGGTGCTGCCCTTCCACCATATTATTTCTAGTTTTTCCATATTCATGGAATCATGGAATGGAAAATCAGACTTACCAACATGCCCTTGATGCCTCAAACATACATATCCTCTCATCATTGCATCTATATTCCATGTGCATAAACAATTTTGAAATTGAGCCCAAGAATCCACACAACAAAAGGTACTTCTTACCTCATTATTCCATGGAGTATGAGGTGCATAATGATGTCCAATCATCGGTGACATAGGAGGACATAACAAGCATGAAATTTGATCACCTTCCCCAACCAGCTGTGTGCGAGGCCAACATACCAACAATGACATATCAACAATCAACAAAATTGAGATAATCTTACACCAGGGGCTGCCTACGAAACTCTTATGACTCAGAATTTCTGAGTTAATAAGAACCCTAAAAAAATACTCTAATGGTGCCCTTCTTTCACGCATGATGTCATCCTCATAGGTCCTTTGTAAATCTGATTTGACTTCATTATGTGACTGCCCTGAGTGACCATTAGAATTCAATAAACAATCATAGAACAAAAGATTTTTACTCCGATGATGACGAAATTGGGGTTGTTATTTGTGGATACCCCCATCGATTTGCTCCCTGGTGACTACTGTTTGGAACAGTCCAGCCAGCTGAAAATTATCATGGGCATCTAGAGAGACCCTCATTTCATGAGCATGCCTTGTAACAAGGTCACCCGACATTTTTGCCCCATTATCCCCTTGTAATTCTGATTTTTTCCCCTTTTTAGTACCATGAAGATCACCCATTTGATGTGACTTATTGTGGAGCATCAAACTCGACATAAGGTCATCCTTTTTAACGAATTGTCCATGACTGTAAATCTGAAATGACATGATAGAAAACAACAAATCTGAATTATCTTCATACCTTCGGTTGTCTTTACGAGAATTTGTTGAAGCACTTTGTTGAGACATGTAAGAAACCACCTTGTGAGTCTTGCTGGAATCATGAATATCTTTCTCGTCCTTTGACAATTGAGCTTTAACCTTCAATTTTTCTTCAACACCGCGTGATTCTATTTTTACTTTCTTCTTTGGCTTTCCACGATTTCTCCCTTCTCAACTTGCACCGTGGATTCCTTTACAGGCCGTTTCTTCTCCATTGCTTGCAACCCTAATTTTTCTTGTGCAGTTTGCGTCCTAGGCTTGGGCCTTGATCTTCCTTTGCTTAGTCCCACAAACTCAGAAAATGACATGGTATCACGAACCTTCTTCGGAAGAGCCCTATACTCCTCATCCCATGTCGCAATGTTGTCCACTTTGGATGGCCAAGTATTATTGACTCCCTTTGAAGAGCTCCTTTCACCATTTGGATCTTGAAGGGTATGGATCAGCTGAGCCATTTTATTGGCCAATCTTTCTCGCCCTAGGGCAAGCCTTTCAAATCTAGCATCACCAAAAATTCTGTCTGCCATTTATCTTCTTGCAAGAAAACCCTCAGGTTGGGAAGACTGAAGCTCTAATACCATTGTAATGTCCATTTCGGGATCAAATTTGAGGAATTTCAATTTCCCCCAAAACCCTAATGGAACATTGCTGAAAATGATGCCAACCACATGTAGAAAACCTGATTTTTATGACAGTAAACCTGATTTTATGCAAAAATTAGGGAAACAACTTGTTTAAGGTCCACAAAACCCTAAGCGACCTTGGTAGAATTCAGATTTTAGCCTTTCCCAGACACAAATCTTCAAAAATACATCAACAACATGAAACACTTGATGAATTCATGCAAAATAAATGCTTCAACAATAAATTATAGACTGTTGGAATTAATTATTGCTCAAAAACAACTTAAACTTCAAAATTCCATATCTTCCTATATACTTGGAGATAAAATGCAAATGATAGCTCAAAATGACCACAAAAATATCAGCTATCCAAAAAATTTAGAATCAGATTTTTCCGACCATGAAAACCTGCTGAAAAGTGATTCCGAAATCTCCTAATGGGTAGATCAAGATGGAAATGAATGTGGCAGCCACCAAAAGCGTGCCCTAGCTGGAATGTGTGCCCTAGCATTGATAGAAACCCTTGTCGTTCAGAATGTAATGTTCCCATTTTTGAAGACCCTTAGCCTAATTTTTTCCATGGGCTTTGGGATGTTGCAAGGGGAAAAATTATATCAAATAATTAAATATTATTGCCTGGAGAGTGATTTTTATCATTTGACATTATAAAACAATAATTATTTAATTTATTTAATTTAATTCCCACAATGCAAAATTAAAAAGGGAATAAATTAAATAATATTAAAGTGGTTTTTAATGTCATAAAGACCCTTAGAAAGGGGACATCACACTTAGAGGGGGAAATTAAAATTAAAAGGGGAAGTTATAAGCATGTTGGATAATCATTTGATTTCATTCCATGCTTGGGAGTATTGGGATGTATGCCCTAGTTTTTGCATTTTGCTTGCTCTCATTTGGAAGCCATTGTTGAAGACATTGAAGACTCTCTTGCTCCATTCATTGTGTTTCATTGTGTTGAAGTGTCTTTGTGCATGATTTATGCTTTCTAGCTTTGGCGACTTGTCTAGAGTATTGGCACATTTTATTGAGGGTAAAATCTGCATGTTATTGAATATTGTGAAGGGTTTTATGGTGCTTTAGATCTGCTGGTTATTATTGCATTAATTAAGCCATAATGAGTTGCATAAATGGTTGTTTGGGTGTCTATTGAAGTGGTTAAAAAATTTGATCTGCAATAGTGTTTTGTAACTCCATCCTAGGTGATTTTGGAGGGGTTTCATAGTGTTTATGAGTTCCTGGTTATTACTGGTTTTATTGTAATTATGGTGACTTGAATTGAGCATCTTTTGACATGTTTTAAGGGTGAACAAGGTATATTTGTAATCTGATCTGAGTTGGCTTATTTTTCTGAGTGTGAGTAGCCATTTCGGGATGTTTTTGAAGGGTTCTAAGTGTTGGAAATAATTTACATGTTTCATGCTGACCCTAGCGACTGGTTTGGGGATTTTGGGGGTTGTTTTGGAGGTTTTCGATGGTCTAAAAATTCACATTTTAATATCTTTGGAAAGCTCTTGAATTATAGATTAGTCTGCACTTTATTTCACGGCAAAAGATGAAGTATTGAGCAAGTTATGAATTTTCCAAGTTTCAGATGTCTGTGCTAGGGTTTTATTTACACAACTTCATATTTCGTGGGTTGATTTTCATGCTTTCTACTTATCCAAAAATTGTGATCTATAGCTTGTTGGAAAACTAAAAATATGAAGAATCTTTTGGCATTGGTTTGATAAAAAAATACTGGACGGTGAAGGAGTTATTAATTTTTGAAGTTTGTAGCAGTCTAGTGCATTTATTAATTAATTACTGCTGTAATTAATTTTAGATTTGAAGTGATTAATTTCCTAACTGGTTCTCCCATCTAATTCACCACCCTGGCTCACTCCAACCCTATTTTGGTTGTATTGAAGCTAACATTGGATTATTTGAGGTCGAACTAGGAGGGTTTGGTCCTTGTAGAGTCAATTCAATAAATTCAATTGCATATTTGGATAATTTACACAGAAATTTTGAATTTTGAAGCTCTAATGTGACTCCCAGATGAAGTCACCAATGCAACAAATGAGAGTTTCCGTCCCTGAGTGTTGTGACTATTGAGGGTTTTCATCCGCAATAGGATCCAATGAAGGTTTTCATCCTCAAAAGGGTGCAAATGAGAGCTCAATGCTCCAATTTCCAAAAGAGAAGTATATAATTCATAAGATGATGTCCACAAATGAGCCCCCATCATTTGCTTTTATAGCCTTAAGTTTTCTTTCTTTGTGGAGCACTCCGTGTTG